>JAVYIG010000744.1:0-464553 GCA_035222895.1 Strongylocentrotus droebachiensis
GCATTCGACTCTTAATCCTCATCTGAATTCAGTTCTCCCCCCCCCCATCCGCGCGAGCAAAGCGCGAAAGCTTTTACGTTTTATTAAATCATTAGAGAAAGAAGACGATTCGTTGTACCGTTCTCGACTCTTAATCCTTGTCTAATTCAGTTACCCCACCTCCTGCGTGATCGAAGGGCGGAAGCTTTGACATTTAATTTAATTATTAGAGAAACAAGACGATTCGTTGTACCGTTCTCGAAAATAATCCTCGTCTGCATGAATACAGTTTTCCCACTCCCGCGCAAAGCGCGGAAGCTTTTACGTTTCATTAAATCATTAGAGAAAGAAGACGATTCGTTGTACCCGTTCTCGACTCTTAATCCTTGTATGAATTTCAAAAATATTTTTTGTCTGCTCCTTTTTCTTCATACGTCCTCTTCCTTTCTCTCCTCTCTTTTTTTGGCTTTTTTTTTGGGGGGGCGCCCCCACTGCCCCCCCCCGGCTACGTGCCTGCGGTCAGATGAACATCTTTTGATACCTTGTCCGCCCCCGGAAACTCATGGGTTGAAGGCAAATTACGGTCAGATAAGCATTCAGGGGCCCGCCTCAGGGCCCCTGGTGGAGTCGAGGGTGCGGAAACACCTGAATTTCAGGGGTTTCAGGCATTTGATTACGGTCAGATGAACATATTTTTATACCTTATTTGTGACAATGGCAGGATACTGATTGGCGTGAGGTTCCAGCGGGCGGAGCCCCCAGAAGCCCATGGGTTTAAATCATTACATTACCGTCAGATTAGCATCCAGTGGGGTCCAGGGGGCAGAGCCCCGGAAGCTCAGGGGTTTAAGCATTTGATTACGGTCAGATGAACAAATTTTTATACTTTATTTGTGACACTGCAGGACACTGATTGGCGTGAGGTCCAGCGGTCGGAGCCCCCAGAAGATCAAGGGTTTTAGGCACTAAATTGCAGTCAGATGAGTATCAAGGGGCCTGCCAAAGGGCCTTGGTTGGGTCCCGGGGGCAGAGCCCACGGAAGCTCAGGGTTTTAGGCGTTTAATTACGGTCAGATGAGCAATTTTTGATACCTTATTTTATTGAGAAACTGGTAGTTAACTATTTTTTCTTTCTTGCTCTCTTTCTTTCTATTTCTCTTTAAAATGCTTTTCAAAAAAAAATTGGGGGGGGGGGGGAGCTGGAGGGAGTGGGGAGTTTCCCCTGTGACGTTTCATTGAATTATTAGAGAAAGAAGACGATTCGTTGTACCGTTCTTGACTCTTTATCCTTTTCTGAATTCCAAGGGAAGCGCGGAAGCTTAGACGTTTTTAATAAATTATTAGGGAAAGAAGACGATTCGTCTCGATCTCGACTACCGGTATTAATCCTTTTCTGAACACAATTCACACCCCTCCCGCGCGATGGGCGGAGCTATGACGTTTTAATTAAAACGTATGGGAAAGAAGACGATTCTTTGTACCATTATCTCGACTCTTAATCCTTTTCTGATTTAATTCCAGACCCTCCTCCCGAGAAAAATCCAAGTTTTTAACTGATTAAAAACTGTGAAAACGCACCAAAAAAGGTCAAAACGCGAAGTGAAGATGTTGAACAACGATGGGTAAACAAAACTTCCCGATATTGATGGTCCAAATAAAAAGGATGGATTGACAAACTAAGCCTGAGTCATTACGGTTTTTGTGCCAAACGTTTCAGTCATTTGGATGAAGACATTCTTTCATATCTCCTTATCGGCAATTAAGTCCCGCCAATTAATTTAGGAGTTCCATAGTGGCAATTAAGTCTCGCCAATAATTATTGTTTTTAGATCTCCGTAGGGGCAACAAAGTCTTGCCGATTATCATTGTTTTAGATCTCCGTAGGGGCAACAAAGCCTTGCTGATAATTATTGTTTTTAGATCTCCGTAGGGGCACAAAAACCTTGCCGATTCGTATTGTTTTTAGATCTCCGTAGGGGCAACAAAAACCTTGCCGACTATTATTGTTTTTAGAGCTCCATAGGGGCAACAAAACCTTCCGGTAATTATTGTTTTTAGAGCTCCGGAGGGGCAACAAAACCTTGCCGACTATTATTGTTTTTAGAGCTCCGGAGGGGCAACAAAACCTTGCCGACTATTATTGTTTTTAGAGCTCCGGAGGGGCAACAAAACCTTGCCGACTATCATTGTTTTTAGAGCTCCGGAGGGGCAACAAAACCTTGCCGACTATCATTGTTTTTAGAGCTCCGGAGGGGCAACAAAACCTTGCCGACTATTATTGTTTTTAGAGCTCCGGAGGGGCAACAAAACCTTGCCGACTATCATTGTTTTTAGAGCTCCGGAGGGGCAACAAAACCTTGCCGACTATTATTGTTTTTAGAGCTCCGGAGGGGCATCAAAACCTTGTCGACTATTATTGTTTTTAGAGCTCCGGAGGGGCAACAAAACCTTGCCGACTATTATTGTTTTTAGAGCTCCGGAGGGCAACAAAACCTTGCCGACTATTATTGTTTTTAGAGCTCCGGAGGGGCAACAAAACCTTGCCGACTATCATTGTTTTTAGAGCGCCGGAGGGGCAACAAAACCTTCCGGTAATTATTGTTTTTAGAGCTCCGGAGGGGCAACAAAACCTTGCCGACTATTATTGTTTTTAGTGCTCCGTAGGGGCAACAAAACCTTGCCGACTATTATTGTTTTTAGAGCTCCGGAGGGGCAACAAACCTTGCCGACTACTATTGTTTTTAGAGCTCCGGAGGGGCAACAAAACCTTGCCGACTATTATTGTTTTTAGAGCTCCGGAAGGGCAACAAAACCTTGCCGACTATCATTGTTTTAGAGCGCCGGAGGGGCAACAAAACCTTCCGGTAATTATTGTTTTTAGAGCTCGGAGGGGCAACAAAACCTTGCCGACTATTATTGTTTTTTAGAGCTCTGTAGGGGCAACAAAACCTTCCGGTAATTATTGTTTTTAGAGCTCCGGAGGGGCAACAAAACCTTGGCCGACTATTATTGTTTTTAGAGCTCCGGAGGGGCAACAAAACATTCCGGTAATTACTGTTTTTTAGAGCTCCGGAGAGGCAAAACCTTGCCGACTATTATTGTTTTTAGAGCTCCGGAGGGGCAACAAAACCTTCGGTAATTATTGTTTTTAGAGCTCCAGGTGGGGCAAAACCTTGCCGACTATCATTGTTTTTAGAGCTCCGGAGGGGCAACAAAACCTTGCCGACTATTATTGTTTTTAGAGCTCCGGAGGGGCAACAAAACCTTGCCGACTATTATTGTTTTTAGAGCTCCGGAGGGGCAACAAAACCTTGCCGACTATCATTGTTTTTAGAGCTCCGGAGGGGCAACAAAACCTTGCCGACTATCATTGTTTTTAGAGCTCCGGAGGGGCAACAAAACCTTGCCGACTATTATTGTTTTTAGAGCTCCGGAGGGGCAACAAAACCTTGCCGACTATCATTGTTTTTAGAGCTCCGGAGGGCAACAAAACCTTGCCGACTATTATTGTTTTTAGAGCTCCGGAGGGGCAACAAAACCTTGCCGACTATCATTGTTTTTAGAGCTCCGGAGGGGCAACAAAACTTGCCGACTATTTATTGTTTTTAGAGCTCCGGAGGGGCAACAAAACCTTGCCGACTATTATTGTTTTTAGAGCTCCGGAGGGGCAACAAAACCTTGCCGACTACTATTGTATTGTTTTTAGAGCTCCGGAGGGGCAACAAAACCTTGCCGACTATTATTGTTTTTATAGCTCCGGAGGGGCAACAAAACCTTGCCGACTATTATTGTTTTAGAGCTCCGGAGGGGCAACAAAACCTTGCCGACTATCATTGTTTTTAGAGCGCCGGAGGGGCAACAAAACCTTCCGGTAATTATTGTTTTTAGAGCTCCGGAGGGGCAACAAAACCTTGCCGACTATTATTGTTTTTAGAGCTCCGTAGGGGCAACAAAACCTTGCCGACTATTATTGTTTTTAAAAGCTCCGGAGGGGCAACTAAACCTTGCCGACTACTATTGTTTTTAGAGCTCCGGAGGGGCAACAAAACCTTGCCGACTATTATTGTTTTTAGAGCTCCGGAGGGGCAACAAAACCTTGCCGACTATCATTGTTTTTAGAGCGCCGGAGGGGCAACAAAACCTTCCGGTAATTATTGTTTTTAGAGCTCCGGAGGGGCAACAAAACCTTGCCGACTATTATTGTTTTTAGAGCGCCGGAGGGGCAACAAAACCTTCCGGTAATTATTGTTTTTAGAGCTCCGGAGGGGCAACAAAACCTTGCCGAGTATCATTGTTTTTAGAGCTCCGTAGGGGCAACAAAACCTCTTGAACATTACAAGTCGGGTTGGCTTACGATGACTATAATGTCGGCAAAACTTTTGTGGATTAAAATATTGTGGCCGTAAACGGTTTGATTTTGAAAAGGGCATTCCGGCCAGTGAGAGGGGCATGGCGGCAAATTGCCGATTGCCGGTGGGTAATTCGAGCCCTGCAGAAGGAGTATTTGTAGTAATTATTTGAAATAGAATAAGAAATTGGTTGTTTTATTCCCGTCTCAATTACTGTGACCATTCGTACCATCTTTTATTACCATATTCATTATCTCACACATCATTACTGTTATATGCTGACTATCAATCAAATCAGCATCTTCTCTATCAATATCATCATGATCATTAACATTATTACCATCATAGTAATTATCACCTTCCATCATTATCATTTCATCCTTCTTTACATAACATGTTGCTCATCACATCATAGTTTCCAATCATGTGCTCGCATCCATTGATCCCTGTTGATCTCCCGGAGTCTGAAACGACGTTTAGGAACAGGAGAGTAGATAGCCGGGGTGCTTATGCAAACATCCAACGTAGACTTAATCAAAATGTGATAGGCCTGTGGCACGTTGAATTAATATAAAGCAAGTGATCACTTTACAGTCTTAGAAATGAAAAAAAATCATGGGGGTTTAAGATATTGGATGAAGCCAGCCCTCCATTATCCTTCTTTACACATGGTATTTACAAATGTCAAGCTTTAAAGATAAGGTTGAGTTCTGGTCATGCGATTGCATTGGGAAAGGAACAGTGTGGAATCAATCAGAACAAGTTGACCATTTAGCATTAAAAGTAATGGTGTGTACTGCAAGGTTCTGGAATCATCAAAATGATAAGAAATTTGGCCCAGTCTTGGTAAAAAGTAACAAGTAGTGTACACAGAAAGATGTAATAGGACTACATAAACATGGATCCGGGCTAACTCGGACCCGGGACAAATCGGCCCAGCTGCAAAAACGGTCAGTCTGTTGTCATGTTACCCTAGCCCTAACCCCAACTCTAACCCTAACCCTTACCCTAACACTAACACTAAACCTTACCCTAAACGTGCAAAAACTGACTGTTTTTGCAGCGGGGTCCGACTACCCCGGGTCCAAGTTAGCCCGACTCAATAAAAATGTGGCATAAAAAAGTCATATTTAGAATATGAAGGCATTTGAAGAGCCATGCATTTCAGGGAACATTTTTTTTCTGATATTCTTCCACACTTGCATGATAACAATGAAAATGCTTGCAAACTATTTTTCACCTCTCCCTACAACTCAACCCTCTCTTTAAAGATGAATTTATCAATCTATATATATCTCTGTTTGCAAGCTTAGAAAATCCATTTGCAGTGAAGTATTGAATGCCTGTTTGGCATATCATTAAATATTTCTGTTCAGGTAGAGGTTTTTCTTGCATCAAGAAGCATTTCTAGAATGATTTACATCATTTGTCAAATGTAGGTTTTATTTTTTTCATTAATTGTTAAAAACGTTTTAATTTTGATATGAAAGGCATGAAGACTGTGTCTTTTACATCAATAATTCAAGTATTTATGTATTACGGTACACCAAATGAAAGTGTAATACTTTTATACATGAATTTCTATTTAAACACCGTCTTACTGATTTATGATATTGCTGTCCATCAAAATATTATACTTGTCAATATTTGATTCATGAGCACTTCACTCAGGCTTTAATAAGATACCATGATACATAATTCAGTCAAATATAGTCTGCATTGAATATATATGGCTACGCGATTTTGAATATTATGCTACTTCGTTAGAAAAGAAGTCTAAGATTGAATTGAGCTGGGATTGAGTGCAGACTTTCTAACAGCCCATCAAAAGGTCATCCCTGATGTTTAATTGTTAGATCTATCTTCATTTTTTATTCCAGACTTTCTATTGAAAGGTTGTCATCCAAGCTCTGATAGAGCTCAGATGCAGCCACTATAGAAGAAAAAAATTGTGTGCAGTTGTTTTCTATATACCGGTATAGCAGTTTCTTGATGTAGATTGATGATAGGGGGGAATGAATTTTGCTTACCCATGGAATTGCATTACTTCACCTGTCAACATGAAATCATATATCCTGAGTAAATCACACCCTCAGGGAAAGATTTTAAAGGGCGATTCCAAACCTTGTAATAAGCTCGTTCATATGAAAGCAGAAAAATAAGAGAAACAGAATTGCAACAGATTGAAATAAGTCAGACCAATGATAAGAAAGTTATTATTGTTTAAAATATGAGATCATTAAATCCAAGCAAATCTCAAATTGGCAGTTTGGTCCGTGGCTTTTGGCGTAGTCGTTGAGAACTTTCCTGTTTGTCCTGTACAAAATTGTTATTAATTTATATTTTTCTCCTAAGTGATTTCTCCCTTGGGGCACATTCAAAATATTGAATGGATAGCATATTACTATACATGTACATGTAGGTCCTCTTAAGAGAAAAGACCCTTCTGAGCTATACATTTTTGAAAAATTAAAATGTTATTCATTTTGTGTGTAGAAACAAATGGGAAAGTTGTTCACAACTACATCATAAATTATTAGATAGTACCTACCGGTATAGTGATTATGAATTTCGAAAAATCAGAAGTTTTTCAAATTTTTACCAGTCCAGTCCTCTTACCGGTATTTATCTGTTTTCTTCTTGAGTAGTTTGGTATCAAGATTGTATTTCCCTTTAATTTAATCACTTTGACTGACTGATACATAGTTTCCAGCAGCTCTCATCAACTAATGTATCTAATCTTCCATTACATCTTTTTGCTCCTCTCAGTCCACTGCCTGCAGCACATTCCGTTAATAGTAATAATGTACTGAATTTATATCCCACATTTCAAGGTACCTTTCCTTACTGCCACCATTTGAATTATTATTTTTTTAAATAATAATCTTTACTGATAGTCTCTCTGTGCTGATGCTGATAATAGATTTTATTCTGTATTTAGAGCAATATTGTACAGTATAGATAATTTATCAGTGAAATCACCTGGTGATTTGGTGATCTTTTCCTACAGCTGTAAGTTTTTTTGAGCTAGTAGTGAAATTATTTACGGAGCAACAACAATTCACTGAATTTTGTTTTTTAATTTTATTTATTAATTAATCTATTTAAATTACAGGCAACAAAACAAAAACAAAAAATGTACAGAGACAAAGGAATCATATCAAAAATAGAAATACCATTGGCCAGTGCTTGAGGATAGCTAGAAGGCATGTTCTCCTTACTAGTTGGTGGTTTACAGACATATATGCAAACATTTACAAACTGAAGTGATAGAGCCATTTCATGAGTAAAATTTAAGAACAAGATAAATCTGTTTAGGACTTAATTTATGTTGTTTTCTCCCCGCCCCCATGTAGAAAAGAATGGCAAGCTTTAGGGGATCTCAGTAAGGAGGATTGTATGCTACAGTTCTGTGAGCTGCTTGAGAGTCGATGCCCACAGCTACAACCTTATATAGAAGCTCATCGGAGAGAAAAAGAAGAGCAGGAGAGAAAAAGGTAAATACTAGAATGACAAAACATTGATGCAGTGGACAGATGGTGGGAGGGTTTATTGTAGTGGACAATTTTGTTCTCAATGTCACTGCAGGAAAAGAAAATGCACTCACCAAAAAAGAAAAGAAAAGTGGAGAATATTTGTATTTTAAATTTTCAAATGAATATTTAATAAAGTTATAAGCTATCTTTGTTATATAAAAATAAACATAAATTAATCTTTCTTTGAGATGATATTGGAATTTTACCATTTATGCTTGGGTGAGCATATTAGCCATTTAACAATAAACGAGTGTCTGAAAGAAAATTGCAAAAATGGGGCATCTGGCCAATTCAAATGTTGATGAAAATTGGAGGTACCCTAAGGCTCGTCCACCATCTTGTGTAGAAATGAGAGGCATCTTGGCCGTGCTTGTCAAAACCATGCAGTCCTGAGACTACAGTTGACATTCACAGCTCAGTCCTCATTCTTTCTTATTTTTTGTTTTCATTGTTGAACATGAAAGTCTTGCAGATGCACATTTGAATGGCTTCTTGCTCCATTTTTGCAATTTTCTTAATCAGACCTAACAGTTTAATGAATGTGTCCATCCAAATGTGAAGGTATGAAATTGATCCTAATTGACGTTGGTAGAGTATCAATTTTTCTTTAATCTAATATATATTTTATTATATATTATTGACATTTTAAATGGAAACTTTGAACAATAAAGATTGTCCACTTTTTTTTTTTTTTAGCTGAGTGTGCATTTTCTTTTTCTCATTTGGAAATTGAATGAGAGCTTCAATTTGCCAATTCTTTTCCATCAGTACTGTAAGTAGGAGGCCAGCAGGGAAAAGGAAAAAATCTGGAATCTCAAGAATCAAATTATAGAAAGTTGTCCATGGGTGTGCCTTAGAATCAGGACATGATTGTCTCTGTTATCAGATTAAAAGTCTCATCACATATTACATGTACCTTCACTTCTTTAGGTTCAGGTAGAATTTTGCATTGAAAGAACACTTTTTTGGGGTCCTATATTTTGAAGTGCAGTACTAAGGAGCTGCTAGTGCTGAGAGTACTTAGAGCAAGGTACAATACATGCGACTTGGTAGAAATATACAGTAGAGGGTCTTGCCAATGAAAAGTCAGTTGCAAAGAATTGGTATCCAATTCATGTGTGAATTTGAGACAAACAGACTTTCGTACTCTCACTCAAGACAGATAAGTGCCCAATTCAGGACTCTTTTAAATCTTTAAGAAAATAATGAAGTGTATATAAATTAGGGTGAATTGCTACAGGTCATTGACATTTTATATGTAAGGTATGATATTAAACTGGAATAACTGGATTGTGAACCAATGCTGTTTATTACAAGTCCAATAAATGTTGAAGTATCACTATTTTCTAACATATTGTAATCAAAAGTAGTATGCGCATGTATTAAAGTAAATTTGACGTCAAATGCCTCTGTAATCTTGATAAATAGAGTAAGATATGACATAGGAAATTACTATAATCTCATGTGTTCAACCATTAATAGTTTATCTATAATCAAATCCTATAGTTGATGAAATGATTTCACTTTAATTCCAAAATACATGAAATTTTGGAATATACTTTTTTTTCCTGCATTTAAAATGTTATCAAGTTTTTTCAGCAAGCCACATGCAAACTAGATGTACAGATCACTTCCTTTTTAACATTATGTTCATGTACCTGGGTGTATTTTATATCTCATTAACATTATTGCACAAATTTTTCAAATTATTTTTCTAATAAGATATATTGAATTATAGTGATTGATTTCTTGGTAATTTCCTAATTTAAAGGGTTTGTGTTGTGTGGGTGCTTTCTATGAAGACGTTGATAGTTGCTTGAAATTTGTACGATTTAATCTCCTGGTTTGAGTTTCATCTCCATCTTCCTTCAGTCATAAACCTCCGCCTTAGGGGCCCACCAAGGAGACTAGAGTGTCTGATAACACTCAAAAGGCATCAGGCTGAGGCAAAGAAAAATATTTCTCCATCTCGTTTAGTGAAGCCTGGAATACCGGTATCACTAATTTCAGTAATTGAACTTGTTTGTGCAAAGACATGCATTGTAATTATGGAATACATGATGGGCCAGGAGAATACAAGGTGTTATATAATACTTGGAAAAATAAGAAAAAACAGAACGTGGTTCAATATGCATGAAATGAAAGAATATGATATGCGGTTAAACCAAAGTGTAAAGAAATGTGGTTATTGCATGAAGATGAACATTATTATGGATGATAAAAGGATGGGGCAGGTAAAATTTAATCAAATTGTAAAATGATTGTATATTTGAGTTCACAAATGAATTTAATCAAGACTGCATATTGAAAGCAAAAATGCCACAAGGAATGTCCTATATAATAATTTACTTCATCTATTTATAATCCAATTTTCATCTGCAAGTGTTTATTAATGCTGTGTGTAAATTGTTCATATTATCTTCAAATAGGATAGAAGAGGAAGAGAGAAGAAAGCGTGAGGAAGAAGAGAGAGAACAAGAAAGATTAGAAGAAGAAAGACTGAGGAAAGAAGAAGAAGCAAGGCAAGCAGAAAGACTAAGGGAAGAACAACAAAGGTTTGTATGATCCTATCATTAAAGGGATTGGGTATCTTTGCCTCAGATTTGAAACAAAATCATGGATTTAGCTCATGCTGCAATCATAATTATAAACCTTTAGGTCAGTCAGGAGTCTCATGACTTTTACAAGCCTGTTTATGATTGGAAATCGAAGTTTCAAAAACTGTTTTCCCAACAGTTTTTATAACACTACAGTCTATTGGTGAAAACTTACTTTTTTGAGGCACTTCATGATCATTTTGAAGCGCAATTTTATTAGGTCTTCAATATTACGTCATTTCACGGGCCATGCATACCCGCCAACCCTTCCGAATAATCCAGAATATTCTGTTTTTCTGGATTTTTAAGACCCCAAAATCCGGAATAATCAGTTTGTTCAAAATTTCAATTTTTTTTCAATTTTTTTCAATTTTTTTTTAAAGCCAAATTAAGCTTGTTTTAGTTCAGGTATTGCGTGCGTTGAAGGGCTGCATGATTGAGCAGCGATTTTGTATTTGCTTTTGTGCACAGATTTACCGCGTATTGCCAGTTACACTGCCGCTGCATGTGCGAACGCCTGTTAAGGGTACAGATTTCTTATTTTTGAAGACATACCGTGCTAAAAATTCTTAATTCTCATTTTTAAATGTTGGCAGGTATGGCCATGTATCTCAGATTTGTAAAACTGCAAAGTGCAAACATTGTTAAACGATGCCTTTAAGAACATTCTTGATCATTGTATGAGAAGCCGTTATGCAAAAATATTCCCATATATTTATCTACTTTCTCATATTGTTATTTATCCAAAGGAATAAAAAAAATTCAGTTGCAGAAATATTTTTGAGGGAAATACACACACAGTCAGAGCACAGATCATTTTCGACTGCTTTATTTTCTTTTTTTTCCAGAAGAAGCATTTATTTTTCAGAGTAAAGAAATCCTCTACAATACAGAAGGTCTTCCCAACATATTCAAGAATCCACACCTTTCAAATTATGAAGCACACATAGAAAATGGAGGATATGAAATTGAAATAATAATAATAATATTAGATATTTATATAGCGCACATATCCACCATGCAAGGTGCTCCAGGCGCTCAAGTTTTACCCCGGCTCTGCTAGGCTACCGATTTCGGTGCTCACAGCATTCAAGGAATTCTTTCCTATTGTTTTGTATATTGCTACATGTATGTGACATTGATATGGCAGACCTGTACTGATAAATTTTACATTTTGCAGCTTATTTATTTATTGAGTAGCTAGCTCTCTTAATACCAGTCAAAGATTTACTTCCCTATTAAATACAGAGTGCTCAGTATTGGTGAAAGTCATGAATTGGATGAAAGTCTTTGTCTTTTGTGTGGTATCTATACTGCCTGAGACCACAGCAGTAAATCCTGACTTGATCCTATTGACTACCTCTAAACCGCTGAACAGATCTTATTTATGGATCTAGACAGACAAATGGGTTCCTTCACTTTTCACAGACTGAGTGTTCCCTTTCAGATAGACGTGAATAGAAGATGAAATGTACCAACCTGTGTATTACAAGCTCAAGATTATTGGGGGAAATGAGAAGATGAGAGGGGGGGGGGGGGGGAGAGGGGCTCAGTGAAGAAAACCTCCTCATGAAATTCACAATTTTCTTGAAAGCCAACATTCTGGTTCATTATAATGGGTTTCTGTTGGTGAGGTTTCATAATTTTATATGTGTTCAATCCTCATAGGTATACAGTAATACCAAAAATAGCAATTTTTTTTTTTTTCATTCTTGCACTTGAACTAATCCCATCACAGAATTGTGAATGAGTCCTTTTTCTTAACATTAGAATTAAATGCATTATGAAATAACATGATTTACTGTGATAGAGACAAATTCAATATTGATTTTGAATTTATAAATGCCATGTATGCTCAGGCACCTCGCTTTAAGTACTGGTACTCATATATTAATGACACTTGTCTTTTTGCTATTTTCCATTTTAATGGTACTTCGAGTCTAGTTATAAATTATGTATTATTATGCACATGAGCAGTCCGTAGCAGATCCTGTGTATGTTCAAAAGGGCAACTGCATGCGTACCCCAGAACATAAGGGCATTGTTTAATACAGAACTTACAGTACTAAGCCAGTGGAAGAAAGAGAACTGCAATATAAACATGATGATAGGTATCCGTAATCTGTCATCCGCTAGGCATTATTATAAAAGAATAAGCCTTTGAAGAAAAGAAAAACTTACTATGAAACCAAACACTTTCTTTATGGTCCATTGATTTTGTAGGATAAAACTTTTGCATTAACCCTGTCGGAAGTGAAAAATGAAAAAGACGAATTGTATATCAATGGAAAGCTTATAATCCCTAGATTACAATAATATCAGTTATAAGCCATGTTAGTATCTGTCAGAGGAGTAACAGGCCTCTGAAAATTCAACACCTAAAGCTTTGAAAGTTGAGGACCTAAAAACTAGCTATCGACTTGATGACATCAAATATGTGGAATACAGTACACATATTCACAATGACTTTGCTTTAATTAAGCATGGCTCATCCCTTTAGCTATATAGGCGAGTCAATCGGGTCCACCTGTTATGTCGTCAGGGTAATTTCGGCAAATTTGACCCCTGTTGACCCGTAATTTGGAGGGGTGCAGAAAATGAAGTTTTAATTTGCTTTGTGCAATACTGAAAGGGAAACTACTTATCATTTCTCTATGTTTGTGTTCTACGTTCATTCAGCTTTCCATTGATATAAAGTTGTAATTTCATTGGATAGGGTCTTTAAGACTAAGAAAAGCTTGATGAATGCACTTTCGTAAATGAAAGATATGATCTGTAATTAACAGTAAGCAGGGACTCATTTCCAAAGTAGACAGTGTGGAGTGAGGGTTGCTCTCTGAGATGAGCTCTGGAGTGAGGGAGTGCAAGGGGGAAGAGGGATTGAAGATCACCTGCTTGCATGTACCATGTATGATCCAGATAAAATTTAAAAAAACACTCAAATAATTTTCCCGGTTCACATGGGACAAACACATATATACAATTATATACATGTACATTTGCCTGAATAAATTTGTACATTCATAAAGTGAAATCTTTTGGTGTAGTTTGACAAGGTTTAAAATATTTATATACCCCAGAGTGTGTATTTACATTCCAGTGCCATCTGCAGTAGTTCTCATTATATCCCTTGCACATTGTAGTAGCAGTACATGTACATGTGTAGTACCATTGAGATTCATCTTGGTAGTACAGCATTTTGTTTTTCTTCAGCTGATTATACAATGTATATTATCCATGTTGGTTCTCATTTGTTTATAAATCTGCAATTATTGACTTGCTAGAACCTAGTAAATGCATTCAATGTCTATCAGATCAATAAAGTACATATCAAACTGTTCTATGCATGATGTACATGTAGTTATGGTTAGTATTAGCATGAGTTTTTATTGTCCAATTTTTTCTCATTTCTATAAATTAGGTTACAGTTTAAAGAGTCTGTATTTCAACAGCTAGAACCCCAGCTACGTCCTTTATCTGTAGAGCAATACCCACACAATCCACAGCAGGTAAGTTGTAATTTGAATTATTATTTTGTCTTCTGTAGTATCCTTTTAACTGTATAGTTTCAATCTAATTTAAGGTAATTTATTTGTTTGTATTCCCTGCAGGCATTAATCAATAATTGCTGACAGTTCCCATTAAAACCAAAGTTCAACATTTTCAGAGGAGAGCCCCTGGCAATAATGAAACTACATTTTGAAACAAAAACTTGATGAAAAACATTCTGATTTTTGTTTGGCTTTACTGGCATAGTAATTGTAATGATCTTGCAAAATTTTGGTTCATAATTACAGTTGTTGAATATCAACATGTTTAAGTAGACACATTGGACTGTGTGTTCTGTTCAATAATCTTGTTCAAGTTCATTCCTCATCATTTTGTGCTGTACTTCTCAGCTTTTAGTCAAATTTTCCATCACATTCATTTGCAGATATCATATATTTATATACATGTACCATTCCGTATTTGTAAGTGTTGAAAGATTTTTAAAAGCTTTTTTTATGTCTTGTTTTGATGGAAAACATTGTTAATAATACATACCGGTATATGTAGTTGTAGTTGTTGTTATGTTAGAAGCATTAGGGGAACCATGTTGACTTGTCCGTCTATTATTAAAGTCTGAAATAAAAACGAGGGAAAATAAGTGATTCCTTTTTACTATAGTATGGGGGAGGGGGGAATGGCACCCATGTAAATTGTAAATGGTTGTTAATGATACAATTTATTTGTATGACCTGAGGGCATGTTATCTATTGAAGCAGCTACATGGTTGCTGTTTAGCCATGGAAACAGATTGTTTATGCAAGGGTTGTACATGTAAAATACATTGCTTGCTTTCTCAATAGGAATATGTTGTATAAAGTTGGTGTTTGACTAAATAATAATAATAATCAATAATAACAATAATTCTTGATGTATATAGCGGAATACTGTCTCTAAGCGCTTTACAGATATCATTATTAATGCTTTCCAGTGGAAAATTGTTCTTTAAAGTTTAACCCTATTTCTACAGCACCTTCAGCCATGGAACACGAACGTTTCATGGCCAGTGTGTGTGTGGCTATATAATAACATGCTGTAGAATGTAAATATCACCTTTTTTTTGGGGGGGGGGACAAGCATTCATTAAAAAAAAAAAAATTGACAAGAGTTTTAGTAATCATGCTTAGCCACCCTTCCTTGGGAACCAAACTATTTGCGACATCCTTCTATGAGCAGATGACTTCAGTCAATATCCAGACTGAAGTGATCTCTTGAATTGAACGTCAAAAACACTTGATGCTTTGTCATACATACCCTATACTATAAAAGAATAGAAAATAAGAATAAGCAAAAATCTGAATTGCTATGGGTTAAAAGATACACAATAAAACAGGATAACAGTATGCTTTAAAAAAAACAGTGCCGTATGTGAACAATTATGGTAGTACAGTGTACCAACAATACAATGTGGTTGATAGCAAAGATGTCCACAACGTGATTGGGGGTGTAGAATTCATTCAACTATGCCTTTATTAGAAACATGAACCAAACTGATATGCTATGCTTCAATAATTTGGACAAAATGTATATAGACAGGCAACTTCTACATATTAATTTTATTGTATTTTTTCCATTAATCTATTGTACTTCTTATACCCTACTATTTGCATGTTATTTTGTATATTTTATTATTTATCTCCTCAGCTGACTGACTCTCTTGCTATACAGCTGTATATTTCTTGTATTTCTTCTTTTTATTTCTCTTCATCAGTGTTTTTGTCAGGAATATATTATGTAAAGATGTTAATCTGGAAACAAATAAATGACTGTAGAATTGTGAATATAGAAGTAGTCTACCTAATAATGCAGGATTTGAATCGATGATTTCACTCTATGTACAGTTTGAACGGCATGGCATCTATATGAACAAAAAAATCTGCCATACATACTAGTATAACTTACATGTAGTTACAGAATAACAGAAATTTACACTTGCCATACCCATCAGTGTTTCTGTACATATTATGCACCTATTTTTACTACAATAGTAATAGATTACTTTGCACATGGAATATATGTAATGTATTGTATACATATATGTCTAATTACAGTTCCTATTCCCTTTTACAAAATTATGAATTATGATAAATCAATGAGACTACTCTACATTTTTGATCTAAATTTGTTTTTCACTTTTGTTTCATTTTGTTGTTGCAGCAACAAGTTTTTCTACAACAACTTCAAGAGCACTATTACCAGCAGTACATGCAACAGATCCAAGAGGCACAAAACCAGCAACAACACAATCATATTGCTCCTTCATTAACCATGGAAAACCAAACAGGTAAGCAGAGAGTGTATTCCCAAGTGGAAAGCTGTAAATTGATCTTCTTCTTTATTATTCAACTAAAATAGTCATCATGCTTCTATGAAGCTTTCTCCAAATTATTAACCTTTATATCACATATGTAATATGTTTTACTGTGATACAATTACTGTATTAAAGAGCACTATATAATAAATTGCAATTATTGAATGTGTGCAGAAAAACATCAATAAATATGTTACAAGCATCTGATTTGCATACAGATTGTAATATGGTATTATTAATTTTAAGCCAGGAATGTACAAGTAGTGGTACTGCCGAGGGGTTGTGGCATGCGCCTGTAATCCAGCTAAAAATGGAAGTTACAAACTGATTCAGCCAAGGACGCAGGCTCGAAACCGAGTCACATCTTTCGGATGGTGACATTAAAAGTCGGTCCCCAGACGTAAATAATCATATCTGATTTATACACGTCTGTAAAACCCAATTACACACACACACACACTCTGCCGAAATACAGTGTTTATTTTACGTAACAAATGTACTTTATGTTACTATCCTGTTACTTAATTTCCCATTTCTTGCAGAGGGGGTGTCTCCACAAGATGGCACATCTCCTAACAAACTAGCACAAGATCTTAGCCACCTAGAGCTGGGTGGTGAAGGTGATACTGCTCCTCCCAATGGAGATATCAATAATATTCCCCTCAACAGTGATGGTAAGAGCTAGCTAGTATTATAAAGAGCTTTGTTGATCATTTCATTCATACAACCACGCTTGAAGCTTAGATTGATAGATACACGGAACAAAGAGGATATAAACAAAGCTCAGCTTGGCCAAAGAGATACACTGATCAATGGTATATAAGAAGGAGAAATCCTTGTATTATTCAGAAAAATGTCATGTATAAAAGCTAGATATATCTCCACTCACTTTATTTAGCATGTTTGTTTCATAGTACTTCATGGGTTTTTTTTTAGATAAGGAATTTTAGAAACATCTTGTGGGAAAGGCATGAAACTACAAGTGAGCATGAAAATCTTTGATTATCTGTATGATTGAAACAAGAAGATATGTTGATAACAGTAAAGGAATCTGGATAGAATACATTTAAGCACCTGTTTTTAGTATCTTAATCAAAATTGAAGATGAATATTGTGTTTGACTAATGTTAACATGCCTTCAATTTAAGAGGTTTTATATATCAGTCCTCTCACTTAGACATAAAAATGAATGCGATAAAAATTGGATACTAAGCAAAACAACTACATACAGATGAAAATGTCAAATTTATTGAGGAAGATTTGATCGCTCTTGCTTTGTCCTGTTATGAATTACAGAGGACCAATATCCAGTCATCTGCAAGGCATCATGCTGGACACGCAAGAACATCAAAGAGTTTAAGAAAGAGCTGGTATCAGAGAAGGAGTCTGTGATAAAGGTTGGGCACGGTGAGACAGTGACTGTACGTGTACCCACACACCAGGAGGGAAAGTATATCTTCTGGGAGTTTGCAACGGATAGCTACGATATCGGCTTCGGACTGTACTTTGAATGGACGGAGGCAGAGAGTAACGCAATCAGCGTCCATGTTAGTGATTCCAGTGAGGATGAAGAAGAGTTTGAAGATGAAGAAGGAGGAGGCGGTAAGTAATATTTCTCATCTTTCAGGGTACTTAAGAGGTATGGGATAGTATAAAATATTGACTGATTTTAGAGGCATGTTTAAAAACCATTTATCCAACTCGACCTTGAAGCTGTAGTTTGTTCCAAGATGAAGGGGAGGGCATAGAATTTATCCATTAACCCAAGAATAAGTAGTCATTTTTTTTACAGGGATACTTCCTGACCCAAGAACCATTGCGTTTGAGTTTGAGTAGAGTGAGTGTCTTGTATCCAATGCAGTCCATAGATAACTTCATGGGTTATTATTACTTGGCTTTAGCTGGATTGCCATAAAAGGGCTTTCCAGCATGCAAGGATATCTTTCATACCAAAGACCATTTACTTTAGCAGACCTCTAAGATTCAAACTGGCTCCATTTGATCCCTAATCCTTCATTTTCATCACTGTACTATGCAGGAAAGAGTGACATCGAGCGAGGAACGAAGGATAGAGGACCCCCGATGGATGAGATCATTCCAATCTACAGACGAGACTGCCACCAGGAGGTGTATGCTGGAAGTCACAAGTACCCTGGCAGAGGAATCTATCTGCTCAAGTTTGACAACTCCTACTCCCTCTTCAGATCCAAAACACTCTACTATCGGGTGTATTACACCAGAGATACCCAACCCGGTAGGACGCCCCCAGACGCTGTAGAAACCTAGATAACACCCAGGAGTAAAACACCTGTAATATGCTGGTAATGTGTATATGATTATAACCCGTGCCACTCTTGTACACACTGTTCTGTATTGAATCGTACCCGCATTGCATTGGCCTCGAGTACCTGGTGCATTGTCCCAAATATCTGCCATATGTTGCTGTTTATGTACGTGGAGCACTAATTTGAATGAGGAATAGACGGAAATGTTTGTGTATGGGTTACATTAGATTAAAGGTAGTGTCATTCATTTGAAATCTCAAATTGAAAGCTGGAAGTCATGTTCCTCGTAGCTATTTAGTTACAAATATTTGCTCAAGTCTGGGTTCAAGAATTACTATATTTTGAAGCTAATTGCGGGGAAGAGCTGCCAAAATATACCTTTAATTAGATTTTTAAACCATAAATTTGCGAATCAAAGAGAAATATGTAATTCGTTCTCAATACATACATGTAGATAGGACTGTAGATATATATGATACAACATCTTATTAAAACAAAAATTATTGGATCTTCAAATTTGCAGACAAGGGGAAAATAGTTGTTACCAACAAAAAATGTAACTCCCTTCCAAGCTCTATCTCTCTCTCTCTCTCTCACATACGACATGTGTGGATACGTTGGTGGGTGAGTGAGGTTTCAGGCTACAGCTGTTCTGATATTTGTGTAAATCAATGATGCTACCTTAATTTAAAAGAGCTCTAATATGCAGTGGCTTGCAGATTTCGAGAGAAAGTCAGAGCACTCATTTTGACTCAGTGCAACATTTCTGGTGCAGTTTGAAGAGATAGAGTTGTATTCTCTTTGCAGCTATTCCAGCTACATGTATTTACAACTATGATAACACGCAACGGGAGAGAGGAGTGTCTTCAATTCAGATAAAATAGTTGGGAAAAGGAGACGATATACTGAAAATTATATAGATATATATTTATATTTTGACTGTTGTTGATGTTGAATTTTATGTGAGCTTATGGTTTGAGACAAGTGGATAAAAGTGATGTAAAAACTAACAAAAATATGTTAAACTTTTAAGTTAAAAGGAATATATTCTGGCATTGGTTTGTGAAAATTTCATTACACCTCATAATTAACGAGAAAAATGTCTGTTACAGAAAAAAAGGGAAATCATTTATCAGAAGAGGCTTGCAGATATTTGTTTGTGTTCCATTGTGATTATTAAACACAATAAAATTATGGCTTGGCTGTGATGATTCTAAGTTTGAGACTTTACCAGAGCCTATTAATACTGAGACAAATCAACATTACCAACAGATACCAAGAATGGTAGAAATCAGGAGTATGAAGGTAAAGAAGGGAAATTCATTTCTTACTTCATTCATGGAGTGATAACATTCATATATACAATTATTTTTTGAATTAATACTGAAATAGATATCAGTTAGTATTTGAGGAGTTTAAACGGATATACCTATCCACTTTTTGCTCAATATCAGTCATGTTGGTATAATTGAAGCCGCATGTCTTTGCTTTTTAGCTGCAATTACATGTATACCAGTATCCAACAGTTTGTATTTTACAATTTAGTAATCACCCCGTATGCACAGAAGTTTGTTTTTGTTTTTGTTTGTTAGGCAAATTCCTAATTTATGTTGTTGTTTTGTGTTTTTAAAACAGAAGACCACATAAAATCTGAATAGGGTTACTTTTGCTATCGAAGGAAAATCTAAAGAGTTTCATAAATGAAATTGATGTGAAAAGGATAACACCTTAAAGTAATTCCATATAATGTTTATAACTATTCCTGTTTGTTGGTATGTGAGCCAAATGGATGGAACTGAGTATGACAAAACACACAAAAAGTATTGCAGTGTTTGGTAATGGGTTTATAACCTAAACCAGGCAGAGGGGAGAGTACGTATATGAAATAAAATCTTGTTATTGTGTACACACTGTTGGTGCTTACCCAATTATGGTCTATGCTACATGTACGACATAATATGGTATAGGTCTTCATCGATAGTAGAATGCTCAGTGTCTATAAATATGAACCTCTATTTATTGCACTTGCTCCTGTATTTCCACCATGCCAAACATATGTATATATATACTCAATGTTATGTGAGTAAATATATTCTATTACTTGTAGACCATATACAGTAGGCAGGGATATTGTATATTTGTGTTCATAATTCATACTCTAAAATAGCTTTTAAAAGACATTGAGAAAAATGATATTGTCTGTTTGGGGCCCAAAGGGTGTTTACTTTAACACAGAGTTAACACCCTTCTGGCTCCAAACAGACGATACAATGATTGTATAATCTTAAAGACTACTAACTAAATTCCCAAAATAATGGTTCAGTACAGTAAATAGATAGATATGAATAGTTCATCTATTTCTGGTGCAGTAGCTAATATTAATATAGTCAAAATATATTGTAATGTTTGAAGAGAGGGTGGAGGTAATGATATATCAATAGGGTTGTGATGAAGAATCATCCCATAGTGATATCTTTGAAAAATATGATACTTTTAGAATAAACCAGTATTGTGTATTACAAACATTTCCTCCCAAAACAGGAATGTGTAATAATATAGCAAATTTTGTCTCTGTAAAGATACAGAAAGCAAATGAAATCATTATTTACCGTGCTAAAATTCTGATAATTTTAAAAGAACATTGTATAGATCTTTTGAAGAATGAAGTGTTAGCACCTTTGATTTGTTTTCATGAAGGGAAAATGTGAAAATTGAGTGATTATTTCAGTAAAGGACCGTCAAGTGTGTGAATCATTTGGAATGATACAAGCTTTATTATTACACAGTTTTTTTAACCTTCAAGAACTGAATATTTGGTTTGTTTGTGTACCTTTTTTTCTTCATGCTTGAATTTAATTCAAGGTCAAAATCATAATCCATGTAACATCAAGAATCATTCTTGTAGATTTGTACATGTAGCATAATGTTAATGCTATGTGTGCATGTTTAATCACAAATATCTTTGAAAATTAATTTGTTTTTATATTTGTTTTATTTATTACTCCAATCTTGCTGTGGTACTTTCTTCTATTGCAAGAGAATTTATACTTTGTGTATGTACATGTAAAACTAACTTTTTCAAGGGACTCGCCCTGAACTTGAAAAGTTTTTTTCAGACTCCATCCCCTTTAATATGGGACATCTCTTTTTTTGTCAGGGAAGAATTTAAGGACTCAGCAAGAACCAGAAACACACACACAAGCTCCTCTAAGAATTGTTGATTCTTGTATTTTCGTGTATCTGATACATTCTGATCATCTTCACAAGGAAATCTTGTTATTATTCAAGATTGATCGATATGGCTAACAACCTGATGCTTTATTTGTTTGTATTGCTGATATCTGATTGCTTAGAGTGGACTACACAATAAGCATGTATGACTATAAAGCCCAGATTTAATATTCTTTTCTTTAGTCTTTTGTGCTGTTCGAAAAAGCTCACTATGAGAGATAAAATGTGAAATGAATTGTTTTGTTGTAAAAATCATCCCCAAATTGCATAGCTCTTTCTGACAAATAATAAAGCTTTTTTTCAAGAAATACTATTCATACCTTAAATGAACTTCTGTCTGTGAAATAAGGATACTTTGAAACCTAGTGCATTCTCCTTAGCTTTCATTTGATCCTGTCATTTTTTTTTGTAGTGTGTTCTTTATGTTTCTCTTTTTTATGTCTGTATGAGATTTGCATATAATTTATGATTATTTGAGTGTAGTTTATTCATAAATGTATTGATATTGTTGTTTTAGCTTGTAATATTCTGGAGCCCATTACACTGATCACATAGTGATGATGATGATGATGGCATGAATGCTAGAAAGAGATATGCTAATGATACACCTTCAAATTGTATACGTTGTGTAATTAAAAGCTGGTCATTGTAAAAACATTAGCAGACTGAAGTCATCATTTTAGTACATGTATATGGAGTGCTGGGTGTATAGAGTGAGCTTTTGAGAAGGATCTCTGTAAAGTCTCTGTCCCAACAAACATGGAGCAATAACAATAATATTGGTTTCACCATATGGTAACTATGGATAGTTGGATTTTGTCAGATTTGTTGAGCTAAGCAGACCTCCTACGATTGGCCCCGTTCTGGACACAATGTAGACCTGCCAACCTCTGGAGTTCAAATATTTAAAGGTAATACAAAGTTTTGGTATGGGGGCATGAATTTGGTTCAAATTAACATAACGGAAGCATATGCGATCCTACAATATTCAGTGATCGTTGTCGCGGTTGAAATCGAGTCTAAAGTTATGAAATTGTAAATAATAAACTCTTTATGTTGTAGAGCTCCCTCTTAAGGTCAAGATATTAATTAAGCTATAAAACAATGTTTTTTGACTAAAATAGACCGATAACTACATATTCTGAAATTGTCATGGTCGCAGCTACCATTGTATGGCCGTAGGCGCTATTTAAAATATATCAACTTTTTCCGGGAGCACCGGTAAGTTTTTATATTCCATTTTTCAAGAAAGCAGAAGTGTTTTAGGGGCTAAATTTTCTAGTGCTTATAATACATCCACAGGTGCATCCAAATATATAAAAATTGTGAAGAATCACTATCCAGTCAATTTTTAATATTTCCCAAAACTTTGTATTACCTTCAACTGACAAAAATTGTATTAATAAAAAAAAAATGGACTGTTACACGGATCAATGCCTCATACAGTTCCTACATACAGGAAGAATTTTTTTAAGGGATTGGTTAAATATGCATGATTGTGTCAGGACTGATGTGTTCGATAAACCAATGAACATCCCCAAATCACCAATGTGAGATGCTTGTAGGATACTTTACAGGACAGAATGGGCATTTTGCAATTAAAAATGGCACACACACACAAAACAAAAAAATTAAATTAATTGTTTAAATTTTTATTGAGGACAAATCCTACTGTCTTATTTACTTCTAAAAATCATACAAAATACAATTAAATCGTACTGGTTGGCAGCTCTGCACAGTGTCTCCTATACAATGTAAATCAGTGGCGCTTGCTCATTACTATCATTGAGTCGGGACCACCAACTCGGCCTTGACCACCAGAAGAATTTGGAAGAGGCGTTTTCCCTTCATGATCCATTTATAGGGATAGGTTATTAAGAGAGTTATTGCTACATTATGTTGGGACAGGACCTAAACTGCATATCAAGTGAAATAGTGATAGAGAATATGAGAGTATCAGAGAGAGAGGAGAGAGGGAGAGAGAGAGAGAGAGGGGACTCCTGACCTTGAACATTCTATTTTAAAACTTCCTTTTTTCTTTCTTCCTATGTCTCTTTTTTCTTACATCCATATCATTTCATTGTTTCTGTCTGTATACCTTGCTTTTTTATTATTATACTTCTACCTGATCATGAATGACACTGTCAAAATGATTTTGAGGAACTTGAAACTCCTACAAGCTATGCTTTTTTAATATTAAGTTCCTTTTTTCACATGAAGCTTGGAGATTATCTAGTGTGAATGCAATAGATGTGTAGTTGTCTTTACTGTTCATGATTATCAATTTTGTTAATATGCTATGTTTTGTTAATGTATTGTTTTTTCACATGAAATAAGAGAAACTAAACTGAAAGAGGAGAGGAAATAGTGGAAAGAGAATGAAGGGGAAGCAGAAGTGGCAAGCAAAAAGGAAAAGAGAATGAAAGCCCTTGGTTGCATTAATGTTCTTGAATATTTTATATTTATCCTCCTAAATAAAGCAACATACCATAAACATTGACATTTCCATTACAGGCATGTATTCACTATACATCAACACATATACACACACACACTCGCACACATTCACCATACAGGTCTGTAGATTCACCATGAAGAGTGAAGTGATTCTAATCATAGATATGTATGCATTTGTTTTGAATTACTCATTTTGTATCACATGAGGGTCTTTTTTAATGGTGAAAAGTACTAACAGCCTTCGCTCCTTTGCAATTATTTAGAGTAATCAAACTTCTGAATAATCAGAGTACTAATTAGGTACATGCAAAATTAAATAGAAATGGACAATTATCAAAGTAAAATGGTTAAAAGTTGACATCAGTTCTGTGAATCTATATGAGATGCAATATGAAAATGGAATATGATTTCAAGTCCTCTCCTCAGTCATTCATCCCTCTGGGCTATACTCAGGATATGATTATGATATGATGTTATTTCCTCACATACAAGTGTATTGGGGAAGGGGGGGTGTAATGATATTTGTGTGTGTGGGACCATACATCATATCATAATGACTATACCAACTGCAAATTTGAAATCCAAGATGTGAGTGTTTACATGTTTCATAAATTCATCTGTATTGTATTCCATTTAAACCTTTAAAATTTTGTTTCTCTATTTTTTCTGCATTCCTTTAACGTAAGTTGATATGAAAGTAAAATTCTCTTTCAGGAAATATCAGGTCAGTTTACATCCAAAACAAGTTCAACTTCCCTGCTAGCAAGCAATTTCATCAAGTTACTTCTGGGTATTAAACTAAAGCAATACAATTATTTCATAAAGCACTACAGTATGCAATATAAACCACCCACTCCTAGTGCATCAAAACACTTAAGACAAAGACAAGCTTCAACAAACTGTTTTTCCTTCAAATTCCAATTTTATTTCTGTTCCAGTCTTCCATTTTTGTACTTACAGATTATTGTACTTAAGCTCAAAATATAAGTATATTTATGATTTTTCTTTCTGTTTGTAAGAGACAAAGATCAATTTAACTTTCACAGAATACACACAAAGTTTACTGTGTGCCCTATAATCAGAAGGAAACATATAGGGTGCACTGGCTCAATAAAGAATATTACATATCATATGATTACCAGTAATCATATTTCAAACTGATACACACTAACATCAAAATAATACTTGAATTCAAATTTCAGATTACAAAGAATATAGGATTTCTTCTTTTTCCCCAAGAAATTCTCAAGACTTCACATTTTCCATTTCAAAATCAAAACATTTTAAAGCTAAGGCCCTTTTAAAGCTCAAAGTCACTCACCAATGCTACAAAAACAGGTACCTCATTATGACTTATCTACCTGTACATGTATATCCAATCGTGTTTCCAGTCATGCTGCTGGTTATAGAAACTTTCAAGAAATAAGAGTGACTCCAGTCTAGTCTGTAGTTCACTTTCAACACTCAACTTAAGGTATCATTCATAGTTCATTTATTTCTAATACAATGACACACTATACAAAACAAAAAATGCATCTCAATGCTGAATTATCAAGGTATCCTTTGGGACATAAAATTTACGGTTTAAAGTTTCACGTCACACGTTTTCAATTTGGCAAATCAAAAGTCACCAATATCTTCTGGAATATTTACATAAAGAGCTACAAATTCAGCAAAAGAATCAAATTCCATTCTATATTTTCATGTATTTTGCACTTTGTATCATTCACTAATTCAAAAAATATAACATTAAATGGAAATTTAGGTCATTCAATGGCACAGTTTTACATTAAGACAATCAAAGGACTTACATGTACTCACATGAAGCTCTTTATACAATAGATTTATAATACAAAAATCAACTTCATATTACTCCAAGTATGAGTTTCCAAAATAGATGTTTATACTTTTTAATTCACAAGTATGGCAGTGAGATACCCCTTTCATCTGCTGGGAAGGTTGTTAACTCAGAGACTATTACGAAGAGTTACATAACGCCCTTCTGGATCTCTGAGCAGACGCTTTCTAAAGGCACATTGTAAAGGTCTCTCTTGTGGATTTTCAAGAATTCATCAAAATATCTACAAATAATTTCACATACAAATTGGCTGAATACAAAATACAACTAATTGTATAGTCATTTACTTTTCAAACACATAACATATCAATGATGGTAATTGCCTCAGGTTTATTTCCTTTATACTCAAAAGGAGCAGGAAAAATTCAATTTAAACGCAAACAACAATACTCCCTAAAGTCATAATAACAGTCAATTGTAATATACATAATACTACAAGTCTGATTCTATATCTGGTCCCACATTCGTTGATGTGTTCCTATGATATCTATCAAAGGTAGATCCCTTTACATTAATTATAATTATCATCAAGGCATGTGTCTTTACAATATGGCAAAAATTGATGATTTTACTTCAAGTCAAATTAAGTCACCAAGTATTAAAGTCAGGACGATGTTGATATTACTCATAAACACTTTCACCTTTATGTACAAACTTCTGTACAGCATTCATTCACATGTGGACTTCTGTACAGAATTCAGTTCATGTATAACACATCATATTCCATCCGTGAAAGTAATCATAGGAATCAAGCTCTTTAAAAATATGTAACAGACACTCGGACAGGTAAATATCGAATAATGAATCAGCATGAACAAATGATCAAGGTTATTTACACGTACATGTATGTATCTCAATCAAACTCCCAAACTTGATTATTTCATCAAAACTTAAGTTGATGAAACTATAGAAGTATTAAATGAAAATCAGGAAAACACAACAATGAGGATTACCCATCAATATCAATCCAGACTATTTTGAATATTCCAAATATATTTTCGAGCATTTTGAATATTCCAAATATATTTTTGAGCATTAAATCTCTTGTGGTGGTTGATTTAATGTTAACACAAACACCACTTTTATGCAAGGCATCATTAAATCGGAGAAACAGGATTGTCTTGTCACTGATTTTGGGCAAATAAAATATTTGTACATGTAGGTATCACCATTAAATCAGATACCTGAGTGAAAACGTTAAAAGCTTTCAAATATTGCTGCTGCACACTTGGCATCGGATTAATATTCAAAATATTTTGATAACTCAATATCAATCGAAATTCACTTGTCACTTTTTTTAGCCTGAGCTGCAAAGGCGTTGGAGCGATGTCATCTTTTTTTGTAGGAAAACAATAAGTATGACATTGGTATCTGAAATATTGTAATTTTAGGTATCATGGTCATGGTCATACCCCTAATCCAATATACATGTACGGAATATTCCATCAAGGAGAGTGGCAAAAAATATCATTTTGCTGAGATCTTTATTCATCAAGATCAAAGATTACTTGGTTAGAGAATTCAAAAGCACACTTTGTTTTGTGGTCCTGCATTTCAAGAGGGAGCTCATCATTTTCATTGCTTTTCTTGATTTCATCATTATTATTCTTTAAATCGCTGTTTTCTGGTAGCTCTTGAGTATCGCCATTAAGCTCGGAGCTTTGTTTCTTAGGATCAGACTCTACTCCATTTGTGAGAGGTGAAATATCATCGGGAGAACTTGGTTTGATGTGGTTCTCATTGGTGTCAGAACTCTCAACACCATTGCTTGCTGCCTCGCGCCGCGCCTTTTCTTTTCTCCGGCGCCTAGATCCCTTGGACTTCTTACCATTAGTGCGGGGAGAGAATGGGATCTCCTGGCCCGACTCTGACTCGCTGCTGGACTGTCGCATTAGGACCTGGTCTGGTTGCCACTTCCATTCTAGATCTTCATATTCCTCTGTACTTCCATCTTTGTGGTGCAGGAGTTCAGAATCACTGAAATACTCCCAGGAGTTGTCCTTGAGCTTCTCAATCATGCGTCTAGGACCAAAGAATGGGGTGCGGCTTCCTCCTTTCTTCTTGTTGTAACCTTTCTTGGGTTTCTTGGGACCATCAAGGAAGAGTTCCACCAAGACTTCTTCACTGAAGCTGACCGACTTACATGCTCTCCTGCGAGGACTCCTCAAACTCAAAGCACTCTTAAGACTAGACGTTATGGAAGAAGAACCCGTAGGAGATGACTGAGAATCACTGTGACGTGAACTGACATCACTCTCCTCCTTGGTCTCATCTGCTGCAGGGCCTAGGTCCAAGGCTGGGATGATGGACTCTTTAGATCTCACAGATGCTTTCTTAGATCCATCAGAGTCTCCTTTATGTTTGGCACTGTCTTGTGAATTCTTTCCGCTGTCTGCTACCTCACAAGTGACCTGTGCATTCAAAATCGAAATGTGCAAAAAATAATGATATCCTTACCAAAGTTATTTCCATGTAGACTTACATTAGGTTAAGAGCATAATCACCTCCAAGATCACCTCATGGATGAAAGTTATGGAATATATTCATTCGCAGGAGAAAAAGAAGAGAGGGATAGTCTAGGGTGATTTGCCCTCTCACTCTTTAAAAAGCAATAATTTACAACAAGAATTTCATCCAATTCAAATGCACCTTTTACATCCACCAATTTTTTTTGACAAAAGCACCACAAGAAAAATGATTACAGTAGAAATAAATTCCATCTGTGGAAATTAGGATGAATAGAACATGAGAATCAAGAGACAAGAAAAGATACTCAAGACTTGTTCATATCATTTACAGTGTTTACAGTATCTTAATAATTCTACATTTATATCAAATGTAAACATGTGTTTTTACTGCAGCACAAAACTTTAAAAAATTGTACAGTAAACTCATCCATCTCCAGAGAAAAAAAAATGTATATACATGTATATACTAAAACAGCAATAAAAGCAAATGTACTCAGTTTGACATTACAGCCCCTCTAACCTCTTAGTGAAATATTCAACTTTAATAAATGAAAAAGCAGCCTTTAAATGGGTTGTATTTGCTCACTACATGTCAACATTAACAAATTGCAAATGACAGTCGAGTTCTCCTAAACAGCAAACTATCTTTTAATTGACATACTAACTTGAAACTGAGCCTTGACGCAGTCGGCGGAGAACTCGGATACAGAGCATGGCATCATCTCCTTGCTCCTGCCTTCATCGGATGTTATCTCCTTAAGAGCATCTTCCAGACTCTCCTCTGTCGCAAAACGTTTCTCCTGGAAGGGGGCAAAGATAAGAGAGGATGTCCCTTGAATGAAAGACTGGAAGACACGTAAGAAGATACCATACAACCAACGCATCATCATCATACGTGTTCAAGACTGCTGATCATTTTAGCAATCAATTGACCTTCTCATGTCCCAGGTCTTTCAAGGACAACGGTATTAAATTGAATCTGCTCAAAAGCACATGTCCATATTGATGACAGCATTGGACACCGACCTGCACAATATGTTGTACACCAACATATTCTTCTCTAGTTTATAGCATTGAACAAACTACATGTATACTACTACAGGGAACTACAAACAAAGTGCTGTCAGCAAATAATGTGCATACATGTACTACAGAATCATCACTAGCAAGGGCATAAAGAGGCACCATTATTTAATCTAATACTTTTATTCTTTTCTTTCCTTGCTTGGCTTGCTACGAGGCAGTAAATACTTTCAAGCTCCATCAAATTTAAATGGGTACAAAGTTCAGTCTTTCATTGATGTTATTTTGTGTTACAGATCAAAAGGCACATTGAATGTTTCTAGCAGTCAACAATCTCAGTTACAGTTGTTTTTGTTTTTTAAATTTCAAGATAGCATTATGATTTTCCTGTGCTAAAATACATTTTAGCTACTGTACATGTAGGTATTCCAATAGCCACTGAATTTTCCTTCTTAGGGTCAACAGGGGTAATTTCTGATGACGATTTGAAATGGCCTCCAAAAGAAAGACACACTGAGGTTTGATGTGCATGTGCAGAATATTTAAAAACAAGAGATATATCGATAATAAATCAGAGCTTTTCTATCTATGATACATTCATTGCCATGCATACCAATATCTCACCTGATTTTAACATTCTATAGCCGTGTGGTAAGTTTCAGGCTAATACCATTAACAGTACCAATGCTAACCAATACTACTTGTACACGTCTACTTTAGAGAGCAATTTTGATAGACATATGTGCATTGGGCACTGTTGAACGTCAAATTGTTGTACACTGTAGAAACACAATAACTGCCTAGTCTGATTTCTGTTGATTTAGCCATTTTGCTGTTACCTTATCATCTCTTCCTTATGTTTGCCTTAAAAACTCATAGCCCCCCCCCCCCCCCAATAAAAAAAAAAGATACATGTATAAATTATATTTGTGTGGTGCATTGTACATGTACAGGCAAAATATAGAATGGTTCACACTGATGATTCATAATTGAGTGTTGAATTTTACTTAAAATATGGAAAGATGAATCTACATGTACATGTAATTTACTGTGAATCCCAACATGTTTTGTGCATGCATCCACAGATGTACCTGTAGCGGCTCTTACATTCGCCCTACTTTTGTTGTACATTCATGTCTCTCGTTTTTTATCCATTCACATTACCTCACACATTCATTTTCTCTAAAGTGGTGACCCCGACGTGATACTTGGAAGTTTGGTTGTACGATTTTATTATTTCCTGACTTTTTGGACTTAGCAATGTTTTATTAAATGTATTCATTCTGGATTTTGTATCGAATGTTTATGCTCTTGCATTTATACACGTTTATTCGATGCATACCATGTCAATACTCACTGTTCTATTTTTGGGCAACTAAACAGCCGTTTGCATACCATGCTTGTTGTATTACATTCTTTCAACATGCCATCATTGCCATGCTTGTACATTTCTTAGGCTGCTGTAAATTACTGCATATACTATACAATACATGCACTTTTACATTTTTATCAGCCATTGATTCTTGTGACATTTTGTACTTTGCTCATTTATATTTTATCGCCTCTCATCTGTGTATTGCATACACAGCTTCAATTCTGGCAGGGGAGTAATGTAGCGGCTCTTACATTCGCCCTACTTTTGTCGTACATTCATGTCTCTAGTTTTTTATCCATTCACATTACCTCACACATTCATTTTCTCTAAATACCGGTAGATGTAAATAGAAACTCTACTTTCTAGTATGAAGTATGAAGAATGAAGTATTCATTCAAAAGACATTCAAGGGTAATATAATAATCAGCATAATGTATAAAATATTTAATAGCTCTGGAAAAACCATTCCATTCAGGTATGTATTTACATTCGCCCAATAATAATACAGAGAAACAAAGATCATGTCCCAAACAAGGACACTAAATAATAATCCTAGAAATCATGACTTACTTCGAGTTGGAAAATATGTTTGTGATGTGAATATGATTTTAGAAATGACAATTTTATTGTTTCTTATGAATTTAATATAATTTGGCCAACACTAACCTCAATTTCTGCTTTTAAGGGAATTTGAGATGGGGTGCAAAATACTGCAATATACCCCCGCCCCCCCCCCCCTCTCTCTCTCTCTCTCTCTCTCTCTCTGCCAACCTGGATAAAACATACAACTCACCTCCAGAGCATCTGCAGACACACCAGCCTTAAGAGCAGACCACAAGCATCCACTTCCTTCCTTCTTCTTGAACACCAGGACCACATTGAGCTTGGAGACATCAGTATTCACCTTCTCGTCTAAAGTCTGCCCTTCCTCACAACTTACGAGGAGAGTGAACATCTCCTCTGTTGCTTCATCTGAAGCCATTTTAGTCCTTTTGAACATTGCTTCCACCATCTTTCCCCCATTCGCTGTGTCTAGTTTGAAAGACTCTCCCTCTATGTTTGCTTCCCTGATGATGAGTGTGACTTTCTGCTCTGTTTGGTAGATATCAAACTTGGGAAAGATGGCTTTCACTTTTTCCTCATTACAAAGGGAATCATCAGCAGCATGCGCTTCATCATTGCAAGGATTTCTGAGCTCTGAATCTTCCACAACTCCAGTTGCATCTTCTTCTGGGGAACCTTGGATATCTCCCAATACATTGGTAGGATCAGCTCCAACAGAGGATGCGATCTCATTATCAGATGTTCCAAGGTCACCATCCCCTGGTTTGACCTCATCTGAATCTTCTTGCTGGTTTTCACTTGTGTCAGACTTTTCGCAGCCAACAGTAGATTCCTTATCATCATTGCAATCAGGGGAGATTGCATCATTCTCTTTAGTTCTAAAAGAGTCGCTCTCATCATTACCATTTGTAACTATCTCCTGGACAAGAGGATTAGCTGCTTGGGATACTGGTATTGTGGATGGGATTTCGGCTATCACAGGGGGTAGAACAGCCAAGGTGATAATGAGACATGCTCTGCCCTTGTCAAACTTTGCACTTCCCTTGTCTTCATTCACAGGATAAGGTAGTGGGAGATCAAGACGATAAAAGACTGGTTTCTTGCATTCCAGGAAGATGCGTTTCTCAAAGACATCCAACTGAACGGTGGCAGCAGACTTCAAGAGGGGAAGCTCCACCTTCAGAATCAGCTCTTGAGGCCTAGTGCTTGGCGCTGAATCCCGAGCGTAGGTGAACTGCTGCAAGTCAAAGTGACCCCGATGAACAATGGAGTACTTTGGCTCTGTGAAGCCATCTTTCTTCTCAAGCTTCTTCTCTTCATTTGTCTTTCTTTCTGAATCTCTATTCCCTGATATTTTGGAGGGCGTTTTGGCAGGCTGATTGGGCGTTTCCTGCTTCGTTGACTGGTCATACGGGTAGGATAGATTGAGGGCATCTAATGAATTTTCACCAGTTGGACCAGCTTGACTTGGAGTTCTTAGAACAGTCGCTTGTGGACGGCCTTTGAACGTCATTTTAGGCTTTTTCACATTATTGCGATCCAACTTAACTTTGAATTCTCTTTCTATCCCATCTATAGCAGAACTGTTCATTAACGTCCGAAATCTGCTATCTTTAGTTATCATTTCAAAGCACTCTGGATGAAACATGCAATCATACACCACACACTTTTTTCCTGCATGATCATAATCATCACGACCGGGAGCCAAACTGTGGGGCAAGGACCACTCGACACCCGCTTTTCTTGCATTTCCAACACCCTGAGCAGAATTTGTCGCTTGAGGCTTACCTATACTCTCATTCTTACAAATATTGATGAATGCCTTCTTTTCTCCATCGATGCTTGTCTTCAACACGTATCCAGGTTTTGGATGCAAAAACTTTACGTCCATGCCTCGCGACCTTTCCAACTCTGCCAACTCCTCTTCGTATTTTTTCTTGTTTTCAGGATCAGAAATTTCTTGAGCATACTCGACGAATAATTTGCGGAACTCTTCGTTCTTCAAAGCCTTCTCGATCCGCTGCACTTCGTCGGAAGTTACATCGAGACCTTCAAATGCGTCTTTAGTAGCCATTTTCGTTCCCAATTTTCTTCAATTGCTATGCAAAAATGTAACCCTCACCTGACCTGGACTGAGCAAGCTGACCTAGTGCGGATATGCATGCGCTGCGCTGCGCTGAGCTAGCTGCATGCAGGATATGGATCGCATCACACATTTAAATGTACATGTGTATTTGTATTATTGTACAGCAAAGGCACAATACACAATTGCATGCGTGGGTACGGTGGTAGTGGTGGTAGTTTTTGTTTACCCTGTTACACAACAAATCGTTGAGGGCAGCAATTACGTGGGGTTTCATCACCTTTTTTTTCGTTGTTTTCGAGAAGCTTCTGATTGTTTTTCTTCAAATCGACTAAAAAAAAATTCCCGTCGGGGGGGTGGTATGAGAAGGGGGCATGGGTGTCGATCCCGGGGGGGGGGGGGGGTGGGGGGATATATCCCCCCCCCCAATATTTCAGGTGGGGGGGATGGCCTGTACAATCATCCCCCCCCCCCAATAATTCACCATCAAAAAAAAAAAAAAAAAATGAAGAGAAAAATTAATGATGATAGCCCGATGAGAGTAGTTAATATACACATTTTGCTATCTCATTTTCATAATACATACATATATACGAAGTAAATAAGACAACCGTATATGAGACAAGAATAAATTGAATTCCCGCTCATACGGCTTCATCAGGAATTGATGAATTTATTCAATTTGTTCAATCAACAGCATCATAGAAATGCAGTGCGCCAAATTCAAAGACGCAGCGTCAAAAAGCAACGAGCTAAATGTTAAAGGTAATACAAAGTTTTGGTATGGGGTCATTAATTTGGTTCAAATGAATATATTGGAAGCATATACGATCCTACAATATTCAGTGATCGTTATCGCGGTCGAAATCGACTCTAAAGTTATGAAATTGTAAATAATAAACATTTTATGTTGAATAGCTCCCTCTCAAGGTCAAGATATTAATTAAGCTATAAAACAATGCTTATTGACTAAAATCGACCGATTAGCTATTGTCGTTCGGAAATTATATACCACAACTACATACTCTGAGATTTTCATGGTCGCAGCTACCATTGTACGGCCGTAGGAGCTATTTGAAATTTATCAAAATTTACCGGGAGCACCGGTAAATCTTTATATTCAATTTTTCTCGAAAGCAGAAGTGTTATAGCGGCTAAAATTTCTGGTGTTTTTAATACATCCACAGGGGCATCCAAATATATCAAAATTGTAAAGAATCACTATCCACCCATTTTTCAAAATTTACCAAAAGTAGCAATCTGCAATGCACATCAGACAATCCTGGACCGTGTAAACGTAGATGAACTCTGTGACGATTTCGTGATGAGATCGGAGACTAGGAGAAAGATTTTCGGACATTAGTATGACTTATAACAAGTTCACTAGTTGTTATGTTGTTTCCGTTCACCCTTTTTAAAATTCACGTCATTGTATCTTTATTTTTATTTTTTCACTCCTTTTATTTCCTGATATTTCCTAAAACATTTTTTCATTTTTGGAGAAAGATTATTATGTCACAACTTATTTGTGACACAACTTATTTTCAGTGGGGAAACTAAATTCAGACAAGGATTAATGTGGAGAACAGTACAACGAATCGTCTTCTTTCTCTAATAATTTAGTGAAAAGGGTAAAGCTAATAGGGGGGGCAACTGAATTCAATCGTGGATTAAGAGTAATAATCAAATGAAACGTCAAAGTACACGATACAACTAATCGTCTTCTTTTACTAATAATTTAATGAACCGTGAAAGCTTACGCGCTACGCGCGGAATGGGCGAAAATGAATACAGACAAGGATTAAGAGTAATAATTTATAAAACGTTAAAGCTTCGCGCGGTATAGGGGAGGAAGTGGGAAACTGAATTCATGGAGGACACGATACTACGAATCGTCTTCTTTCTCTAATAATGTATTTAAAGGTGAAAGCTTCCGCGCTTCGCGCAGGAATGGGCGAAAATGAATTCAGACAAGGATTAAGAGTCGAGAATGGTACATAGAATCGTCTTCTTTCTGTAATAATCTAATGAAACGTCAGAGCTTCCGCGCTACGCGCGGGGAAGGGGAAATTGATTCAAACATTAAGGATTAAGAGTCGAGAATGGAACATCGAATAGTTTTCTTTCTTTAATAATCTAATGAAACGTCAGAGCTTCCGCGCTATGCGCGGAGGAAGGGGAACTTGATTCAAGCAAGGATTAGGAACTGAGAAAGGTACATCGAATCGTCTTCTTTCTTTAATAATCTATTTAAACGTCAAAGCTTCCGCGCTATGCGCGGAGGAAGGGGAACTTGATTCAAACAATTAAGGATTAAGAGTCGAGAACGGTCCAACGAATCGTCTTCTTTCTCTAATAATTTAGTGAAACGTCAGAGCTTCCGCGCTTCGCGGGGGGGGGGGGTGGACAACCCCCTAGGGACCGCGCTTCGCGTGCTCACTACCGCCCCCCTAAAATGTAATCCTGGCTACGCGCTTGGGAGGGGTGCAACTTGCCACACGCTTCTACCTCCTGGCTGCTTTGATCCATTGCCGAAAATATTTTGGCACCTATCATCCCCCCCAACCACGGATACAAATCGACACCCTTGGAAGGGGGACTGGGGTGGAACCTTCCTTATGCTCGGACTCCCACCCCCACCCGATCAACAACAACAAAGAAAGAAAGGGACAAAAAGGGGTCGGGGAGACAGAAATAAAGATAAGAAATAAGAATGCTCCTAATTAGAGGCCAACGATTTTTTTTTTTTAATAATTGAGTCACATATTGTCTTTTCCATGATAGGCCGTGTCGTAGAAGAACATGGTCTTAATGCCCTACTTTTGAAAACCCAAGTGGCACTTAGGCCAAAATATCTAAGTGGAAAATAGTTGAACCCCGGCCCCTTCCGAGGTGCGATAATTAAATTGTATTTCATATGAAATTAGACAGTATTACTCCATAAAACTATGAAACTATCAAGAAATATTAGTTGTTTATATGGCTAGAATTTTAGGTACTGGTGATCCGGCAGATGGGAAACAAAATTGTAACACTTACCAAAATAATGACAAGTATGGTTTAGCACAATACATCGCTTGTAAAAATGACGCCTGGCTGGAATGCTCCACAGGGAGTGGAGAATGTGCAAACATTATGTGCCGGGGTAATAATTATGATTGCAGGGCCCTCAGTGAGACCAATATGAATGCTGATGAGGCTACCCTTGGACATTATTATTAATATTATAGTATTATAGTGAGATAGCATCCAATTTCTTCCACATTGATGTACGCCTATAGCTGCCGTATACAGCGCTCCAGCATTTCAATTTCAAGGAATTAATTCCTGCCAGGTACCCATTTACATCACCTGGGTTGAGTGTGGCAAATGTAGATCAAGGTCTTGCCAAGGACATTAGTGCCGCGGCGGGACTCGAACCGCTTGACCTTGTGATCGACAGTCCGGCGACGTATCCACTCGACCACTACACGTTCTACACTTAAAATTAAATAACAAAAATGCTATATCTTTCTTAATGTTTGAATAACAAATCAAAATGTGTTCTATGCCAGATTATACAGATTAAATAATCGGGATAAACATGGTCAAACTCTTCATAACTATTATATTGCATATAATTATGCATTGGAGGTAAAGAATTTTTCACATAATTATATAGGGTCTAAATTCATAATGCCCGAAACTCAAGAAAAATATGCTTTCCGTCATCGTTTCATATCATTAGCAATATGCGAGTAAATTATGTCAATTTTACGTTACTTTAAGAATCTGAGTGTCATGCATAATAAATTTAGCGCTTGTGTTATTCATGCAATGTTCGCGCAAAATTTTCGCGAGAGAAGTTTTTGTTGTTTCAAAAGATTACATTCCTTATATAGCGAGAATTATCGATGTTTTATCATAACTTAATCCAGTGGCGGATCCAGCCAGGGGGGGGGGGGGGGGGGGGGGGGGCGGCCCCCCGGCAACAACAAAAAGAAGGGAAAAAAGGGGAACGATTTGTGTGTGTGTGTGTGTGTGTGCTAAAGAAAGCCCAAAATAAGTGTTCCTCCCCCCCCCCCAAAAAAAAAAAAAAAAAAAAAAAAGAAATTGCTCATCTGACCGTGATTTAATGCCTTAAAACCCCTGAGTTTCCGGGGGCTCTGCATGCCCTCTGGATTTCACCTAGGGCTCAAAGCCAGGCACCTGGATGTTCATCTGACGGTAATTTAATGCCTAAAACCCCTGAGCTCATGGGGGCTCCGCCCCTGGACCCCTAACCAATTAGTAACCTACCAGTGCCACAAATAAGATATCAAAATATTGATTAAGTTATGATAAAACATCGATAAATCTCGGTTTCGTTTTTTCTGGGACGCACTGCATAGTATAGTACAAAACAAGCGATATACTTTTTTCACGCTTCACTTTTACTTGGCCGATAATTAGTGTGCGGTCTGAAGGGTATAAATTTTAATAAGTATAGGGAGCTTGGGCGTGGATGGAATTTCTATTTCTATTTCCCTCTATTTACTTGTACATTTGAAGGATTATAAGCCTATATGCGAGGGAGCGAGAAGATTTTTGCATTTTTATTAGCCTGCACTCTTGAGCCCTCCAGAGCAGTGTGTTCCAGTCTTTAGTCAATATTTGCTATCTTTTCAGATTTTCCGGGAAGGGACGACCCTCCCCCCCCCCCCCCACTTGAAAAAAATGAGGAGGGATGTGTCCCCTACCCCTCCCCCGCCCCCCCCCCCCCCCGGATCGTCGCCCCTGGGTGTAAGAGGCAAGGACTGTTTCCGTTTTAGCGTTGAGGATTGGGCATGACATTGTGACAAATCAGTCCAGACAGTTATTGACTACACCGATGCTCGCTTCTTAATAACTTGTCTGAAAAGTGGAAGAAAAGTTGTATGCAAAGAGAGGCGTTTCGTGTCTTTATAAAACGCTGAAAATTCAGGGGCTCCTGTATACCCCCACGCTGTCATGGGCGCCGTGGGAGGACATCATTTCCCTTTTCTAACCGGGTTTCTAACGTGAGAGGGATGGGGCATTACGTCTACCTGACCCCCTCAAGTCAGACTAGTGAGCTCATAATAGGGTTTTTTAGATTTGCGTGGACTATACGTGTGACGTCCTTTTAAGGCACTGGCAGTCACCTGTAGCAAATCTAAAAGTTTCAATTATCTGGACCTGGGATACGTTAACTTACAAAACTGTGTTTTGTATTTTTTTAAAGAAAACAAATGAAGCAGATGATGATTCCTCAAAATTGAAAGTGTCTCAGAAGATTTTTGTTTTTAATCGGCTCAGCTATACTCATGTATTCAGATAATATGACTGTGTGTTAAACATCAGTTGGTTTCAAAACTAAATGAATCATATGATGTTTGAAGGTTTGCATGGTGGTATGAACAATCGCGGAAGAGGTTTACGGTACACCATGTGTAAAGTAAGTGGATAGAAATAGAAGTGAAATGGAAAGGCGAGAAAGTGGAGGTTGGAAGGAAGAGTATCTTTCGGAAGTGAGTATAGTCCTGAAAAGGACTGTAAACCAGAAAGTTGTAGACAGGATGAGAGGTTTGAGTAGAAGACTGAATTATGTACATGTTGAAAAAGATTTTCAAAATGGATTTCGATTTTGACCCATAATTTCCTAAAAAAGGACTATTGGTAAGTTGGTAATTGGAACCGATGTATTATAGCCTAGGCCTAATTTACAATATAACATGCACGAGGTAAAATGACATTTTGGGGGATTTTGGGGGCAAAACGCTACGACCTGAAATGGCCGTGGCGTTATCAAGGGAATGTGTATATCGGTTTCCGTCTCTACAGAGAGAGCCGGCCGACCCTACCCCAATAAGAGGCTAACGAACGAAAGAGACGGAAAATTCGGTCTAGCCTAATACATACAAATTTTAATGACGTTCAAAGAGCAATCTCAAATTAAAAAAAAGTCTAGTTGGTTAAAAATAGACGCAGGACTGTAATAAACAATCCCTACGATCGTTTGTTTATTTGGTTAATTTTATAGGACTCAATATAATACTATAGCAGAATCAAAGCTGATAGTTGAAAATATTATATGCAGTACGATAACAACACTAATCCCCGCACTAATCCCTCTATTCTTTTTATTCAGCATCTTCTTCTCCTTCTTCTTCTTCAACTTCTTCTTGTATTTATATTTACAAACGGAAGTTAATTCAGATTATTTTATATCGAGCAAAAAACAAAAATGCTTTGTTCAAGTTCTTTATATTTACAATTTGCAAACACTTGAGTAAGCAACACACACAAATCTATCACATTCTTGTATTTTTTGCACCGTAAAATTATGGTATCGTGAAATAAGGCTGTTGTCTATTCATAGCGTTTTCTTTCCCATGTCTATGAAAAATAAAGGCAGGCAATCAATATCAAGAAACAGCGTGTTAGCGGATATAAACCAAATTGTATAGAGCAGCAAAATAACAGAAATCAAAGTAATATAAATACACAGTGACACTCTAAAGGGAAAACCCAATTATTGTTATATTTCATTTGCTGATGAATTATGATGCAGAAAGTCAAATTAAAGGTGAAACAAAATTCAGCCTCTTTTGGTTACTGAATAATAACATTATTTTACTAAATTTTTCAAATAAATATGAAATTCTGTTTTTCGGGTATGACCTACTTGAATACGGCAAAAAAGATATTCATAATTCAAATTTCAAATTAAAGATGGATGAATACATCTAAAGGTATATAGCGTTATATTAAGTGAAGATAAACATGCATGTCTGGCTATAAAATAAATTAACTTATTTTACCGAAATGTACAATTAGTACTGTTATTAAATTACATTATCATCCCTTACAAGACTGAACACTACTGATTATACATGTTGGTTACAAATTGTTTTAATCTATATTTGTAGCGTGATAAATAGTGAAAACAACTTAAAATGGCTGAATACCAGGAAAGTATAAGCGTTATTAATACAAGTGAATTTTACGTCTAATGATAGATGACCAACAACAATTACTTTTGTAGACCTCTCCGAAAATTGTCGGAAGAGCGTTACAATTTCTTGACGAATAATACAAAAGTTAATTACGTTCCTTTCAGTTGAGGGCAATATTTTTTGGCTGTGAATACTATACACTTTGGCTGACATAAAAAAAGATACGACTTGAAATGTCGTTAAAATTTGAGGAAACATCGCAAATTATTTTATTGGAATCTCAAAAAGATATAATGTCGAGGATAAAGGTGATTACTGTTTTGTTGAATAAATACATACAAAATATTCATGATATTTGAAACAAAATGGCTGAAATTTCTAATTAAAGTGAACCAGTAATATTGGTGAAGCTTGATGAAAAAACTGCGTAATTTTTGTATCAAATTTTACCTATTATATTCCTTCTACTGTACTAACCCTCTAACATGCAAAAACTCCTGAAAACAAATCTCAAACCGCAAAGATGTTTATAGTTTTCTCTGAAGGCGTCACTGTGCAACACTCTCTAACAGTGAATTTTTCCATGAAATTAACACATAAAACATGGGTTTTAAAAACCTTGCAACGTTTGGAATGGTTTAAAGAGCCAATTCGTTGCTTTGCAACGATTTACATTCACCTAAAATATAATTAAATTATAATTATATAGTTGGAGGAATTAAGGAATCGATCAGATCAGTTTTTCCAAATTTTCATCATAAATAATGGTCTGTTTTCACTCAAACTTTCAGATTATCTTTAATTGTACATCTAGCATTGAAGTACCATTTTCTCTAATCTGAACAATGCTATCAAGTCCCTTTAACTATCCAAAAATCGGTACAAAAATATTCCAGTTGTTTGTGGGAGAAATACGAGCCCATGAAAACGGGGCGTCGCTATATAATAAAAGGGGATATCTGACCAACTTTGCCAACAAGCCGAACAAATTCTTATAGTTGAGCAAGCAATAAAAGTCCTCAGATTTTCAAATTTACTAAAAGTTAATTGGTCGCAAGAATCCCAGTTATGCCGACAAAGTTGTTCAAAGAAGTAAAATATAAATATAGGGTAATATAAAAACTCCACAAGTTCCTTCAACAAATTTGAATACCACCCCCCCCCCCCCCCCTCTAGCGACGCCCCTGTGACTGACTAGCATGACTTAGAAAGCAGCAGCCTGTGCCTTGGTAGCCACATTGGGTGCAAAACGAGTGAATGCCACGATGTACTCCTTGACAAGAGCCATGGGAACCCCTCCATTGAGATGAAGTCTGACCATGTAACGATTATTCCATGGGGGCATGGTCACTCCGAGTGTTAGGATTCGCTCGTTAGTAGTCTGTGCGGGAGCCTGGCCAATCGATGACCACGTCTTGAGGCAACAATCCATCTAGAAAGAAATATGAAGACAAAAATACCCGCGGTATAACCATAACAAGAAAATTGTCAATTGGCCCTACCATAATAATGAAAGTGTATCAGAGGACTCGAGTATAATTCGTGAAAACACCACAATTATATGACGCCCCTTTGGTCCTGCCCTCGTCCGTTAGGGTTATATGGTAAGGGTTAGGATTAGTTTTGGGGTCCAAGTTTATCTTAAAGCGTATCTGCCGTAGTTTACAGGAGGGATTAGACCACCCTGCAAGGTCACTGGACAGGTGGTTATCTCATCAACTCAGCTCTCAGTTAACATAAGAAAAAGAGGATCATGGGGGACCAATGGTCACCGATTAGGCATTGTTTGTTATATAGAGGGCGCAAGTAGCTACAAGTAGTGCAGTGGGCCTTTAAGGTTAGGATTAGTACTAAAATTCCAACGCACTACTTACAGCTATACTTGCGCCCTCTCTATACAGCCAACAATGCCTCAGCGGTACCCTCTGATCCCCCATGATGCCCTTTTTCTTATGTTAACTGAGAGCTGATTTGATGAGATATCCACCTGCCAGTGACCTTGCAGGGAGGTCTTATTCCTCCATGCCAAACTAGTGCAGAGGGGCTTTAAGGTTATGGTTACGTACATTAAGATCAGGGTTATAGCCTTTCAATAGCGGCACATAACTCGGAAATAACAATAATCATTGATGCTATCGTTGGAACCAATGATGCTATAATGACCATCTAAGGGATAAGCATCGTCTAGACTCTAGAAAGGTTCGTATTAGGCAAACGAACAATAATTTACCCCTGCACAGCTGAACAAAGCCAGGCAACAGTCTGGTCGCCGCCCCATGACAGTCTCGACGGACTGGACACCAACGGAAGCATTCAACTCCACACTGTGGACATTGGGCAAAGGGATACTCTGATAGTGAAGGATGTCTGAAGCCTTTCCTGTGATGGCGTAGCCTGTTGGTTTTTTGTCCGTTCCATAAGATAGAGTACTCAGGCTCAGACCTGAATGGAAACAAAAATGATTAAGAAATAAAAAAAAAATCTTTCTACTGTAGTTTGACATCAGTGTTAATTTGCAACCTGCACTACCTTTAGATAAAACTTTAGATACCCCGGCCCAGTTTTTTATACATATCTCATCTTCTTTCTTCCATTCGTAATAAACAACGACTCCTATAGGACTGGTGCAGATCATGGGTGTCGATCCCGGGGGGTGGGGGGATATATCCCCCCAATATTTCAGGTGGGGGGGGGGGGGGTGGCCTGTACAATCATCCCCCCAATAATTCACCATAAATTTTTTTTTTTAAATGAAGAGAAACATTAATGATGAGAGTCCGATGAGAGTAGTTAATGGTTATTACTCGCAAGATGACCATCAATATACACATTTTGCTATCTCATTTTCATAATACATACATACGAAGTAAATAAGACAACCGTATAAAATTATGAGACAAGAATAAATTGAATTCTCGCTCATACGGCTTCATCAGGAATTGATGAATTTATTCAATTTGTTCAATCAACAGCATCATAGAAATGCAGTGCGCCAAATGCAAAGACGCAGCATCAAAAGCAACGAGCTAAATGTTAAGCGCGAAGCACAAAAGTAGCAATCTGCAATGCACATCAGACAATCCTGGACAGTGTAAACATAGATGAACTCTGTGATGATTTCGTGATGAGATCGGAGACAAGGAGAAAGATTTTCGGACATTAGTATGACTTATAAAATAGTTCACTAGTTGTTATGTTGTTTCCGTTCACCCTTTTAAAAATTCACGTCATTGTATCTTTATTTTTATTTTTTTCACTCATTTTATTTCCTGATATTTCCTAAAACATTTTTCATTTTTGGAGAAAGATTATTATGTCACAACTTATTTGTGACACAACCTATTTTCAGTGGGGAAACTGAATTCAGACAAGGATTAATATAGAGAACAGTACAACGAATCGTCTTCTTTCTCTAATAATTTAGCGAACAGGGCAAAGCTGTTAGGGGGGCAACTGAATTCAGACGTGGATTAAGAGTAATAATCAAATGAAACGTCAAAGTACACGATACAACTAATCGTCTTCTTTTACTAATAATTTAATGAAACGTGAAAGCTTTCGCGCTACGCGCAGAATGGGCAAAAATGAATACAGACAAGGATTAAGTGTAATAATTTATTGAAACATTAAAGCTTCCGCGCTTCGCGCGGTAGGGGGAAACTGAATTCATGAAGGACACGATACAACAAATCGTCTTCTTTCTCTAATAATGTAATAAAATGTGAAAGCTTCGCGCAGGAATGGGCAAAAATGAATTCAGACAAGGATTAAGAGTCGAGAATGGTACATAGAATCGTCTTCTTTCTTTAATAATCTAATGAAACGTCAGAGCTACGCGCGGGGGAAGGGAAACTTGATTCAAACATTAATGATTAGGAGTCGAGAATGGTACATCGAATCGCCTTCTTTCTTTAATAATCGAATGAAACGTCAGAGCTTCCGCGCTGCGCGCAGGGGAAGGGGAACTTGATTAAAACAAGGATTAAGAGTCGAGAATGGTACATCGAATCGTCTTCTTTCTGTAATAATCTAATGAAACGTCAGAGCTTCCGCGCTACGCGCGAAGGAAGGGGAACTTGAAGGGGGGGGGACTCCCCCTCCCTGCACCCAACCCCCTAGGAACCGCGCTTCGCGTGCTCACTACCGCCCCCCTAAAATTAAATCCTGGCTGCGCGCTTGGGAGGGGTGCAACTTGCCACACGCTTCTACCACTTTGGTTGCTTTGATCCATTGCCGAAAATATTTTGGGACCTATCATCCCCCCCAACCACGGATACAAATCGACACTCTTGGTGCAGATGGTTCCTAAATTGAATGGTGAAGAAAGCGGGGGCAGGGGGGGGGGTGGCAATAGAAGAAAAAACACGAAGGAAAGAAGGGAGGCACCATAATTATACGAGGCAACGAGAAAAGAAGTTAATATACGATTCCTCCTCAAAACTTCCCTCATTCGATAACCTTGTTCTCTCGCATTCATAAAGATTGTATAACCGGTCTCTCCCCCTCCAACCCCCTGTGATACCATCACGACTATTGTACCCTCAAAAGCTGCATGGATCCATACACGCTATGCTACCACCACAATACTCATCTTAGCTAGCTTGGTAAAGGTGTAAAAACTTATCAAATTCAAGCAAACCTTGATAAACTTCGGCTGAGAGGAGAAGAAGGCGATGATTGGTAAGGAAAGCACGACCTGATGTCATGTTAGCACGAGGTGGTGAATTAAGCTCAGGATTGAACATCACGAAGTCAAAGTACATGAACTGACTCACTAGCATTACTTCTTCGCTGTACAAAAGACCTGATGAGATGAAAACAATGATAACTTGATTACACTGAAGTTCTCATTGAGTTTGTGAAATTGATTAGTGTTCCGGTATCTTGTTTTGGTATCCCCTTCACCATCATCAAAATAATAATGACCTACATTTTGTGTATTAAACCTAAATCTGAATTTTAATTATAACTCATAATTATTCAGACAGGTCGAAGGATAATGAAAGTGGAGTGGGTCACAACATTTTGACTGTATTCTTTAAAATGGGGGCACTTCATTGCACATGTGTCAAAATTATTATCATACAGAAAACTCATTGGCTTGAGAATTTCCAAAGGAACGGATGAAAGCGTTCCCAATACTAAATGTTAATGTTGGTATAGAAATTAAGCTATACAAATACATCCCTCACTTACTGTAAGCTATTAAAATTTGAGTGATTGGATTCGTAAACCTGGTTCATTAATTCAGTGACTTTCTTGTCACGATTTTGATTCGAAACAAAAAGATCGTAATATCAATAATATGAAAATATTCGGGGAAAAGTGCATGGATGCACGATAATACCTCATCCATATACGCGCTTGTGATTTGGTGATATTCTCGGCAGTATTTTGTTAATAAGTTTATGCATCACATTATCTGAATGTCTTTTTTCTCAGTAATTCGAGAATATGATAAGTGAAAGACAGTGAAAATCAGAGAAACATGCTCTTGATCACGCACCAGCAAGAAACTGATCATAAGTGAGTCCATTCCTCATGACTGTACGACCATGTTCTGCAGAAGATGCAATCCTTGCTGCTGACTCTGTGATAGCTTCTGAAGCTTGACGATGACTCAAGTGTTTCGAAGGTAGGGAGCTTATCACCTGCTGGGACGCAGGGTCAAAGGCATACGGGGTCGGAGTAGTCTGTGGGGGAGAGCGGGTAGATTAAGGGTTCGTAAATTCAAATTCAAAATCAAAGTATTTTTAACGAAATGTAATGCGCATTTTTTTCTTATTTTCAATACTCAAGTCAGTAATGAACATACAAAAATAGATATCGAAATAGTTTACAAAGTAATCACTAAAATGCATCAGATATACATTTATTTATTTATATATTTATCAAGTTTTCTTTCATACAGTATATAGGGTTGTTGAATTGAGTGCCACAAAAAGCCTGCTTCACAAAATTATGAAACATTAACAAAAAAAATCAATAATAGACATTTAAAAATACATGCAGATAACAATATCTTTTATGAAACGAAAACGAAAGCAAAAGATATGCGATTTCTACAAAGCAAAAGAAAAGAAAAATAATAAGAGGACTATTACTCCATAATACTCAATGTACCGTTTTTAAATGAAAAACAAATAAAATGTATTCCTCAATTATACCAAGAGTTATTCGATTGGGTAAAAATAGACAGATATCCAGCATGTTACACCATGGTAATCACCCATTAAAATTCTTTTACCCCGCATTTGATGCATGATCCCGTTTCAAACAATATACATGTGTGATTATGTGGCTGTTCGACCGTGCTTTATCATTTATAATGTTCGATGTTCGAGGTATTTTTAATGTTATCTGGACTCACCAAAGAGGTTATGAGACTTTACTTACTTTTTTCCAGTGGAAAACTAACTAGACACACATCTCCCGCTCTTCATGTTGCTGCTAAGAAATATTCCCTGGAACAATATCCATTTCAACGTTCACAAAATACATTTATATATTCTACCTTTTGATTTTACAACATTATCCGCCCTTAAATAAATGGCTCTACTACCAGACAATTCTCCCTCTCAAAAAAATAACAGAATGACAATTACTGAAGATGTATAGGCCTACCATAGTACCGCTGGTCTGGTTCTGCAGAAGTAAGATTTCACTGGTTGAACGTGATGTATTCATCTATTCCTGTTCTAGAAAACACGAAGGAAACATGAATATGATATGAGCTTCTTCTGTAGGCACTAAAATCAACAATAGGTTCATAGATTGTGAGCATTGGGGATATAAATTCGCTGGCATATTGACATGTCATCTCTAAATTGACATTTACGCTCTTAAAAATATTGGGTAAACTCCACTGGGTAAATGGAAATTGGGCAAAGGTTGGATAAATGTTTCGGGCCAGCCTTTTACACGCATTTACCCTATACATAGGGCAAAAGAGAAATGCCTACATACTGGGCAATCAGCACTGGGGAAATACAAATTGGGCATAAATATACCTACAACTGGGTAAAACTTCCCCAACTATTTACTATATGCATTTACTCATCATGAAAACAAAACATTGGCTATATACTGGGTAAACACTAAATACCAATGAGTAAAAACAAATTGGGCATATTTTAACCTACAACTATGGGTAACTATAATATACCCAACATAACAAAACGTAAGGCATGCCCACACAATGAGTTTATTACAAGCACTGGGTATTCGTTTTTTGAAAGTAGGCCTTTAGAAGCATAAAGCCAACATTGTGTCAAAAACATGCATATCGACCTGATACTGGGAAACATATATGATTAATAGCCCGACTATTGTTTTATAGTCACTGCATTCCCAAGATTGCCGACTCATATTATGACTATCCTCGGCCCCCTACTTGTTATGCTATATAGGCATTCTTGCAAAACACATAAAAAAAAAAAAAATCAAAAAAAATCAGACAATCAGGTAAGCGGACACTTTTTTTTTTTTTTTGGTCTCGAAATTTGAAAATTTGACATTTTTCTTTGTTGGGGGGGGGGGGGGGGGGGTAAGGTCACCTTTTTTAGGTTAGCCGTGGGCACTTTTTTTTTTTTAAATTAAACCAAAAAAAAATACAAAAAAAAATACAAAGGGGGGGGGGGGGTTTAGGGTTTTTTAGGGGGGTTTACACACATAAAAATACCAAAGGGGGGGTTTGAACCCCCCCCCCCTGCGTACGCCCCTGCATTTCCCTAAGGCCAAAACAAAATTGTTTGATCGTCCTCCGGAGCTTTCCTGGAGATTGGGCGGGCGGGCGGATTTGTAATTTGTTTACAATTATTTTTTGTATAAATTGCATTGGGATATCAAGCATTGAATCATAGAAGTCAATAAAACATATTAATATGGTAAAAGACTAGTGTAATGTCATATTTTTAAACATAATACAATGAATGTTTGCAAGACCAACGCCGAAAGTGTTTTGGCTTTAAAATACAGCACCTTTTAAAATGAGTTTAAGAATGTTCAGAACCCGATTTGAATGAACGGGATTTCGACATATAGAAAGAATAAAAAATGCCAAGTTAATAAATACTGATGTTTATTTCAGTCTGTGATGCACGTAATTTCGGAATTTATCTAACATATAAGTGTCTTTTAAATATTTTCTCACGCTACTTTATAATATGACATTCATTGCGTGTGCGGTAGGCTACATTTTTATATTCAGTCCTTTTAACAGTCTTATCGGGTGCAATATTATATACAATGAATTGCGTGCTGGGGAGTGGTGTTGAAAAGACCCAAGTTATGGCGACGGGACGCATTTTGATCCTTGAAACGTGTTTAAAATGGTAAGTTTGGCCTTTAAAATTGCTCAAATGTTTTTTTTTTTGTAAATAATTATGAGAGGCCCGAAAGTGACGAGCGGGTCATCGAGGGCAACAAAACGATATTTGTTTTGGCCCGTATTGCGAGAGGGAGAGAGAGAGAGCATAATAATTATGACGCTACATAAAATAGCAGTTCCACTATGTTGTTTGTTGTATTAGCCTGCACAACCCCATTAGATTAAAATCCCGTGCTCGATCTTCAGAAAAAAAAAACTTGGAACAAGCAGGGATAAACTGGGTGCAAGCCAGAAATTATTGTATGAACAGAAAATGAAACTTTTCACATGCAGGAAGCCTAACATATTTGTGTTTGTGTTCATTCAAATAGCATTGTAGAGGCAATGACCAAATAAGAATAATAATACATCGTCGTTAACCGTGAGAATGTTCACTTCTAGCTTTCTCCGCTAATCCTTGTGAACAGTGGAATCAGCCGAGTGGAATCAACTGTAAAACGAATCAGAATGATCCACGAAACAGTAAATTTCTACCCCATGGTTGTATAAAGAGCAGCAATGGAAAATAATAAATGTGCCTAACATTAATTCAGCAACAATCATTGCTAAGATTGCTTTTGGGACATAAAGCTATATAGATAAAACTGTGATCGAAAAAATGATATTGTCTTAAAAGCATTTAGATAACATTGGAAATAGAATTAATAAGACAAGACATAATGTGATCATTGCAGCCGAGAATGACGAGCTTGATTTGACTTTGATGAAATTGGATGCGAAATGAAGACATTGATTGGACGAAATTGACCATGACTGAGTTTCGGGATGAAATCGAATGAAAGAAAAAAAAAAAGAAAAGACATTTAATTGAAAGAGTAATAAAATGGTTAATCGGGAACAAGCTGGGAACCTTTTTTTCTTCAAATTTCACTTCATTATGGAGGTTTGGGGTTTAAGGGATAACAAAATGACTATATCCATCACATTATCTTATTATCTTCTCTGTGTGGCATAACAACATTATCATGTTTAATCAAGAAAAAGAGTTTAAATTGAAAGATGTATGGTGCTTAAAAAAACTTGAAATATAATTAGTTTTAATAACTTTTATGTTTCATTGCACCATTAATAGGTGTGTCATATCCAACATTCAAATGTAAATTAATCAGGTGTTTTGCTTTAAACTTATAGTGAAAATTATATTAATTGAAATGTCTTTATCAGATAATTCATATTTGGTGAAAAAATAAAAAATCATGATTGTTGACATTTTTAGAAAAATATGTGAGTATCCCTATTAAAAAAATGCCACAGTTTCTATGGCCTTTTGTTTATGCTTGGCTGCATGGTTTACTATAACGAATTAAAAGCTCATCTCATATAATTCATAAATCTTCTATTTTTTCTATTTTCCTGACGTAATCATCAACGACAAGAACAAATTCCTAATCTCTGCAATTCGGAACCTCAACCAGGAAAAAACACACTGTTAGAATTTTACGTCTCTTTAAATTTCTATTCTCACACAATACACGATGCAGTCAAAGTCGATCGTGCAAGACGCCAGTAACGCGGCACTCCATCGGCATCATAATGGAGACTGTCTGGTTATGCATTTCTAGTTATGATCACATTGAAAACACGACCTTAATTGTCAAGGGGAAGAACTCCATCCGCCATTTTGACGAATTTTGTTTCTATACAAACCTCTAGCTCTACGTTACATTTTATCTCAAGAATTACACGTAGATCGTAAATCTTGATCTTGTAGTTATACAGAGCTTGCGGGAGAGCTTGTCACGATCACTCGATTTCGTGTTGAAATCTCTCTTATACCACCTGAATGAATCTTGCGATATGGATATAGAACTATTATCATAGATCAAAATCAGTATATTATATACAAATACCTTATTAGTATACTCACATAACTGTTATGAAGCAAAATGTGAAGTGATGACAGCTACAGCTTTCTGGTAATGCTGATTTTCTCGAATGAATGTGCAAGTGCTCTCTCTCTCTCTCTCTCTCTCTCTCTCTCTCTCATTGGTATTATTTTTGTAACTTGACACTTATGTCCGCCATTGTAGCGGGGAATCCCAGGTGGGAATCCCAGTTGGGAAAACCACAGATGGAAAATACCAAGTTCGCAGGTCAACTTATCATGCGCATGCGATAAGCCACAGCCGAACATGAATAAACACAAAATCATAACTAAGATCCGGACATTTTGTTTGTAACGATCATTGCCACTATAAAGTGTGAGTCGAAAAAAGGTTTACACCAAGAAAATTGCTAATTATTTAAGAAATCATCTATAAACAGTGAATTATCATACATCTTATGAAAGAGTGTTTTATCCCGAATCAAAAAATCCTGCGTACGCTACTGCCTACCCCTCCCCCCCCCCCTTTTTTGTTTTACTTCAGGGAATGTTGAATCATAGGAACACATCGTGGAAGCAGCAGCAGATTTCCCTGAAAAGCATGCAAGCAAGCAAGCAAGAAAGAAGACAAAAAAAGTCTTTATATCTTTGTGATCATTTTTGTATATAAAAACTCCACAGACCGTCTGATATTAGCAAACTTTTTTTTTAACTTTTTTTTTTTTTTTTTGGGGGGGGGGGGGGGTGTTTAGGGAACGCCCCACCCCGTTCTCCTGGATGTCTCGAGATTTTATGATTATAGGCCTAATCCGTTATCATTATCGTGTTCAAGTGTTACAACTTACAAGGAGTTGGGAGATCTCTCTGCATAGATTGTGTTACCAACATTGTCATCAGGTATTATTTTTGTGTCTTGATATGCCACTGACTTAAGTGAATAGTAGTGAGTATACATATATTTCTTTTGTAATGTCTCAGTGGCATTACAAAAGAAATATAATTCACTCAAGCAAGTCTGGCACTACTATACTACTAGTACCAGTAATCTCTACGAAATAAAGATAATTGCAGTTATGCACACGAGAGCCCTTTAAACGTTATTTGAAATTCGATTGGATGTTTTTACCGCTCTGTTTGGACGGAAACATTATTTCATGGGGAAATAGATCATATGCGTTTATACTGTAGTGACAGTAAAACACCTTTTATCACATCAGAGTGTATTTGATGGTTATACAAAACAAATTAACTAATCATGATAATCATATTACTATTCTAAAAGATATATTTCATAATTGATTAGAGCTCGTTTAATTTTTGTCCTCCTCTACATTAGTATTTGGGAAAGCGCCATATCCGCATCCGGTCTCGAACATGCTAGAAAACCGAAGGACATCTATTGAATTTGGATGATATAAAAAGTATAGTTCTTTAAAAAAATGTTTTTTTATAAAAAAATAATTTTTTATTGTACAACATTCAAAATAAAATGACTCAATTATGCTTCGCTGCTCAAAAACTTTGGAATTATTTTCTATTTCTACTAAATCTTGGGATTTCACAATGAAAAAGCCGCGGAAGAATATTAACTCGTACATTTACGTTCACAAAAGGCGCTTGGCTCCCACGTGTGTGTAGTACCATGCTGCATCTGTTTCATTCATTCTCTCACACACTCCAACAAGGGAAACAAGAGTGCTACCTCACCGGTGACTATTGTCGAACATTCCTGTCGAATCATCTAGAATCAAGAGAGAGGTAAGGTATATAGGAGAGATCTTTACCTAAAGTTGTAGTTATTTAAAAAAATTCTCTTTCTATTGTTCGATCGGCCTACCACCAGTGTTTAAATCATAAATTTAATGAATCAAATCAGCTAGACACTATTCTACACGAGTCAAAGTCATTCGCTATCTTCGCAAGCTTCAACTTCGCTTTGTAGTCTGTACCAAAATTACTAATACTAGATCTACTACTAGTAGCAGTAGGCCTAGTAGACTCTATATCAGCGAATATTTTTACTTGGTTACTTGATTGATACCCTCCAAAACTGGAGTGACTTGTCTTGTTGATCGGCAGGTAAGTCTGAGTGTGTGCATGTGAATTTTTTTGTGACCACAAATCTCATAATTAATATAATAATATCTCCTTTGTTTAACTTAAGATAGATCAAGCATGTATTAAAAGAATGCAAATTGTTGAGCATTTGTCTGAAAACGCGTTGGACATGAAGTCTAATAAAACTACATGCTCGACAAATATATTTAATAATCTCGATTTGAAGACAAGGGGACTTCACCAATTGTCTTGTTTGTGGATCATGGATGTCGATCTGTCTGTTCTGCCTCGGCATGCTGAACATCCCCCAAGCTCCCAAGTGCTCATTTAATTTTTTACTAGATCTAGACTTGGGCACAGCTGCATGATTCTTAACGAACTCAAAATCTTCATATCTATTAATCTATTTCATCGATTTGTGCCACAAACTATTTACTATTTATTAAAAGTCTATTTAAATAATTTTATTCATAGATTCTAGCCTTAAAATGCCATGTTTCATGTCAAAAAAATATTTGTGTGAAAAAAGGCAAAGTCTGACTAACTTCAGCTCGGAATTAATAATATATTTTAAAAAAAGTAATATTCCCCAACTCCTTCCTAAGGCTAAGTTGGGTCACACTTTCATTTTGATAATGTGCTAGAGGTCTAGTGCAAGAAGACTGCCCTTTGAATCAATGAATTGTCGAGATGTTGGGTTTCAATCCTAAAAACATTTACACTTTTGCTCTTTGATTTTCAGCTTACTCAAACAATAAATAACCATGTCGACTGACACAAAGCGTCCCGAAGAACCAATGGAAGCTGAGGAGGCAGAGACCTTTGCCTTCCAGGCAGAGATTGCTCAGTTGATGAGTCTCATCATCAACACTTTCTACTCGAACAAGGAGATCTTCCTCAGAGAACTCATCTCTAACTCTTCTGATGTAAGTTTAGTTTGAAAAAGCTGTCTAGGGTAAAATCGGGGGAAAAGTTTTAACAAAAGATATTATTAACACTATTGTCAAAAGATTTCAGTCGTAGTATAACGTTAAAACTGATTGTGTTACAAAATGTCTATGTAGGTCAATCTTGACATGCTAAAGACTCTTAAAGAGCATTGAATGGTAATGTTGATACATCATAGTTGTCAGGAAATTGATAGTATATTTTGCCATTTTAGAGTATTAAATGAAAATATTTCTGACCGAATGTCCTTGATTTAAATGATCATGAAATATAACCTATTCAGGTTGAAGCTGTCTGACTGAACCAAAAATGTTCATTACTCTTAAAAATTCATTGCATTTCATGGATGTAATTTTTTCACCTCTTTTTTATAGGCTTTGGACAAGATCCGCTACAAGTCTCTGACTGACCCTAGTGAGATTGAAGCTGAAAAGGATTTCCATATCAAGATTGTCCCCAACAAAGATGAGAATACTCTCACCCTCACCGACACAGGAATTGGAATGACCAAGGCTGACATGATCAACAACCTAGGAACTATTGCCAGGTCTGGCACTAAGAACTTCATGGAAGCCCTGCAGGTATGTATGCTACTGAGCATAATCCTAACTTTCTATGTGTACATGTTTTTACAAATTTGAAAATAAGTAGATAAAGCTCATTTGGCCAACCCTTGCATCCAGATATAGATATTAATTGGCTTTTATTCATAAGAATAAAGGTGGAAATCATGTATGATAATTTGTTTGGTTTCATGGCTGCTTTTATGAAATGTTGGATTGCAAATTTTGTGAAAATGTTTAAAGATACAGTTATTGTAGTAGTGGTGAACATCTTTACTGTGAATATAATCTGTATAATTAATAGTTAATTTCTAATGTTGGAAGAAAAAAATTGAATATTCAAAGATTTGAGGATATGTGTAAGAAAATACTAAGGTTTACATGTATGTAATTCAGCAATGGAAAATAAAGTACTATCCATGGTCACAAACTGTAACTCTGAAAATATGTCAGATTGTCAGGTCCTAGGTGCACTTTTTGTCTATATCTCATGAATTTGTATGACACTTTTATATTAACAGGCAGGAGCTGATATCTCCATGATCGGTCAATTTGGTGTAGGATTCTACTCTGCCTACCTAGTAGCAGAGACTGTCACTGTCTACTCAAAGCACAATGATGATGAGACCTACATGTGGCAATCCAGTGCTGGTGGTTCCTTCACCGTCCACAGAATTCCTAGTAAGTAATTTTCACCCAACAGTAATCACAAGAATAAGGAGAAAAAGCCAAATTGTTTCAACAATTATCAGGGATGCCAGTTTTCAGGCCCTGGCGAGTTATTTACAGACCATAATTTAAGCCTTTTTTGTGTACAAACTAGCTCATTCTAGGTGATTTTCAGGGCCTCTGAACAATTCTAACTGGCATCCCTGAATTATGCTAGGTAACAAACTTGTTACGGATGTTTAGTCAGTGATAATTGATCCCTTGTCAAACATGTTAATGTGGGAGTGGGGTACGTACATACTGCTTTTTAAGGTATTTACCGCTTGGATAAATCAATTTGGGTAGTTTTGTAATTGCCCTTTTTTTTAACGTGATGCAGATAGCGATGACCTGAAGAGAGGAACCAAGATCATTCTTACCATGAAAGAGGACCAGACAGAGTATCTTGACGAGAAGAAAATCAAAGAGGTCATCAAGAAGCACAGTCAGTTCATCGGCTACCCCATTGGTCTTCAGGTACGGCATAATGAAAAGATTTTGTTTAAAAATGAATTATTGTGAAGTCAAAGTTTTCTTGTTTGGATTTACGAACTGAAAAATAAATATTTGTTAACTTATTCTATTAGACATTTTGTTGCTTTATATTTACATAAATGTATGAAATGAAAACATGAAATTTATATTGCTGTTGTGAAACCAAGAGTCTTGTTCAAAATCTAAACTTGTAATAATGTGTCTTGCTTTTCTATTTGAACAACAGGTGGAAAAGGAACGTGAAAAGGAGGTCAGTGATGATGAAGATGAAGAGGAGAAGAAGGAAGAGGAGGATGAAGAGAATAAGGAAGATGAAGATAAGCCCAAGATTGAAGATCTGGACGAGGATGAGGAAAAGAAGAAAGAGGAGAAGAAGATTAAGAAGAAGATCAAGGAGAAGTACACTGAAGATGAGATTCTGAACAAGACCAAACCAATCTGGACTAGGAATCCTGATGACATTAGCCAGGACGAGTATGGAGAATTCTACAAATCACTCACCAATGATTGGGAAGATCATTTGGCTGTCAAGGTATGACATTTACTTCCTTGCTATACTCGATGTTTCACTTTTTATTAGTCCAGTGAAGTTGAAATGTCTGTCCTGGATGTGTATTTCATCAAAGTGGGTTGGTATTGACAACTTCCAGCACTAATGCGTCATGTCGTAATTGTTATTCTTGGTGCATGACTTTGTCTTTGGCATCGTCTTGGATCAGGCTCTGGCAATAATGTCGACTACTGATGTTGCTTTAATGGAAGGAGATGAAGAAAAGATTCCCTGTACCTCCTCTATCATGATCTGGTCATGATACAGGCTGATCAGGATCATCTTTTCTGCACCAGCTTATGCTTACCACATACTGAACCTCTTTCTTAATGTTCAATGACTGTGGTGCATGATCTAGAGCAACATTTTAGTGTTATATTTAATTGTTTTAAATAGTGGTTTCAAAGTCTTTGTTTGTTTATTTTCTCTCTGTTTAGATCAAGAATGAGGGAGGGGGGGGGGGGTGTTACCGTCCTAAGAAGGAGTGCCAGTTGCAATTAATCAATTAAAAGTTCCCCAACTATTATAGCTAGAGCACTATATGTGTCGCACCTGTTTTGAAGTATATTTATATTGATGTAATGATAAAGGACTAGAATTAAAACCAGAGACTGAAGTATAATACGATTGTCTTTTGATAAACCAAATATTTTCATTTCTTATTCATTTCTTCTTCACAGCACTTCTCTGTGGAAGGACAGCTGGAGTTCAGAGCTCTTCTCTTCATTCCCAAGCGAGCTCCATTCGACATGTTTGAAAACAAGAAGAAAAAGAACAACATCAAGCTGTACGTGAGGAGAGTCTTCATCATGGACAACTGTGAAGATATCATCCCTGAATACCTCAGTAAGTTGCCTCTCATCCTTATCTAAGAACGAGCACAAATGAGTTTCAAGAGATTAATTCATGTAAACCCACTGTAATTATGAAAATTAGGTGAACATGTTGGAGTTTGGAATCTCTTCAAGAATGAACCCTGCAAGATTTTTTCATGTCTCACTTTGTTCCCACGCAAAGAATTTGTTAACAAATTTCTATAGAGGATAAACCTTATTCTGTCTTTAAATTTCTGAAATTTGATATAATTAAGACAGTGGCCATAAACATTATTTGTTTTGTTTTCTCCAGATTTCATCAAGGGTGTTGTAGATTCTGAGGATCTGCCTCTGAATATCTCACGTGAGATGCTCCAGCAGAGCAAGATCTTGAAGGTGATCAGGAAGAACATTGTCAAGAAGTGTATGGAACTCTTCCAAGAACTCTGCGAGGACAGGGAAAACTACAAGAAGTTATACGAACAATTCTCAAAGAACCTCAAGGTAAGACAGATGTTTGCTAGATTTGTGGGCAATAAAGATGGCTGTGTCCATGAGAAAGCTTTTTCCAAATATGAACAATACATGTCCATACATGCACTATTTCCAATTCTGTGCTTAGCAAATCCCTGTCTACCATACAACTATTTATGGAGGATATTTACGTAGAAGTGTTTGTCTTTTACGATGAAACAAATAATTAAAAACTGTGAATACGGTAATTGATGTCATTTGCTCATAATAAGTGACACAAAAGGGTCAATAGAAATATCAAGTTTATACTATAATGGCCTACTGAATTTTTATTAGTACACAAGTTAGTAAAAATTTGATTTTATCCATATTTTTTTTCGTTGTAGCTTGGAATCCATGAAGACTCCCAGAACCGCAGCAAGATTGCAGACTTCCTCAGGTACTACACTTCACATTCTGGTGATGACCTGACAACACTCAAGGACTACGTCTCAAGAATGAAGGAGAACCAGACACAGATCTATTACATCACAGGTAAATTGATGAATTCATCATCGGGCTTCTCACTTTGAGTTCTAGTTTGAAGATATGAGCTGCTACAAATGGTCATGAGAATCATATTGATGTGGCCTTTTAATGTGAAGGGATTCATATATTTGTTCTATTTAAATTGTGACTTCCAAAAAAAAAAAAATGTGTATGTACACTTATACATTTTTTTCAAAATCTTAAAGTTATTACTTATTGCTATATGGGACACATGTAATATATTTTTTGTTTCAGCTCTGAACAACACTGGAAATATCAGCTTGCAATTAATTGCAGATGTTTTGTTGCATTTTAATTATAATTTTATAGCTATGATAGTGGTATGTGCTATACTTGTAGTTATGCAAATTTTACATATTTCACACTTCTATTCCATCCCCATATAGGTGAATCAAGGGAACAGGTTGCCAATTCAGCATTCGTAGAACGTGTGAAGAAGCGTGGGTTCGAAGTGCTCTACATGACCGAGCCTATTGATGAGTACTGTGTACAACAGCTGAAGGAATACGATGGAAAGACTCTCGTCTCTGTCACCAAGGAAGGTCTAGAGCTGCCAGAGGATGAAGATGAGAAGAAGAAGAGGGAGGAGGCAAAGGCCAAGTTTGAGAACCTCTGCAAGGTTGTCAAAGAAATCCTTGACAAGAAGGTTGAAAAGGTGTGTCTCTCACTCTTGTTAATTGGTATCTGGGCCCCTGTCTTGTAAAGAGTTGATTTCAATCACAATTATGTACGTAAGACATAGGAGATTGCAAACTTACGATTGATTTGGATCAATCGTCCAAAATCATAACCCTTTATAAGACAGGGCCCTGACCTATAGGGAATGCTTTCTTTGAAATGCAATCTTTTTTCGTTTGTTTGCATTATATGATTATATCAACTCGTTAACAACTTTCAGATCACTTAATGTTTTTATCATTCAAATTAGAGGAAAATCAATGGCTAATTGCCTATAATAATTGCCATAAAGTACTCAATTGTACAAACAAAATGTATTATTCATTAATGATTGATCATCTTTTTTGTACAGGTGGTTGTGTCAAATCGTCTCGTCTCATCTCCATGCTGTATCGTAACTGGCCAGTATGGTTGGACCGCCAACATGGAGCGTATCATGAAGGCACAGGCACTCCGTGATACCAGCACCATGGGCTACATGGCAGCCAAGAAGCATATGGAGGTCAACCCAGACCATCCTATCATCGATGCTCTCAGGCAGAAGGCTGATGCAGATAAGAACGACAAATCTGTGAAAGACTTGGTGATGCTGCTCTACGAAACCTCCCTCATGGCATCTGGATTCTCACTGGAAGAGCCCATGACACATGCATCAAGAATCTACAGGATGATCAAACTTGGACTCGGTAAGCTCATTAATCTATACACCCTCTCACCTTCCTATTCCTATGCTATTGTATGAAGTATAAGTCAATTATTTAGTAAATATACACTGAAGTGTAGGGCAATCAGCTCAAGAAAGTTTTACAAAGAGTTGGGAAAATTTACTACAAGAAAATCCTTCTCACAGATATGTATCACTTTTCTGTACAGAGAAATCTAAAGGAGACTGCTTTCAAAGCTTTTTTTATTTTATGCATTTTCTGTAGAAAAATCCTGGAGGACCCATTGGAAAGCTTCTTCTTTGTACACAATTGTCAAATATGAGGACTTAAAACCAGAGATTATCTTGCCCGGTCTAGAGCAAATTATGGGGGGGGGGGGGGTGGGGTGTTCATTCCGGTCTTTACTCGTAATCTTGTCAGTATGTTTTTTTTGGGGGGGGCCCCATTTATGAAAATGCTTATAATGGATTCAACCTTAACCTTTTGTATGGTATGTTTTTTTTGTGTGTGCAGGCATTGACGAGGATGATGTACCAGAGGAAACAGCTGATGAAGACATGCCACCATTGGAAGGTGATGATGATGATTCAGCCAGGATGGAGGAAGTCGATTAAAACTGGACTGAACATGAACATACCTAAAAAGAACTGACCATCGTAACTGTCCAGCATTTAAGAGTATGATTGTATTGAACATGCTGCAGTTGTTCAATTAACAACCTTCAGTGAAATTCGTCATGTTGACCTGGCGATTTTGAAGGCTCTGCAAGTCTCTCTGCAAGGATAGAATTTCATAGGAACAAGTATGCTGTCCAAGGAATGTATCTTCAGTCTTAGAGCCATCAGCATGTTCTCTGTATGATACCAGATATGCCAACCACCACTCCACAATCATTTTAATGCCTCCCCAATTTTCTGAAAGATTATCCCTATTATGCTTAATGCAATTGATAAAAACCTCCCTGGTTTCTGAATGAATCCTCCCTGAAAGCTGAATGTAAAGGTTGGCATACGTGCGATACTGAGACAATGCACCGATTCTGAATGCATTGGCTTCAAGTCGTAAGAAACGTGTTTACACACCCGTTACCTCTGTTCTAAATGATCCAATGTGATTATGTAGCATTCAAATGCTTTAATTTTCAAAGTTTGCAAATATTATGATGGACCATTTAGTTGCCAAGGTTCACATATCAATTTATTTGGAAATCATCTCCCAACGGCTAAATTATCGCAAAGTCAATGATGGCACTCAACCATTTCCAGATCGTTGTAAATATTAGCCGTTTTAGTTATACTGCTTTACATGTGTGATAGCAATGTGGAAGCCTAGAAATTTCCCCCGAGATCATCAATATGAAGCGTTGTATAATCTTGTGTAAATGCAGTATTCAGTGTTAAAAAGTTTGTGCTTGTATTGTCTTTCTTGAAGTAATCCATTCAAAACTAAAAGCCTCAAAAGGTGAACATATGGTATACATATACATGTATAAACATTTAAAAATAGAGCATCGATCTAGTGGTCACCTGGTCAAATCAGATGGGTGCACTCATTTCTAATGGTAGATGTTATTTTTTTGGAAGAAAGTGGTTATCAGAGGATCATATTAACATCAAGGTATATTTGTATTTATTAATGTTGATATGATGCTGTAGCATTAATTTATGCACAGCGTTGGGGAAATTTCTTCAACAGATAAAGAATTCCTCTTGCCCATTGCTTTCAATTCTCTATTCAAACCATAACATTACACTAGATCAGAGTCTTACTTGTGGGTAGTATTTTATGTTGAATCAGGAATGTTGATACATGTAAATCTGTTTTGTGTATTTTGTTTTCTACTGTTAAAAATAAAAAAGAGAATCTTATCATCCTGTCTTCCCTCTAAATTCATTTCACCTCTGTCTTTGTTTAGACATGATAGATAGTCAAATAGATGTTCTGTAGCAAGCCATCAGAAATCTTGGTTCATGGACAACCCATGTACATTTCAATGGATTGTCCAAGAACTAAGATTTGAGACCATCTCTGGAATGTCTGGATACTGGCCTGGGTCCCAAATTTGTGAGATAAATTCCATGTTCAGTATTGGAAGCTAACCATTTGATTGCATCAAAAAGCAAGCACTGTTATATCAGACTGAAATGTTGCATATCGGGTTAGTCCGAATGAATCAAAGATGGATGTACTAGACAATTTCTACAACGGAGCAGTGGGGGGGGGGGGGTCTGTTGTAAGCAGTGTACAAAGAGAGCTTTTGAGTGATTAAATAGGTGTGTGGTGTGAAAGAGGCAAAAAGGAAAGGTATGATTTGTGCCAGAATTTTCTGGAACAGTTTGATATTTCTAAAACAGTGCAGTGGGGTCTGTTAGTGTACATGGAGAGCTTTTGAGTGATTTAATAAATGTGTGATGTGAAAGAGGCAAAAAGGATAGGTATGTATTGTGCCAGAATCTTCTGGAACAGTTTGATATTTCTACAACAGTGCAGTGGGGGTCTGTTGTAAGCAAATGTAAAAAGAGAGCTTTTGGGTGATTGAATAGAAGTGTGATGTGAAAGATGGTAGGTATGCATTGTGCCAAAATCCTCCAGAACATTTCGATATGTTTGGGATAAAATCCACCCCCTCCCCCCCCCCCCCAAAAAAAAAAAAAATGGAAACTAATTCATTGGAAAAATGGGTGTGGGGGGGGGGGGGGCAAATTCTGCACTACATGTACATCCCTTCTCGCTATCCACCCCCTCCTTTCACAAAGTTCTAGTGACATCCATCCCATAAAAGAAAAGAAAATTACTAATTCACAATTTCTATATTTTTGTTACAGGTGTGTATGTATTTAAAATCCATGAAGTTGTACCTTTTCATTCTGGCAATCTTTTCAACAACTTTTCAAAATCTGTGAATGATCAAATTCAATTTGTACAGCTATTTTGTAGATACATTTACAGGTTTGAATTTCCTAACAATGCATGTCCTAGTTGGTCGTGCAACAGAAGAATACACAATGGAAATCGAATACCAGTACATGTACCACACTTCACTCTGATTTTATTGTAACAACCTTTCACTACAGAAAATATACATGTAGGTGAACAAAACAGAAAAATACATTAGTAGTACATTGCTATGGACGGAATACATTCCTTTGAAAATCTTCTGAAATATAATTCATGCTCTAATAACTTCATGAATGTTCTATTTCTTGTGTACTAAGCAAATATGTTTTGCAACTATCCCAATCATTACAACGATTACCTCCTGAGATTGTTAAGTAACGCAACACAAACACAAACGCACACCAATATGAACTACTTTATGAACATGTTAATAGCATGACATAGACACAAACAAACATGTATATAAATACATATCATGATTTTCATAAGACTGACAAATCCTACTTCAAGGTGGGCAAAGATTTGTTGTTTCTTTCTTTATCTTTCTCTCTATCCTGGCAAAGACTTTCTCCCTCTTTCTACTCCACTCTCTCTCTCTAACAAATTATGACGTAAAAGCTCCTGAAAGACTAAATACATGTACATGTATATGTACTTGATTATACCTCTACTTATGGCTAAAACATCCAGGAAGGGTCAATGTCATAAATTCTCTCAGATTCTTCTTCATGCATCCTGTTCTTCTGGTTTGATTTGTTGAGTCTCTATTGCTTGATGATCAGTCATCAAAGTTTGTTACATCAGTGTCATAGATTCTCTCAGATTCTTCTTCATGCATCCTGTTCTTCTGGTTTGATTTGTTGAGTCTCTATTGCTTGTTGCTGATCAGTCATCAAAGTTTGTTACATCAGCGTCATAGATTCTCTCAGATTCTCCTTCATGCATCCTGTTCTTCTGGTTTGACAGTTTGACTTGTTGAGTCTCTATTGCTTGTTGATCAGTCGCCAAAGTTTGTTACATCAGTGTCATAGTTTCTCAAAGACTCTACTTGATGCACCCTGTATCTCTGTCTCCACGTGTTCAGGAGGGAACAGTGGATCAATGGCAGAAGCTATGATACCAGCGACTAACTCTGGCAACAGTCTCCTACAAGTGGAAACAAAATACATGTATGAAATATAAGGTAACCTAGTAACAAGGGAGCAACATAATCATTGTACACTATGTGAAGGAAAAACAACATGTACACTGCACTAATTTGTTCATATAATATGGTTTCTTCTCACATTATGAACATAAAACGATTTGAATCATATAACTTGAAGAAATCCCTAATGCAGACTGACAACTAGCATTCAACAATATCTGATTATAAAATATAAAAAATCATTCTTATTTAAAATCTACTGTCTTTTGTATAAAATTTAAAAAACAAGAACTCTATAATGTAATTCTGTAATCTATCAAATGATGTAAATACATCGGGGTAGCATGAAGCGGAATGGAAATGATGAACCTGACTCACTGGGCACATGCAGGAGCACTGTTGATTTCTAGAAGCCATACCCTAAGGTCGGTATCCAACATGAAGTCAAATCCATACAGTTGGAAACTGTGGTATGATAGTCCAGCGGTAGACAGCTCCTGCAAAGAAAGCAATCATGAAATTCTTTATCTCTAAGCCTTTTATACCTCTTCCCCCCCCCCCTCCCCTCCCCTCCTCCCCCCTCCCCAACTCATCGGCCTTGTCTCAAGACACACCTGCACCCATCATGACCACACTGCTGTAAAGCACGTCACTAAAGCTGGAAACTTACGTTTAAAAGATGTTCTGCAAATACATGTATCCGTTTCCTATCCTACACTTAAAAAAAGAAAGTCGTATCAAAATAGGTTCGTGTAAACACACAATAATACTATAGAGAAAATTGGATGATAACAAATGACATACCTCTTTTACTGACAAACAGCACATTCTCACAATATGTCTGATTTGAGGTAGGATCTTTTCTTCTAAGCTCACATTCCAATTTTCTTGTAGAATTCTGTAAAACAAGAGGATAATTCATAATGTAAACACAAATTCAACATGGACTCCAACATCAGTGTGTATCAGACACATGTATAACCTTTGAGGGATTTAAATTTGCATGTGTGCCACAACAATCTTAAAGCAAATTGCTGAAATGTATGTGCTGGTAGTTAATCACTAGGCAAATGGTTCAGTCGCATCTCTAAATTTGAACATATTACAACAATGGTCTATACTTCAAGACCACACCACATTCTATTCACATTTTACAACAAAAAAAAATTTAGTAATACTAATACTGGTTTATTTAAGGATATATATATCTAGTCCTACTAGACAGTAATGACTTTCACACAGCACTCTTCTACAGGCTACAGATTCAAAATTACCATACATACCTGTCAAATGCATCAAAGAACATCTCATTTCCTTCTTCAAACTTTCCAAAGTCCTTGGAGTGAGCCTCCTATAAACAAAAGATAACAAACAACACATTAGGAATGGAAAAGAGAAAGACATTCAACATGGAAATGAGGAAACATTATTGTGGAAGGAAATTTTTGGAGAAACTTTACTGTCAAAGACATTATGTAAATATGCTTTATCTACATACGGTAATGTCTTTGACAGTAAAGTCTCTGAATTTGTTTTCCTTACACAAGAATTTATCCTCACTTCCTGGTGGAATAGGTTCAATTTCTTCTGTAACTACACTTACGGTTTAAAAAGTGAAAGACAGTCCACTTGTTTCGAACTTGAGTCTGAAATAAGTGCACCATCCTTTTTTTTAATCTCCATATGATTGTGAAGAGAGTTCATGATAGGGGTCATTTACATATTCAAGACTATACACGGTCAACTCCTTGTCTGTGAGAGAGACAAAAAGGGGGAGATAGCAGAAGGAGGGAGGGGTACTTTACTCGGGAGCTAATTATGCTCCCAGTAATTTTTGTAATATATGTGTAATGAATCAGTAACTGCATCATTCCATTCTAAATTAGTAGGTGATTAAAATAATAAGGCACACATCCATACCTGAATACAATGATTGGTGAGATGAGATACATGATTAGATATATCATCTGGTTCATAAGGCTCAGCACATGTTCTCAAAACACCTTCTTTCATCAGATAAATGTTATATTGATGATCTAGCAAAACCCAACATCTGAAATAAAAGAAAAAAAGGAATAAATTATTTTGAATGTTACTCCTCTCTCAATCACTAGTAATGACGAGTGACGATGATAGTGGTGTGATGGTGATGAGTGACAATGATGATGGTGGTGTGATGGTGATGAGTGACAATGATGATGGTGGTGTGATGGTGATGAGTGACAATGATGATGGTGGTGTGATGGTGATGAGTGACAATGATGATGGTGGTGTGATGGTGATGAGTGACAATGATGATGGTGGTGTGATGGTGATGAGTGACAATGATGATGGTGGTGTGATGGTGATGAGTGACAATGATGATGGTGGTGTGATGGTGATGAGTGACAATGATGATGGTGGTGTGATGGTGATGAGTGACAATGATGATGGTGGTGTGATGGTGATGAGTGACAATGATGATGGTGGTGTGATGGTGATGAGTGACAATGATGATGGTGGTGTGATGGTGATGAGTGACAATGATGATGGTGGTGTGATGGTGATGAGTGACAATGATGATGGTGGTGTGATGGTGATGAGTGACAATGATGATGGTGGTGTGATGGTGATGAGTGACAATGGTGATGGTGGTGTGATGGTGATGAGTGACAATGATGATGGTGGTGTGATGGTGATGATGAGAAGGATGATGGTGAGGAGGATGATGTGAATGGTGATAATGACGATGATATGATGATGATTGTGATGCATGGTGAAAATAAAGTTAAGATAATAAAAGAGTAAGGATGATATTAATGATAATACCGAGGGTATGCATCATAATGATATGTGTCTTACCATCTATTTGTGTATGTTGCTATTCCTACTGTAACTTATAACTACATTACATCATTACAACAAGCAATATATTGGAGGCTTACAATCTTGAGTTACTTTTGGGTTCAGCCATTTAATGTTGATCCATCTTGTGCACTACACTGTGTTCCGCCATAGATGGCGCTATTCCGTAACACCATTTACAAAAAACTATTCAAAAAAAAATTCTGGAGCTGTTACTACTAGAAAGGGTGATCGAGTGAGAAGAATACAGTCAGAAAGCCAAAAAAAACTTTAAAAGAAAGACAAATACTAGAAATTTTAGGCATGATAATGAGTACGACCTTGCTTGACCTTACCTGATGTCAAACTTTCTGCTGCCTGGTAATAGCAGAGGATTCTCAATGTACTTTTGAACAACATGTGCATGAGGATGGGAGTCCACGAATGAGAGAAGTTCATCAGAGTTACTGGATATCAAAATACCCTCTCCTATATCAGAGATAAAATCACAAAACAATGGTTGGACTTTCTCAAAATAAAGATGGAAAGGACAACAATATGACACACAACATGCAAGAAAGGATAAGAAAGAGTTCCAAAATAAGTCTCATTGAATTGAATTATATGATATAATATCAAAGATTCTGCGTCATCAATTGTGTCTGGCTATTTTATATAGACAGGTATAATGGGGAGGCGCAATGCCAGGGAACATCGAATAAAGCACTGGAAAAAGCGTACAAATCTTAAGTAACCTAACATCAGATGAGATGCATTGAATCTTCCAGCTACATGTACTTTACTTGACTCTTACAGCTAGAGTTTCATTGCAAATTCTAGGCCCCTCTAAAATTCTGTACACAATACCCTTGTATACAGGCTAGGCCTCCATATTTTAATCATGCATGCAATTCAGCCATTGGCTGCGATATGTTGATGAATAAATACCATACCTTACCTTACCTCATCTGGACCCCCCCCCCTCCCCTGTGAACAGTAAATATGTATTAGAGCTCTCCTTAATCATCATAGGATCATAGTGTCATAGAGTATGACAATACACCTGACGGTGGCCTGTACTGCAAATGAAAAAGAGTTTCTTCAACAAACCTTTCAATCCAGCTGTTGATTTAGCAATCCAGATATCTCCACTGCCACGTTCTTGCTTGCTTGCATGAGATCTCTTCAGTTCTTCTCTCTGGTCAGGCTTTGGTACTTGGAATGGTTTCTTTCTTGAGGATTCTTCATCCCTCTGCTGAGGCCTGATGATGTAGGTTTCTGGTAACCATAGCGATATATCTTCTACTGTAGATTCCTGCCAACTACTCAAAGCTGTTACAAGAGCAGTCTTCCTGCTAAGTTTTCCAGATCCTCGGTAGCAGTTCACTAGCTGCAGAATTCCATCATGACCTGAATTATGCGCACATGCAATAAATGAAATAGAGGAGAAACAATCCATTATGGAAGTGTACATATATTCTGGTAACTTGAAAATAACTGGCTTTGAGATCCATTTGCTATATTATTTAAATCAATATGTCATTATAACTTAATTAGCCAACTGGTTAAAATGTGTTCATAGGCCTACTGCAAAGTGCAAAGACCTAGATGCAATCCAATATAATTTATAAGCCAATCATTACATCATCACTATGCAGCATATTAAAGGCGAATCTTAAACAATTGCAAGATCATTATCATCATCAGCAGCAGCAGCATCTTCAGTGACTAGTCACCAGTCATGGTCCATCAGCCTATAACCATCCTCTTCTTAATAGCTAGATAGATGTTAACTCCGGGAAGCTGCGCGCCGGGGTTGGAGCTTCCCGGAGTTAGATAGATGTCAGCAGCATTGTCAGACGGCTATAACAATTTTCAACTCATTCCCTTCCTTTTGAATTCATGTATCAATTTGTTATACCTTAGTAACCCAATATCCTCGGGCTCATAAACACTACAATCGTACAGACTCACTTATAGATCTACAGTGAGTCTGTACGACTGTAGTGTTTATGACTTATGTTACCTGTTTATGTTATCGGTGTATAATAACGGTATAGACCCTTCATGTTCAACATTACCTAATCTTCCAAATGGAAACTTTACTGTGTTCCTCTCCCCAATGATCAGATTGGCTTTGACGGTGTCGCCGGTCTTCTGAGTCCACTGTGATCGTCCAGAAATAGTTTCAACTAAAGCGTGATAAACACTACTTTTATCGTCTCGAACAATATATGAAAACATTATACCTTATAAAAAATACACAACAAAATGCCACCAATATACTTTCGTACTTCACCACTGTATGGAATGTAATGTGCTTGTGCGGGCGGGAGGGAGATCCCCGGATCGGAGTGCCGAGTATAGTACCGAGGGCGGGTGGGGCTGAAATGACATCAGGCGCCTCGCTACACAGCTTTAGCATACCCCAGCCAGAGAGTTTCCCCACCCAAATGGCTGGGCCCTCCGGCGGCAGCATAGCTCGCCGACTTGACTCTTACTCGTACTCGACTGCGCTCATTGCATTTGCATGCACTAGCATAGCGCATTCGGGATCGGGGGAGAGCAGAGAAGGCGCTAAGCATGGCTGTCCGGCAAATGCAGAGTGTTTCACAACTGTGCTCATTCATAGCTCGAAGTAAGTTTGTGAGAAGTTTTGGTTTACATTTCTAATGTGTTTGTATAACGTTATTTATTAAATATGGAAAAATTGTATGGCGGAATACTGCCTAAAAATAGAAGTTACTTGATCAAAAGTTTTACTTCAGACCAACCTATTGGCATTCATGTGATGTTACTTTTGTTTCTAACTCTAACTTTTCAGTTCTAGTACTTCTAAGTTCTACAGGGATACTCCTCAGGATAAGTCAGGATCATGTAATACCGAAGAATTAAACTTTTGCTTAGTTGTGGTGCATACTTATTGGTGCATATATATGGAGAGGGAATGAGGAAACAGTGCGTGTGACAGAATGGAATGGAGCTTGCCCGATGGCGATAGGCGGTAACGCTGCAAAAGTACACAAGCACTGTTCTCTTTGCATGTTGACTGTTTCCAATTCCATTTCTGGGCGCTTGTTCAGAAACGTATCCAAAATTTGACCTGTAACTCCAGCGTGGAGATCTACTCATGATTATTGTTATTCATATAAATATACTTTTTCGGCAGTACTATTCTATCGTTATCTTTTTAGATATTTATCTTGATTATTTCTTGTTTGTTTTAAATATGTCATTTGATGTACCATTATCATCTATGTTCATTCAATATATTTACATTGTTTCACACGGCCCCAATGGAAATCAGTTTTGTAACTGTTTGGGCTTTTTTAACCGTGTATAAATAAAGATATCAATTCAATATCAATATCAATACTAAAACATACCCAACGTAATGTCTCAGATCCTTGTACGGTAGATAACTTCACACAAGCGCATGCGCCTGCCCGAAACCCACCATCGGTATGCACTTGTATTGTGCAGTGGTTTGCCGTGAAACCCTTGAAACAGTGTATACTAATATCAACCTTTCTCCAAAAAATACCAAAAATAACCAAAAATAACAAGAAAATTGACACAAAACAGGTAATAAACATAACGACTTTGAACTCATGATCTTTATTTTGACATTTAATGAATATTTACTTCATTTTGGGTATGTTTTAGTAGATCTCCACGCCGGAGTTACGGGTCATATTTTGGATAGGTTTCTGAACAAGCGCCCATTTCTGTTTCATGTCTAGTAAGTCTAGTAACCAATAATCAGTCATTTTCATTGTTTTGGTGATTCGCAAAAGAACATAATTGTCACTGCACTGTCAATTAGTAATTTCTAATTATTTCTATTGTTTTATGAACAATGTCTAGGATGTCTATCTGTATCCTATTGTTTTCCTTCATGAATTTGTCAACACCACTGCAAATGACTCATCTGAAAGGGTTTTTGTTGGTCCAGCATTGACTTATTGTGGGAATTACATTTCCCATTTTAAATATTTACATATTTTCTCATCCTGTTTCCTAAAGGATTAGTGATAGGACCTAATTTATCCAGCCAGACCAGATTGCTATCAACATCACAATGCCAACCGAGAGACGAGAGGATGTTAGTTGCTCCACAAAGCTTCATGGTTCAGAAGAGATACACTAGCTGGTATAATACATGTAAGCTGTTCTTCCATATGTTTACTTTCATGATAAATTCATTTTGGTTAAGTTGTTATTTGTTTTTATTATACATGTATGGCATCCCTATGCCTGTTCAAAATGTTTTGTTTGTTTGGGTCTCTTTTTATTTGCCTTTATGAGTATGAAGAGAATGGTTTTGGCAAAAATGGCATAAGTTATCATGTCATAAAACATATAAATGGACAGATGTCACAACTTTTAATAAATTGTATTTTGTTTTGTGAATTTTTAGTAACTGCTGATCAGCTATGGAAAGGAATGTTAGCAACTACTGGTAAGGCAGCTAGGAAGGCAAGAGGCAAGAGACCTGCAAGAAGAATGAAAAAGGATCTAAACAGAGGACAAATGGTTGGAGAAGGTATGTAACTCATTTTACTTTCAATAGTGTAATATGTGCATGATGAGACAAGCCGCCCCTCCCTCTTCCCCAATTAAATCTTATGTTAGTATATGAGTAATAATATCATTTGTAATTTAAATAATGTGGCCACATTTTTAATTTCTTCAGACTGATTTCAGATGTTTATATAAAAATATATTTTGTATAGTTTTATATCAAAATGCTAGTTGCAAGGAGAAAGACAGTTTTAATGAAACGATACAATTCTGTAACTTGGTATAAACAGGCAGGGCTCAGATCGCCTGGCCGGGCCTGAATGCACCTGTAGTTCAGGGTAAAGAGGTCTTAACAATTCAGAAGAAACTGCCTGATCCAGAGAAAGAAGAGAGATTACGTCTGATGAGAGAGCAGTGGGATAAGAAGAGGAAGCGTACTGTACCACCAGAAGAGAGAGGTTGGACATCTAAGAGCTGGGGTGGAAGAACATTAGGACCACCTGATCCTATCCCTGGAGGTATGTCATAATCACTCCATTCTAATAACGTGCTATGAGAAGATATTTATATCTCTACCCACCTTTATATCAAACACTTGATGAAGATGCTGTAAAAGAAAATTTATCTATCTACATTTGCATTGATAATCTGAATAGTGTGTTATTTTTTAAATCTTGACATTGGAATTGGTGTGTTATGAAAATGAATTCATCTATTCTATTTACAAATGTATGAAATACTCTAAATAGTAAGGTATGGAAAAGGAATTGATCTTTTACATGTATTTAAAAGAATGATTTCAAGTATTTGATGCATTTCTTCTTATTGCAGAGAACTTTGAAGGCTTTGATTCTCGTGTGATCCATGTGAGGAGAGTATTTAATATGACAGGTTCGGTCGGTAGAAAGAGATCCATGTCAGCTCTGGTTGTCGTTGGCAATGGAAATGGAGCAATAGGTAAGACTAAGAATCTTCTGCATCTTAACCTATTAAAGTATAAAATTAGTATTTAAAAAGAAGTTGATGGCAAAGCATTTTATTTCCAAAGGGATAATTGTCATAGTAATTAATGATTGCATTTTATTTTAAGGGGAACTAACCAGTTCAGTGATTGAGGTCATTGTACCCATAATTCATGTGGACAATCACCACCTTCAGATATCCCAGAGTTAATTAAATGTACAAGTATAATAGAACTGAGGTTATTTTGAAACAGTGAACAGAAAACAGAAAAATACCAAAACAAGTTTAAACCGTCCCTTAGATAAATCCAAGGGAGGGTTTAAACATGTTTTATTTATTTTTGAGAAAAATTTGCAAGGTGTTTAGATGGATTCTCTTTTCTCATTATAACCAGGTTATGCTCTTGGTAAGGCACCGGGTGTGATAGCTGCACTGAGGAAGGCTAAAAACAAAGCTGCAACAAATCTTCACTACATTGAACGATATGATGACCACACAAGTAAAAAGAATGTCATAAATTGTTATTGTTGTGGTTGTTGTTTGTTGTTTCTCTGCACTTACATAATACATAGATAAAGATATTGTAATGAGAAAAGTTCATTCTGAGATCAATCTGTCAACCATAAAATGCAGAAAGGATTCTTATATGCACCAGTCAATGTGGAGAGCCTCTCCACAGAATTTTTTAAGTGATCCCCAGGCATTGGCTGGTGCTAAATATCATACTGTTCGTGTTATATCATTTTGTCAACCCTGTGATGTTTTCTATGTATTGTTATCATCTTGCCTGGAAATGAAATGAATAAAATAAATGAATTATACAATTATACAATGTAAGTTTAGGTTTTTCCGACCATAGCATCAAAATGATTTCCTGAGAAATACAAGTTTTCTCATCACTTTTATGTATGTTCTTTTTTCCAGTCTATCATGATATAGAGACGAATTTTGAAGTTACAAGAATTCGAATGAGAAAGCAGAACAAAGGTATGTATGGTATCACTGTCAGTTGAATTGAATTCTGAAGAAAAAAAGGTCATTGTGTATATTCTTGTTTGTGTTTGAGAAACAATCTTTTTAAGATACAACTTCAGAGTAACCAGACATGATGATGTGTAGAAAAAGGAATTGACAATTGAAGAAATACAGGATTTATTATACAAGAAGGAATAGAGTTACATGTATGTGAGGAGAATATTGATGTACATGAAAAGAAAAAGAATCTACATGACCAGAAAGAGGAAGAGAAACAATGCAGAAAAGAGTACAGTTAGCTCTGCACAAGTCACATCTGTTGTTACCGCAGAAAAATACTTCAACTTAGAAAGTGTAAACACGGTTTGCATAATTAAAAAAAAAAAATAATAATTGAGGGGAAATTTGACCCGAGTGACTTTGAGTTATGCGGAGTTAACTGTACTACATAAAGATGAGAAGATTGAGAAAAAGATATGAAATACTAAAAGTATTTTCCATTTCATTGCAGGGTATGGATTGAGGTGTCATCGTGTCATGAAGGAGATATGTAGATTAGCTGGGATTAAGGATCTCTATGCCAGAGTGTATGGTTCCGTCAACCCTATCAATCTAACCAAAGCTGCTATCAATGGTTTTGTAAACCAGGTAAGTATTCTGTCGATGTAAGGTGTATTGACGTAGACGTAATGTATAGTGTTATTACCAGAGTGTATGGTTCCACCAACTCTATCAATCTAACCAGAGCTGCTATCAATGGTTTTGTAAACCAGGTAGGTAATATGTCAATGTAAGGTGTATACACCAATGTATAGTGTTATTACCAGAGTGTATGGTTCCACCAACCCTATCAATCTAACCAGAGCTGCTATCAATGGTTTTGTAAACCAGGTAGGTAATATGTCAATGTAAGGTGTATACACCAATGTATAGTGTTATTACCAGAGTGTATGGTTCCACCAACCCTATCAATCTAACCAGAGCTGCTATCAATGGTTTTGTAAACCAGGTAGGTATTCTGTCATTGTAAGCGGTTTTCACCAGGGTGTATGGCTCCACCAACACTATCAATCTGAGTAGATATGGTTTAGTAAACCAGGGGGGTGTTTCACAAAAACTAAGATCGACTTTACAGTGGACTTAACTATGGCAGGCCGTTCATGCCACCGTTTGCTCTTACCAATAACTGACATTGGTCTCTCAATGGACGTACAAGTCATGGTCACAAATCTACAGAATTTACTTTTTTGGATAATTCATTATTGAAGGAAAATATAATATCTAAAGATCATAATGGTGTGGAACACCCCCTGGTGGGTAATCTGTCAAGACTATATGGTTCTACCACCTTACTAGAGCCGTTTTCTATGATAGTAATAGGTGAACGATGTGGGAACTGCAGCTCCCTTCAGCCCTTGCCTTGTATTATAATGTCGTTGTTCATTTGGATTAAGATGGCGCTTAAACCTCATTGACAATGACAGTATACAATACTATCAATTAAACAAAAAACTTATTTGATATATCCGACTATCTGGTGACTGTAGCTTCCCAAAAAGGCTGTCATTTTTCTCATTAGATTGATCCCTTTATATTTTATTATTTATTTCTCTTTTAAGGAAACTCATCAACAGATAGCAGATAGGAAAGGGCTCCACGTTGTTGAGGTGCGTCCAGAGCGGGGGAGTCTTCCCATCGTAGTAGCATCACCAAAGAACAAAGACACAAGGACAGATGTGGATGAAGAGCCTTGGGATAAAGAGCTCCCTCTAGAGTGGAAAGAAGAGAAGCCTAGGAAGTTTGAGAACAATTTTATTCGTGAAGGAACTATGATATTCTAGAGGATTTCAAAGATGTTTTGGATTTTGGTTGCAGGAGAACATGAGGACAGTTGTTAAATTTTAGAGTTTTTGACCCTAAGTTTTTGACCCACAAAGGAGGTTTAATTTAAACCATGGTAATGTGTTTCCAATCTGGAAAAATGTTGACAATGAGAAAATTCAACACCATTCATTATGAAGCTCGTTTTATAATGATTATGATGTAGAAATAATTGTCGTGGATTTGAGAAAAAGGTGAAACAATGCTACTGAATTAACAATGACTTAATTGGATAATATTCTGCATGTGTGATCTTTTACAGTTCAATTTAATTTATTCAGGGATGCCAGTTTTATACATGGATATGTTTAGGTTTATTTTAGTCATACTCACCCATGGGACCGTGAGGGAAAGCAATGGTAATTGTATTACGATTAGATTTCTAAATATATTTTGCATGAATATGATGTATTGATGTCTGATAAAACAAAAATGCATGTAGTAAACTGGTATTCTTATTTTTGCATTATATTATTAAGGAATATAGTAAAAGAATTACATTGAATTAGAAACATGCTGGCACATGGTTCATCCTGTGTAAATCCTGTGATAACAAAGTCACTTAGAAATTTTCTGCTTTTGTAATCTTCTTTATGATATTAGTCCTTCATTAATATAACAGAGTGAGTATTGCATTCTCCTTTTTCTTTAACGCTATACATGTAACTAGGCAATATGAAACCAAAGACTTTTATGATTTGTAGAGGACTTGGTATCACTTAAGATCTATGGTAACTTGTACTACAGCGCCCAGGTTATCAAGGTACGAGTCTATTCAGCCACATGGCTTGGATAGGGTATAGAATAATAAAACTACATGCATTCACCATATGAAGGTGTTGAGTTGTCTATGCTGTGTGTAAACTGTCAATTAATATTTCAATCCCTCCTTGTTTGATTTGGCGGTAGAAGCATTGGTTTGCAAACAATGAGGCCGCCATCTTATTTAGAGTTGCGATTGATTCAAATCTATCACAACTTGAAATTTATCCCAACTCCTTTTTCTTATTAGTACACAGTTGCATTTAATTTTAAGTTGTGATTTAATTGAATCAATAGCAACTCTATGTCAAAGTGGAAAAATCTATGTATTGTTTACTTATGAAGTATAATATAATTTTATTAAAATGCAGAATCCTTCCTTCCAAGGTAATCCAGAATTCTAATAATGAAACTTTTCTGAATAAATCAATATATGAACATTTCTTGGTCATGTAGTCAATATGAATTTGATTCTGGATATGTCATGGCTTTGGTGGAACATACATGTACAGAAAAATTACACTAAAAAGAACATCCTGATATATAATATTTTGTATGGTAGTCTTAGAAGTCATAAGTGAATTCCTGTTATTTAGTTATTTTTCCTGTGAAACTGACAAAATTGTTAATATTGCATTATTACATTAAAACTACATTAAAACTACATTAAATGTCTTTGAATATATTTTGTGAATTTTACTCATTGTCTTCACTAGTACTCTAATTCTTACTCATCCACCGGTCTAAGAAGTGAAGGCAACATAAGTGTATTTATGGCATTACATAATTGTACATTGCAAGAACAGTTTAGATGACAAATCACGACATCCAGAAACTGAATAGCATCTGAGAGGTTGATTTAATCGTGAACTTGAATATTATTTACTGGGTTATACATTGAAGTTATTATGTATAAAAGTGAAACACAGACAACGTATAGATGATTAAATAAATCAAAGCAAGTAAACAGTTCTTGTTGTTTGTATAAATATATTTAGCTTTATACCTGAAAATTTTCCATATCTATAAAACAATCAATACACACATTACATTTATGAATATCAATAAGGCCCCCACACTGATTTTTTTGTTGTGGTGTTGAAGTGAAATTTAGGTGGTCTGTCTATTAAAACCAGACCCCTCTTTATGTATCCAGCCCAACTATCAATCCACCAACCCTCTTTCATGATTTATATTAAAAGTAAATTTTGAGAAGTATTCTTTTAAAGATAAAGACCAGTTATGGTCATGCAATTGCATTGTGAAAGAAAAGTTGTGGAATCGATCAGAAAAGGTTGATCATCTAGCATATAAGTATTGGTATGTACTGCAAGGTTCTGGAATCATCAAAATGATAAGAAATTTGGCCCAGTCTTGGTACACAGAAAGATGTATATGGGACTACGCGACTTGGCGCGATATCTATCAAGTCCAAATAGATATAATAATTTACCAAATATATCAATTTGTGGGCGGTTTCTCAGCAAACTTTGTATCATCACATATTAGTCGAAACATATTCTTTTACATGATTAGTAATAAGAGCTTCCATTTCATTTTTTGAGAGGAGGCCTTTCCAAAACTGGTCTTTACCTTTAAAGATGCATTTATGAGTGGGAAAGGTTTGAATAAAAAATAGAATGCTTAATGGTTACAAACACTGACGCAGTCCTTGAGCATACTTTAAGTTCGAAGTGATACTAAGTGTGGATCTCCGCAATCCGCCAAGTTATGCACCTGATGTAACAAACATCGGACAAGTTCATCATGTACAGCTTTCATCCAAAATCCTCGAAAATCCATCAATTCCATAAGAGCTTTGAAGCAATGTTCATTCATTGTTACTCATCACTCATTCATCATCTTTTATTCTTCTTCATAAACATTGATACATTAGCTTTTACTGCTGGCCACAAAAGAGAGAAGTTCTTGCGATACCATTGCTTGTTGTAGTCATGAAATGAATGCTGATTGTCTTTTAAAAATTGTTGGTAAAACTCTGCCATGTCCTCAGCACTCAGAACTTGCTTTACACCTGTAATAAAAACAACAAAAATCTGTGTTTATACATTTACTAAAAAACAGTCATTTAAAAAAATGTATTTATCAGAGTTGATATGATATTCAATTTATGTATGATTCTAGGGGGGGGGGGGGGTTGGGGGTCACAAAGTATAAACAATTTGTTACATGCTGTGTTTAATGATCGCAGGAGGATAGTTTTTTTCAATGCAGTCTGAGGGGCTTAACTTATGATGAAGAAATTTGGTAATCAGGAGATACTTGCTTAAGATAAATTGTAAGTAACAAATGCAAATCTTGATCATTCAAATAGAATGGTTCTGATTTTTATTTGCCATACATGTAGTTTTTAATTTATCTTGAGTCTACCTTTTTTTCTGTACACACTATGCACACTATGAACTTAAAATAAAACCTTGGTAGTGAATGAACTTTACCAGATCCTATGACGTCATTGTCTGATGAATCTTCTGTCTCTTTCTGTTTCTCACCAAGACGTGCCTGAACAAATTCCTCTTTGGCCTGTCACAAAGAAAGAGACAGAGAGAGGGAGAGAGGGAGAAGGAAAAATGAATATACACTGTAGCTTCACTCTTTGGGTCATTAATCATTTAAGATGCAACTCTATTATATTGACAAGAAGCAATTTTGATTGAAATAGTGATCATAAAGCCATATATATCAACCATACTGTTTCGGAGTTGTTCTTGTCACCAAGAGCGGAACTAATTCCCCACCCCCCACCCCGAACCCCCCCCCCCCCAAAAAAAAAAGGATAATAGGTCTACCGGTATTAATAATAATGAAATAAAAAGGAAACATGTTATAATGTAGATAAATAAATACATATGAATAGTAATAATAACAATTTCTCTCAAAATACCCCATCCATGGACATTTCCTAGGAATTTCATACTACAAATTTTTTTCCCTGGGTTAATTGTCCCGCTGGAAATTGGCTGGGGAGTGAATGTCCAGGAGATAATTGAACCCTCTTTTACCTTGATGAATATCTCATTCTGCTTTGACCAGAATTGATGGTTCCATTCATTTGTGGCTGTTCTCGTGACTCTATAATCCCTTTCTACATCTGTTTCATTCTGAGGCTGAGCAAGTATGACACGTCTGAGATTAGACTTCTTATCCGCAGGGCCGATCCAATCACGACTTGGGAATGGAGGAGGAGGCATGGGTGGAGCATCTTCAACGGCTTCCCCTGCTGAGGGTTCTGCTTTATTTGGAGCCTGCATCATGCAAGAAAATGATATAAATATAAATATCAAGTAAAGAAGGAACAGGAAAAAAATGATTTAAAACAAACAATGAGTGATTTCAAGTTTGGTGTTAGTGTTAGTGTTAGTGTTTAGAGCAGTCAAGAGCTCTTAAATCGAGCGGAAAATTTACTGATGAAATTAAGAGCCCGATATCAAAATCGATAGCTTAACACCAGCCGTGACGTCACCACATACTTGATTTCACGACGATGATTTAAAATAGTACATCAAAACTAAAGATATCATGAAAAGTACAGAATAAATTTACACCTATTTCTCTGGTCTTATAAAATAACTAATTTTACACAAAAGAATATATGAATTACCTGTTTCATATATTAGTATTTGATCGTCGGACAATAAATTGGCGTCGTTCGTGCGTTGACTGTGTGCGGGTACAACACTAACACCGAACTGGAAATCAACATTTGCTTAATCCCTAGGGGCTAGTGTTAGTGAATAGGACATTTGTACGTAAAATATTAACACCAGCCACAAAGGTCGGTTCAGCAGACGACAATTTTGCAAAATCGATAACACTAGCTACCGGAAGTTGACGATATTCAGAGGTCAAAGCCTTAACACCAACTGATTTCCATTTCGGTGTTAAGGCTGGTGTTAGTGTTTATTAAACACTAACACCAGCCTTAAACACCCAACTTGAAATCACTCATTGGATTTCTGAGGTTGAACCAACTTTCAATTTTCTGAAAAATGAAACAAATGACATCCAAGTCACCCTCATACTCTCTAAACTCTCTCTCTCACTTCTCAGTCTATCTGCTTGGTGATTACACGAACACGTAGATTTTTACGATGTTACATATTTAGAATATGAAATGAAGGCATTTGAAGAGCCATGCTTTTCAGGGAACATGTCTTATCTGAAGTTCTTCCACACACACTTGCATAATACATGATAACGCTCACAAATTATTTTTCACCTCTTCCCAGAACTCAACCTTTTTTCTAAAAAAAAAAAAAAAAAAGCGAGTTCAGCTCAGCTTACCATTTTCTCGCAATATGAACGAGTAATTCCACGTGTTATCCCACGGTGATTGGAACACAATAACCAGAAACGTGTTTTAGGAAGCATAGTAACAATCTTTGTTTTCTAAAAACGACTAAATTTCAGAATTTAATCAAGAGAATGGTCGTGGTAGTGGTACTGCACTGGCGTAGTTGCAAATTGTGATTTGCTGGCTACAGTGTCTTCAAACAGTACAAGCAAAATATAAAGGAAAAATAACAAATCTACCTTGCATTACTGCCACTAGTAGTAGTTTGCAGACACATGTCAAATGATTTTTATGCCTAAGGTGATTTTTGACCATTAAGAATTCCGAATTTTGGGAACAAAACATAATCATACTATTTTTTCATGTCATTTATTCATTTTGGGACAGAAGCAAAACAAAGAAGCTAAGATCAAGTGACACATTTGAGGGGAGACTAACTATTGAGTCTGTAAATAAAGACTAAAATGTTGAAAAGTTCGTTGACTTCTTCTAAGAAAAAAATGATATTGCGTATTTTATATGTTTGCAGAAGAAACGTCGGACATTTATCATTCACCGGTTCACCACTACCCAGATTTACCGGTAGGATTTACACTTAAACATAGAAGCTGAAATAAAATAATAATTCCATAAAGTTTTCATTAAACTCAAGGAAATTGGTGTAAATGATGCGGTTCCGCGGCGACACTACCTCTACAAAATCCCACACGAGTGGAGATAATCGAGACGGAGACGAGACGAAACCTACCGCGGAGGTTTCGGCTTGCAAGAAAACAGAGAGGCGGCGGTGAGTAGCCAGTACTAGTCGTAGTAGGATGCCGGGTGCCTGTTTGTACTCAGTCATTATTCTCCTTCTCCTTCTCCTTCTCCTTTTTCTCCTTCTCCTTCTCCTTCTCCTTCTCCTTCTCCTTCTCCTTCTCCTTCTCCTTCTTCTCCTTCTCCTTCTCCTTCTCCTTCTCCTTCTCCTTCTCCTTCTCCTTCTCCTTCTCCTCCTTCTCCTTCTCCTTCTCCTTCTCCTTCTCCTTCTCCTTCTCCTTCTCCTTCTCCTTCTCCTTCTCCTTCTCCTCCTCCTTCTCCTCCTCCTCCTCCTCCTCCTCCTCCTCCTCCTCCTTCTCCTTCTGTCAAAACATAATTGACGCAAAATCTTGTTCTCTTTATAATCATAGTAATTAAGACCCTAAAAACCCGGAAATTACCAATTTGTTCTTTCTATGATGGCGCGAAATTGTGTGATTTCATAATCGTGCACGTTCGCCGTCTGAGCAATGGCAATGCATAACTGATTATTAAACTCCAGGGAGCTCCGCCGCGCCACCGACTGGCCGAAAAAAATATGAAAAATGATTAAAAGAAATAATGTAGAAAAAGATTATCTGGAAGGCAGGTAACGTAATTGATCCAGGGTCCTTAGATTGTTGTCATGACTGCCTGTGCGCACGTGCATTACAGGCACAAGCCACAAGGAATGCTTACTAAAATTTGGTATTCAGAATGTTAATGAACCAAAGTGGAACATATGTGACGTAGTTGACGTATTTGACCAATCAGAACTCTCTATTATCACATCAGCAAAATTGACTACTTCTATTAATTATTCATAAACATTCACGTGATATTTCTTGGTTCCTGACTCTGGTACAGCGTAAAATATAATAATTTCGATATCATTGTAAAGAAAAATATCTATGCTTTATGCTGATTATAACATCTGTGACAGTCCATGGATTGGTTTGATAACCTTTTTTATCAGCAAGAGATAGGTATGAAAAATGTCTTGATAATAAAGGTACATGTACATTAGCATCATCTTGAGCTGTGCTCTATGTTTTTGTGTCAGAAATCCCATTTTTTCGTCTATACCCAAAGAGGAATTTTCAATAATGTTTATTAAAAACTTGAAACACATTGAGTGTACAGTAACTTGAAAATAAATGAATAGGCATGATAGGGGCACCAAATTATGTCGATTGTCTATTGACTTTGTTGAAAGGGAAATACGACTTTAATAGCAAACAACTCTAAACGAAATTGTAAAAATCAGAGAGGTAGACTGGTGAGAGTTTGATCAAAATCGGACAAAGAATAAGAGAGTTATCAATATTTGAAAGTTGTAATTACTATATGTATGGGAGCTTCAAATCAGCTGAATCAGTAATGTTACTGTGATGTAGTGCTGAAAAAATTTCTCATTTTTCCAAACACATTAAGTGACTGAATTTCTTTCTATTTTTTGTCAAAATGTATGATTTGGGAATGTTTTTTATTTCTCTTTAGAAGACCTACAAAAATATACAATGATACCATCCATAATATATTTTGAGTAGTGCCCCAAAGGAGAAGGCATTTGGGAGAAAAACAGAAATTAATGATATATTTGTATACAACAGACAGGAGAGTTGCCTGTGACTACATCTATGTTGCAATCTGCTGACAGAATTGCCAATTTTAGATTTGCGTATAGCTCTAGTCATCTCATACTTCAAACATTTATAAACTCTCTTATTATTGGTCCAATTATTTCAAACTTTCGCCATTCTGTATTTCTGTTTCTCTTATTTTTTCTGCTTTCATACATGTACAAAATACAAATGAACTTATGACAAGGGTTGGATTACCCTTTAATAATATTCTCTCAGGAAAAGTGAACAGATTTGACTTACCAACTGGTATCTTTCTTGGTAATGAATCATGTTGATCTTAAAGTGATTATTTTTTGGAGTAAAATAGACTCTAGTTGTTTTATTTAACTACCGGTACTGAAATTTACATTTTGAACACTTTTGATATCCCTTGAATTCGACCCCTTATGTTTTTGTCAATCATAACCTGCCCAGTAAGCCTACATAGTAGCAACAAGTTGGAATGCATATAGTAGAAGAAAATAAGCACTTTATAGGAAAAGATCATGAAAGGGTGAACCTTAAATTTTATATGATTTTATGTGTGGTGTCAGTCTATTTTGATTGGAGATATGTTCCTTTATTAAGGGAACAAAGAATACATCCACTAAGTACTAAGCTGCACCTAATGCATTGGAAGAGAGGGTCAATTTTTTCAAAAGACAAAATGTGTTTTTTAAACTCCTCTAAGCAGATTTTTCTGTTGAAGTACAGTATATACAGTATCTAATTTCTTTCCTTTCATCTTTTGTTTTTCTTTAGAAAGAGAGCAATTATATGGAGTTGGACATGGAAGCTATGTGTGCTGAATACCTTCCTATTCTACACAATCTTTCCAGTTCTTGTCTTTTTCATCCCAGACTTTGCATCTCAACTCATCTTCCTCAATTACTGTGAGTCAAATCTCTTTCTAGTCAAGAGTGGTCATTCCTAAAAAATGATCACATAATTTTGTAATCTGTGACTTCTAACACATACTGTACATAAGAATATTTCAATGGTTTTATTCTGAGTCTTGATGAAAATAAGGTTGTGACTCCTTTCTCACTTCCATATAAACATGATTAGGATGATCCAGTAACATTTTTTTTTAAGGTATAACTTTTAGGTTGTATTGCATAAGGGATTCTTATTAAACTCGCTGGATCTGTATTGAACTCTCATTCCTCAGTTAAGTAAGGTTTGACTAACATGTACGTGCTTTACATTTGTAGTACGCACATCTCTACCAGCATAAAAACAGGCTCTAAATATTTATCTGGATTATCAGTTGATTTGGTTTTATCCGGATAACCTATCATTTGACTATGAGATAAGGTTTGCAATTTGATAATAATAATTATATATTGATGGGAATGAACCTTATGTATGTCTTTTGTGAGTAAAGCAGAATATTTGTCCTAGTTGTGGTCTTGTGGAATATATGTTTGTAGTTGGTGTCTTATCTGATAATAATATTTGATCCAGCTTGGACAAATGAATTGATGAATTTCGAGGTAGATTTCTATGGTTATAGTTAAGCTGTACAGTGAAATTTATTCTGTCCTATTGAATGTACACAGAGTAGCGTTGTCGTGTATGTCATGTATTATTAACTGCAATATAATACTAAATTAATAACATAGTAAGGCTTCTTTTCAAGAAATTTATAATAATGAACACTAGTTCAGGACCTCAGGTCTATGTATCTCTGCCATAAGTTCAAAGTTCAAACCAGACAACAGTTTCATATATATCTCAGCTATATTTGGTGTACATACACAGGGACGGATAAAATTAGTGCGCACTAACCCCCCCCCCCCCCTCCCCCCACTTATTCAGCAGCTAGCTGAACTGTTTTTTGGGACAAAAAAAAAAAAAATGTCCTCTTACCCCCCCCCCCCCCCCCTGCTCATTCAGCGGCTGGCTGAGTCGTTGCAATTCTTTTGGGACCAATACAAAAAAAATATGTCTCCGTGTGCACCCCCCCCCCCCCCCCCCCCCCCCCCGGAAGAAATTCCTGGATCCGCCCCTGGTACATGTATACATCCATGTATATTTCAAGATGTAAAAATTAGATCACTATTTTCATCAAATCATGCTGTTTTAATGGTGGAAAACATGGAGGGAACAGACATGAAATAGTTAATTTCACCCTTGTTTTAATGGTTTCCCACAACTATATAAAAATTGAATTTAGATTGATATTTCATTCTCTTTTGTCCTCCTCATGCTCATGAACTCTTCAGTGAAATGTCCTGTATTCCGAGAATACCAAGCTCCTGAGGTATATGGATTGAAAGGAGCAAGGAATGTCTACCTCCCCTCTACTAATGGAGTTCAGCTTGGAGTATGGTGAGGCTCTCATCTTAGTATGAACTATCTATTTAAGAATACTCGTACTATTGGCGTAGTGTTAACTGAACATGTTTATAGTAAGAATTCATGATGAGTATATATCATATCGTAAAGGTAATATACATTTTAGGTTTTATTTTTGCCTTCTTTTATTTATTTGTCGATAACGTTTTACACGGTCTGAGGCATCAGAGATCATGTTATTTACTCTTAGTTTTGACTTTGATTATGCTACCCAGAAATTATAGAGCAGCTTTCCAAAGAATGGTCAAAATAGATTAATCATAATTTTCATATTTATCAGATTATCATCAAACCTATATTTTCCACATACATGTACATTCTCTCGAGATCTGTTCTCTTATATTTAAATTCTGAACATATATATGAATCATAATGAACCATATAATGCACAATTTATTTTGATAGCATATCTTCACAACGTAATTGTTAACAATAGGAGCAAGGATTACAGTCAGTCGTGTCAATGAACATTTTGTATGTTTTTTTGTTTTGTGATTGTTTCTATTTTTTTCTAGGCAAATGCTACCAAATTCTGCAAGAACAGCTAACGATGAAGAGGATGAGATAACAGCAGAGTTCTTTGATAAAGCACTAGGTGACCATAGACCAGTGATCATGTACTGTCATGGAAACTCAGGTTCAAGGTACCAGTAACACATTTCAATGATGTTAATTGTATGGAGCAATAACAAATACATGAATTTGCATATACATGTACCACAGTACCAGGCATCTCCAGAAGTAGGCTACAATGGGAAAATTGGAAGCCTATTTAAAGATTGTTGTGCAATTTTGTTTAAAAGGAAAAGACAAGCAAACAAAAACAAGAAGAAGAATGTTGTTACATAATTGTACTCTCTCTCTCTCACTCTCTCTCTCTCTCTCTCTCTCTCTCTCTGTCTTTCTCTCGCTCTCTGTTTTTGAACTATTTTTGTTCCTGTTTTGTATGAAACGTTTTCAGTGGGGAAAATGAAATAAGAAAAGTGAATAGTATAATATCTGAATTTACTATAGATTGTAATTCTTCTGTTTATTTTCTTACAGGGCAAATCCACACAGAGTACAGTTGTACAAATTATTGACAAGAATTGGATTCCATGTAGTAGCTGTAGACTACAGAGGTATGTATAACGTAATTAAATTATCTGTTTTTCAAGATTATCATAAGATAAAACTAAAAATAACACAGGTTTATATTTTTAATGTACATGGTGTTAAACAGTATTCTTTGAATCCTTTTTAGCTTCTTACTAATTGCAGGGAACAAAATTCTTTATTTTGGCTGAAAAATGTGTTTTCTACTCATGAATTGAGAAAAAACGTTTTGAACATACCCGGTACATTTATTTCTACTTGCATTTTTTTTCTTCTCCAATTTTGGTAGATATTAGCATAGTGTAAAGTCAATACAGCATTTTGTATCACATTAAGCAAAGGATTCTAATATAGAGATGAGAGGGAAAATCATTATCGATTACATGACTATGAAATCATAATGGAAAGATGATATGATCTAATGCTTATGTCATTAAGGATACAGGTAAAAGAAAGGTATTCTTGTTATAATTAATGATTTGAACTTCACTTGAATTTATAATTTACATTATGTATGATCACAAATGTCTGGATGGAAATGGAAGGCTTAGTACTCGTATTACAGACAAAGTTAAAGACGACTTGTTATTTATTTAATACAAGCAAGGGCATATATTGTGTGACAAAGTCATACCCTCATAATTCCCTTGTGAGTTCTCACTGTCTTTTGATAATTAGATAAGGTGTAAAAGAATAGCATTGAAATATGTTACAAAATTCACAAACATCAGTCTTGTGATGACATGTGACCAACAATATTACTTTGTATTTTTTCTAGGATATGGTGACTCGTCAAGTCATACAACCCCAGATGGTATTCATGATGATGTACAAACCGTCTATACATGGCTTAGGAAAAGGACAGGGGATTCCCCGTTCTATATATGGGGGCATTCCCTTGGAACAGGGTAAGTTTTCAGAAATTCATTCTTTACCCTATCAGCTTCATGAACGTTGCAGTTGGATATCAAGAGGTTTATAAATCTTTGACAAATACATTTATTTAATTCATATACTTTTACATTGATTTGATATCCCAACAGTTCCCAACTGTTTGTTAAATTTGTCTTGATGTGAATATCCTTTAAACTTTCATTAACATAACTTGTTTTGTGAAGATTTAAGATGTGGTGTTATTAAATACAAGTATCTGTAATGATTGTTCCCTGTTTCAGCATAACATTACTGGTAAATTCTTTGACAAAAATGATATGTTCAGTAGAAACTTACATCTCAACTTTTTATTTTGTTTTTTCTTTCAGGATTTCCACAGTGTTCACTTCAAAAATATGCAGAGAAGGTGAGTCTAAGCAGCAGTTATACATAGTTTTTTATCTCAAGATATTAGTAATATTTATTAAGAGAGAAATTGAAAATGGAATAGTTGATTCCAATAATAATAATAATATAGAATATTTATATAGCGCACATATCCACCATGCAAGGTGCTCAAAGCAGTCATAACATATAATGATTTGAATCAATGATAATGATTTGGATCAATGATAATGATTTGGATCAATGATAATGATTTGGATCAATTGTATCAATTCTGTTAAGAAGAAGAGGCAAATATCTGCTCATTGATTAAAATCAATTTAGAATTTTAGATGACTCTAGTATCTGTGAAAATAGTAATAAAAATGTGTGCGATTTATCTAAGCTGTCTGGAGGAAAAAAAATTTGCAGACCCATTTAAAGTTTCTTGTATTATTACTAAATCATGAGATCACAATACACATGCAGTCAGCTGAACAGTACCACATTTGATAGTCGTAGTGAGTGTGTGATCATTGTTATTATAATAAGAATAATATTTGATTCTTGTATAGCGCATATTATAGTATTAATGACTGCTTTGAGAGAAATAGTTGTTTTATTACGCTCAAGGGAAGGTTAGAATTGTGCTATTACCAGAGGCGTGCCGAGGGGAATAGCCCAATTGTAACCTTCCCGAGAGCGTATAAAAACAACTATTTCTCGAATATTAAAGCAGTCATTAATACTTTTATATGCCGAAAAAAAATAGACTAAAAAATAAAAAATAAAAAATACTTTTTTTTTTTGTCGAAGATGAGATTCGAACTCTTGCGTACAAAAGGTGATGTATCTAAAGTCAGCGCCTCAGACCTCTCGGCCATCGCGCGATGTTAACATGCATGGCAGTTTTGTACAATATATACATTAGATGGATTGAAACCTGCTTCGCGTGTGATGAATGCTTCGCAAAAGCTCCATATACGGACTCTTCTTTTACTTTTGCAATGCATATTGGCACGAACTTAGATCAAGATCTATCGGCAGATGTTGTTTTTTTGTTTTTGGAAGTTTATTTTCGTCTTCATGTCAACAATGCAAGATAAAATTGTCGGTAAGATCGATCGAGATTCAATTGTATTGAAATTACCGACCAATCCTTCGCACAAATACGGTATCCTCCATCACTCAAACCATTTTTTAACATGTAAACCTATGGGGTAACCATGGAGGCTGACCAACTATTTTTAATAACCATGGTTATTAAAAATATTGAAATGTTTTAAGCATGGTTACCGAGAATTTTACAGGAACAGTTGAAGTTTATGAATGCAATTCGACCAATCAGATGGCTGGATTTCTTAAGCGAGGTATATAACACATTATATAACGTCTCTAACTCTCTATGTGCTTCCAAAGAGCTTTAGAATTATTATCCTAGCCTTAGCTCCGGCAGCCGTTATCAGCGCACAGTGCATTCAAGGAATAATCTTACTAGGTACCCATTTACCTCGCCTGGGTCGAGAGTGGCAAATGTAAATTAATGTCTTACCAAAGGACATTAGTGCCGCGGCAGGACTTGAACCGTGGACCTTGTGATCTGCAGTCCGGTGACACTCTACCACAATACCTCTGTTATGTATTTTCTCTCTCAGATGGATGTCCTACAGGTCTAATCTTAGAAGCACCGTTCAACAATCTTCTGGATGAGGTCATGAGGCATCCATTTGGATGGGTAAAACATTTCTACTTCATTGTTTTCTGATTCACTTTATTGTTCCAAACATAATTAAGATTAGAAAATTATAGGGTAATTATATCAAAGATAACACGAAGTAGAGAAGGCAAGAGCAAGTGAGAGAGAGGGGGGGGGGGGGGGGGGGGTTTACTGTGTTCAATGATACAATAAATGTAAGAAAACACAGATATAAACTAAACCATTTCTTAAATAGCTATATAATTATGTAAATATTGGTTAAAGTCAAGTCATCATTAAGCAGTGTTTTCTGAGTGTTTGTATAGAAATGTTTTGAAAATACATTTATATCTTAGTTTGATGAGAATACAAAAGTGAACCATACAATATCGTACAAGTGGTGATTGTTTAACATCAAGACTAAGAGACAATCTACATGTGAATAAAGTGCATGAAAGTAACAACATAACATATGCATATCTGTAGCCTGTAGACATCTGTGTACATGTATGTATAGAAGAGTATTAAGAGTTTTATTTTGGTCTCTCTCTCTTTGATTACAGGCCTGGAACATTCTGCCATACAGTAGGGGTTACTTTGATCAAGCTTTTAACTCTACTGCTCAATACTTTCAGAGTGACATCAGGTAAGTCTTCCCTTTGATAAAATGCTAGAAACTGTATGCAGAAATAATCATGATAATGGTGATAATAGTAATAAAAGTTACATGGAGCACATAGTACTCACGAAAGACCCTGTATGCTTAATATAGTATTACAGTTGAAACTCTCTATAAGGAGCACTGATATAACGCTATACCTGATAATAAGGTAATTTGCTGGTCCCAGGTCTACAATTTTACCCTGATTTAACAAGATACCAGATATAAAAAGGTAATTTTGTTGGTTCCAGTTCTTTATATTTTTTGGTTTTATTCTGTTTTTTTATGCCTCCGCCACCGAAGGTGGTGCCGGAGGCATCATGTTTTCGGGTTGTCCGTCCGTACGTCCGTCCCGTTTGACCGTTATCGCAATATCTCAAGAACCATTTAAGATTTAAACTTAAGACTCGGGAATAGTATTTATCACCATAGGAAGACGATCTCATTAGATTTTGGAGTACGTAGGTCAAAGGTCACAGGTCACAGAGGTCAACTTATGAAATTCCTTGTATTGAGTTTGTTAGCGCGATATCTCAAGAACCATTTGAGATTTAAACTTCAAACTTAAGGATAGTATGTATCACCATAGGAAGACGATCTGATTAGATTTTGGAGCACGTAGGTCAAAGGTCAAGGGTCATAGAGGTCAACTTATGAAATTCCATACATTGAGATTGTTATCATGATATCTCAAGAACCACTGGAGATGTAAAAACTTTAAACTTAAGGATAGTATGTATCACCATAGGAAGACGATCTGATTAGATTTTGGAGCACGTAGGTCAAAGGTCAAGGGTCACAGAGGTCAACTTATGAAATTCCATACATTGAGATTGTTATAATATCTCAAGAACCACTGGAGATTTAAACTTCAAACTTAATGATAGTGTGTATCACCATAGGAAGACAATCTGATTAGATTTTGGAGCACGTAGGTCAAAGGTCAAGGGTCACAGAGGTAACTTATGAAATTCCATACATTGAGATCGTTATCGCGATATCTCAAGAACCACTGGAGAATTTTCACTTCAAACTTAATGATAGTATGTATCACCATATAATAATATCTCAAGAACCACTGGAGATTTAAACTTCAAACTTAATGATAGTGTGTATCACCATAGGAAGACAATCTGATTAGATTTTGGGGTCACGAGGTCAAAGGTCACAGGGCTCATTATGTATGCAAAAACAGCTTGTGATCGCGTTATCTGAAGAACCGATTGATGGATTCCTGCCAAACTTTGGTCATGTATGTATCTTGCAAAGCCAATGAACTGATTAGATTTTGGGGTCACGAGGTCAAAGGTCACAGCGCACATTGTGTATGCAAAAACAGCTCGTGATCGCCTTATCTCAAGAACCGATTGATGGATTCCTGCCAAACTTAGGTCATGTATGTTACTTGCAGAGCTGATGAACTGATTAGATTTGGGGGTCATGAGGTAAGGTCAAGGTCATGCGGCTCATTATGTATGCAAAAATAGCTTGTGATCGTATTATCATTAGAACAGATTGATGGATTCCTGCCAAACTTAGGTCATGTATGTTACTTGCAGAGCTGATGAACTGATTAGATTTTGGGGTCATGAGGTAAAGATCAAAGGTCATGGGCTCATTATGTATGCAAAAATAGCTTGTGGACGCATTCTCATTAGAACTGACAGATGGATTACTATTTAACTCAGGAAATCTTGCAGAGCCAATGAACTTAGTAGATTTTAGGGTCATGAGGTCAAAGATCAAAGGGTCATATATGTATATGAGAAATTGCTTGTAATCACGATATTCTGAGAACATGTTAATGGATTACAATTGAACTTGAATTTGAAAAATTTCTTCTGTTTCGGTTTGTAAAATTGCTCTATGACGGAGGCATCATTTTCGACTGCGCGCAGTCGAATTCCATCTAGTTTTATTCTACCCTGCAAAACAAGATACCTGATACAACAAGGTTAATATTGCTGGTTCCCACTCATTATAGTGGGGTTGTTTTTTAAACCCTGATATAACAAGATACCTGAAAATAACAAAGTCAGCTTCATGGTCCCTATGTTCTCATTCTAATGACTTTCCACTGTATAGGATTTTGATATGCTATTTACTCTACAAAATACTTCACATTTCATTATAAACAATATTTATTTGTTAACAGACCAACAATAAAATAGTTTTGAAGCTAGAAAAAGTAGAATATGTACGGTATGTTAGTTAAAGTACTAATTCTATATCCTTGTGGTTTTTATGTAAACTTGTGGGAATTTCTTGTATTTTGCACACAGCATAGAGCATGTAACATGCCCTATTCTGATTCTGCACGCTGAAGATGACTGGGTAGTACCACATGACCTCGGCAAGAAGGTAAACTTATCACATCATTAAAACCTCTAGTTGTGAAGGCTTTGTGTAGATTTTTAGATGTAGCATTAGCCATCTAATTTAAGAAACTAATGAAACTCTTAATTTGTTTCTGCTAACCATTTATGCCATTACTTTCATCAAGACATTGAGATTCGATACATATATTTTCTGTCACCAAAATTATTAAAAATGTGTTTATAGTTTCTGTTTTGTATTCTTGTGTATGGATGGTGTAATATTGATTGATACATATTGATATCATCAATCAATACCGGTATATGATATTTACATTTACGATAACAAATAATTACGAAATGGCAGAATTAATTTTATTATTACTTTTTGAAAATTGATGAAATGTATTGCAAATATAATTTAAGAATGTAGGGAAGGAACATAAGTTTGTGCAACAGTGTGCCGTGCTTGTCAATGCCATAATCTAACATTACTTTTCCCATGTCATTGTGTGTTGGAGATGGACATCTTTCATATATCGTGCACATAATGAACCAACATATGACAATAACAAGAGGCCAAAATAAAAAATTACACTCTACATATATGTGTTATTGTCCTCAGTTATATGACGTAGCTTTGGAGAGAAGACCAGCCTCGGCGGACCCAATCAAAATGGTTTCATTTGGTAGTGAAGAGGGTTGTGGACATAAGAATATTGCTTTCTCAACAAAGTTACCATCTGTTTTGGGGTAAGTTTATCCTTAGAGAAAGATGATTTGTAAACTTATGCAAAGCCCATTATGTCTCTTACTTTACAGCTAAAATTCAAGTTTACATTCGTAATACGTTCACTTTTTTGTTTAAGTTAACAATTTTACCGATTGCAAATAACCTAAATTAGTCATTTTTTTAAAGAAGTATATTTTTATTATTATAAATGAAATAAATGTCTCTATACTTCTACTCAAATTTTCATTCTTTCTTGAAATTAGCTCATTTGAAATTCAGCTGATTTTCATTTAAAATGATGCCTTTGGGTTCACTAGTGTGATGTAGGCTATGTTTTAGGAAGTTATTGAATTAAATTGACTGTATTTTTCTTTTTTTTCAGTGATTTCGTCAAGTGAGGAACCAAAATTTTGGAGGATACCTGATTGCTTCAAGGGCGAATACTTGATATGCATGTGTGCAACTATCTCATGTGTTTCTAAACTCATTGTGGTGCTTCGTACAGATATTATTTTACATCACATTTTGTTTCAAGATAAAGATTTTAGTTTTCAGCCAGGAATTTAGAGCTCTAAGTAGCTCCTATTAGCTTTTTAAAGTTTTTACCTCAAAGTAACCTCATGAAAACAGGGTTTATTTAATTTATCATTGTCTGTGTATTGTGAATCGCATTCTTGATAATGTATTCAAAATGATGTCTGATACAAGTAGATATATACTAAATACATATTACCATAATGATTAGTGGCGGTATATGGGGGGGGGGGGGGGGAGAAAACAACTAAATGTGACTGATTTTGGAAACTTTTGAATAACATCTGATAAAATCTGATTTAATAATTGAACAAAATCCCACAATAGAGATGTGTGTATTTGTGTGAGGGAGGAGTAGACAGATTTACATGTACTTTTTGTATCTGTGTTTTTGTTACCTGACTGCTAAAAAAGCATGTGTATGCTTGTATTAAAGTAAGCAACTGGGTGACCTACATGTTTAAGGCCTATCCGAAGGACTTGGTGATAGGTATTTATGCCTTACCAAAGGGCACTAGTGCATTGACTTGGTTTCGAACCCAGAACCTCCTGGTTACGAGACCACTGCTCTACCACTGAACTATCCCGTCTCCTTCTACAAGCCATTATTTTCTATTATGATAATGACATTAGTTGTGTGAAGTTCAATGTCTTTTACCATTCACCTTTAACCTTATACTGATGGCTTGGAACATACATTTTATATACACTGTCATATTTCTGGATACAAGGTAAAATTTGCAACCAATCATTCAAATCGTAGACATCTATTTGCACTGAATGCATGTGTTCCCTATGTTAAGCCATCCTTGTTACAAGCACTTAAATGGTGGGAGAGTAAATAATTATGAAATTAACTTTAGATACACATATTTGTTATATAGTTGTATGTTTCCTTTAAAATGTATTTAAGTTGTCAGACCTCATTAGTATTCTCCTTACGTTACTTGTGATGACATACTATTTTGCCCTATTGTTGTGCCATTGAAGGATTCACTGAAAAAAAAGTTTTTGAATGCCATGTAATATATATTTTGTTTTATGTAATAACTCATAGATTGCTGTTAAGCAAAGACAAAACAAAATTATGATATTTAAAGTGTAATCAAAAGCGAAAGATTGTAGGTGAATTGGTCATTGGGTGCATTATTTTGTTAGCATATTATTATTGTATAATGTTGATAGCAAGAAGGAAATTAACTTGCACCTTTTTGTTGTTGTGGCTCTATGCAACACATTCACTCGCAATGATAATCTTATGAGGAGTTAGACCACATAACCTAATTATATAGGTTTACTGAAATATATGTTTTACGTAAATGCTGCCGTTCTCCTAAATTCAAACCAATAGTTGTTTCAAAACTGGTTTAATCCATCGCCATACTACTTTAGGGTCTATTTAAGTTTCTAACAAAAATCTGTTGATACATCAATGGGATTAGAACATGTATTTTGAAGAGATCACATAATTAATGTTGATTTTAGTAAGGTTCATCCATGTAATATTTGTGCACAGAGTATTTAAAGAGGATAAATTGTTTGTACAGCAGAATAGCTTGAGTTATGTTGTTCTGTAGTATTTGAGGCTAATTAAAGAAAACCAATTTGTCACTTTGGTCTCAGACAAACTTGATGTACCAAAAAAAAGAGAATTGTTTACTTAATCTATGACCTAGATCAACAAAAGGATATGTCTAAAAGTGATCAAGTACTGATCATGTAATAGTGATATTGATAATAATAAGATGTCCTCTAAATAAGGTAGTGAGCTCTGTATAAGTCTGTGTGATTATGCTCTTATGGATCTCAACATACAATGTATATGATTGATTTACCTTATGTCAAACTATTTCAGAATATATATAACTCATGTAATAACTATATATAAAAAAATAAGATAATCATGGACATGATATATTTGGTGCAAGAAATCATTCAGGTGACAAATATTTTATATCATTTTGTTCAACCTTGCAAATGTCAAAGTTTTACCTTGTTAGATATAGAGTTGGTTTCTGTGCAATAGTGCATTTAATATGTAGAAGCAGCTTATTGTAGTATATAGTTTGTTATTGTTCCCATATGCATGACTCTTTTAAACTTTTCTTGATTTTCACCTGTACATGTATACTGGTAGATTTTATGAATACCTTTATAATATCTAATAAACCTTGACACTGGGCGCTCATTGCAACCAGGATCACTATAAGTTGAAAAGGAATTCTGAAAAGAACTACCTTGAAATTATGACTAATAGCCAGGAAAACATAATTCTTTGATAAGTGAGATTAAGAAAATTTTACTTTGAAATTGTGATTGTGATTGTTATATTATTAATTAAAAAATATACATGAACTTTGATGGAAAATGATTGAAGTGAGTTAGTGTTGCAATATGATATTTTGAGATGTGTATATTGAATATGAAATATGATTATCTAAATATTTTAAAACCTTTATCCCGTATGGCCTTGTAACCTTGATGCACAATGTGTATGCATAGTTTGATGTGATTCCGAAGTTGTGGCAATAAACAGCGTGACACAAATTCATTGTCCGAGAAATGTCATTATTTGTCTGCTCCATCGGTAGCTATCAGAACCATATGTTGTCATGGCGCCATCTCTCGTTGCACTGTAGTAATGCGTTACTGAAACGCACACCAGGCCAAAATGTAGGAGTAGAAGCATATAAGCAATTATCTCTGTCGTAATCTTCATTGCCACAATACCATATACCTCTATTTTCTGTATGCACGTCTTCAACTCTCCCAAGGCACAGTGAGAGAAAGATGAGGGAGAAAAAAAACATCACTGCCTTCATCATGAACACAATCTGAGCAAAAAAGTGAACGCCTTTCGTTTCAAATTTTTAAATTAAATGTGTATCAAATTTCATATCTCTTTACATTGAGTTTTAATCTTTCGTTTAATAGCATGCACATTATGTTTCTTAAACAATCCTTGGAAAAGAAATTTAAGGGGCTGTTAATCGTAAAAGAAATTGATGATAAATGTTCCTAATTACCTGATATTCATCTATTCTAAGAGTGTATTGACCCCATGACGCCTGAGAGACAACATGTTTTTATTTGAACACAGAATGATCGTTAAAACTGCTCATGCCACATGAATGCGGTAATTACACCTTTGTGAGATAGGGGGTGAACAACGATGACCTTCAATACACGCATGAGTTAAAGAATAATTGTATAGCGGCATGAGAATGTTTCTATCATCTCATTGATCATTGACGGATAATAAAGTCAATATTTTTCTCACGTAAACAGGCCAGGGGTGACGCGAGTTCATCTATGTACCTACTACTTTGACCGTAACGCGCACGTACTCCGAATATTCAAGGGCAAAATTAATCCATTTCTCTCAATCTTTAATTTTACCCTTCTCTTGAAGCATGGGAAATACATAAACAAGATTGCTTTCCCATTTTAACACAATGCGAACTGCAAACTGGCTTATAACGAAAGTCTTATTTTTATTTGAATCGAGATGTACTTCAACTGTTAAGTATAAGGGAGTTTACAGATAAAATCTGCGCGTGGGCAGATAAAGGTCATTTTTACCAAAATGGTAAAACCCACAGAGATGAATACTGGATATGCGCTCATGAAAGTTATGTAACATTATTCATTTATGCACCAACGGTACATTCTACGATACGCAGGTGGAAGTATTCTTTTCAAGAGGTCAAACAAAAGGTATTCATGAAGCACATCTAGGACTTTGGCAGTTATTATTCTAAGATGCTCAAAGTGGAACTTCTCCATAATGTAAAAGATCTGTGGATATTTGGGGTCATTTGTACCATGTGCTATCTGTAAACTCCCTTATTTGGTGTAGCTTCAAGGGTTACCCCCATTGAATGCGAAATATCTTGTATAGCCTATATAAAGAGCAAAAATGAGGAAAGGAGCTAGAAATGGTAGGAAACTTGAAAGTAAGATTATACGACCATCCCTCCCCCTTACATATTCCTTTCGACCCTCTAAATGACGACAGCGCCCCCTTAGTGACCATATAGACCCACACTATACGCCACCTATGGACATGATAATGTTTATGGTAGCATGTTTGTGTTGATATTAATGTACCAAACGTTTCATTAAAGAAGGTAAGGGATTATTTGTGAAAAAGTGACCATAAGAGCGGCACACCCCTATGTGAGAACCCCCCCCCCCCCCAAAAAAAAAAAAAAAAAAAAAAACCGGTGAACGTTCAACAGAATGTTAACTATAATTATGCCCAAAACTATTCCGTCGCTTAGTTTCGTCTTTTGGCTTCGTAATGGTAAATTGCTTCGAGAATTTGGTTAAATCCATGTAATTCACTTTAAAAGTAAAAATAATGTTGCCTCATGTCTTGAGATGAGCTTGTCATGTGTGCTTTTACATCACTTTCAACTTTATCTATTCCGTTGTGTTTACTCGCTGTTGCCACGGGTTATTTCTTTTTTTAAATGACAACACGACCACGGTGTCCCATTACAACAATCATCAGACTTATCAAGAATCTTATGGACCACATCTAATTATTGTTCATACAATATTAAGAATGGATTTCAAAGGGGGAAAGGACCAACAAGAACTTCTTGTTATTACCTTGCGTCTTTAGCATGGTCGTAAACGAATTAAACCCTCGAGTTACTTCTTAACCTCACTTTTTAGGGACGAAGACCAAGAAGGGGTCTTGTTTATTGTTGCATCACCTTAAAGAGTAAATAGGAACTGTTCTTCTTGTCCCTATTGTTGAAAAGCTAATTTAACGCCGTTTGTTCTTTCAGACCCTTCACATTGGCTTACGATCTAGGGGTGTGTAGGTAGGTCGATACATTATGTGAGCATTTTCAAGGGCTTGTTGTTGAAGTGGGCTATCATAATGCTCTGGTGGATTGGTATAATATCATTTGAATAAGGGATTAGTGGTTGTCAAAAAGGCTAATGTCCGGTTAGAGCCTTCTGAAATCATCCTGAAAGCAAGTCTAGAGGTAATGGTAATTTTTTTACAAACTTGTATTGGTTTGTATATCATGCATGGAAAAACAGTATGTGATTTTATTTAGGATTAAATTAGGTAGGATGGCATGATTACCTTGAAGGATATAATTATGAAACTGTAAATTAGTCTGTCTGCAAAGTAGGCTTATTATTGGGCATAAACTACATAATTATGCCTTAATACAGTAGCATAATGTACCGCATACATAATGGTAAAGATTGCATTAACATAAATAATGTCTCAATTCACAATCTGTTCTTCGTTGCTGTTTTCTAATAAAACTTTCCCCGTTAGTAATTGTTGCTTGTATTTTGTTTGTTTTTATGTTACCCTTCCAAGTCAAGTTCTCCCCCCCCCCCCACACACACACACTCTATTGATCATTGATCCACCAAGGGATAAGGGGATTGTAGTGCTCGACAATTCACGCATCAATTCACGACTTCACAGAGATACACCGCAATGACCATTGGTATTGTTAGTATATAAGTCTATTCAAATGATGCACTCCCATCTCTTGTGTGGAAGAACATCAATAGACTGGGTTAATGAACTCAAACACAATAAGTAGGCACAAAGTAAGTCATTGTGTACAATCAAGATACTCACAATGGTCTTTGCTTGATCTTCCAGTCAACCAATTCGACAAAGAGGGGGAAGAGAGAGAGAGAGAGAGAGAGGGGGGGGGGGTGACCATGGCATGAGCCTATTATAAGACCTGGTCGATCGATTCAACCTACATTATTTCGATAATTATCTACTTTCAATGAATTCACATTATATCGTTTGTGTTCAAATACGTCGAAATTTATTGTGCGCCCCCAAAAGGCCCACAATCACCTCGATCTGCGTAATCCTTGTTAATAGTTCTATTCATCAACTCATTAGTTGGGGATTAACCTCACAACAACAATAAAAAGGACCACCTTTTCTTGTCCTATTATCTAGAATGAATGGTTCCTCTTCTATTCAAATTTATAATAGGGGATTTGAACTTGAGAGCTTGAAGTTTCCACCCTCTTTTAATCCGGGGTAAATTGGTAGCATTGAAGTCGCGGCAAACTCATCTGCCAATTAACTCGTATTCATCGTCATCATTTTAAACCACACTGTGAGGAAATAGGATTACACCCTTGGACCTTTCTAAAGATATTTCATTTCTTTGGTGAGATTCTACTCTTGGATGTATACTAGTTTGGTTCGGTGACTCATCATCAGAACACCTAACACCTCTAGATAAGAATACTGACAGGTCCAAAAAGTAACAAAAGTAATTATGAATTTGATGCGTTGCCGTCATGCACTGATTACTATATTATTATACATGCATGTAATTATTTATTTATATAATATCATGTTAATTATTCATACTGCCATGGTGATATAATACTGTGACTGTTGTTTTTTCTTCTAAAATGGCAATTAGCTATTTAAAAAAATTGACAATTCCCCAAAAGACTATAAATTAATGTTAAATACAAAGAGGTCTTTTGCTTATCAACAAAGGACAAAGTTGAAACATTAAAAGGATACTAATAATACTCTTTTCCTATTTTATCTTCATTCGTTTAACAAGCCATATACGAAAATTTTTAATTTAATATAATTTGATGTATGTATGTATTAACCCTAATAAGGCCGGGCTATTTGAAGTCTTACTACGGCCGGGGGGGGGGGGCCATTATGGCCCCCCCCCCCCTAAGATCTCGGCCGTGAAACGGCCGATCTCCGCGAAAATTTGCACGCATGTCAAGTCAAGTGTATAGAACAATATGATAATTTCAATTTTTTGAAAAAAAATCCCTCATTTGCATATTTATGGTAATTTATGCAAATAACGTCATAAAATCACATTTTTACCCATAAATCCTATATTATTCATATTTAAGCATTCTTTTTCACTACATATATTCATTAGACCATTTGGAACAATAATACGACAAAAAAAATTGGAAGAGCCAGCTTATTCCTTATGTTATCTCTTGTTTTGATAATTTCTTATGTATTTCATTGTTTTTTTAACTTATTTATGTTATTGTTTGTTTTTTTTTTCATTTCTTCCTACAATTCAACTATTTTGACTGCCAAAACAACCACCTAAACTTTAAACAAGACCCAATAACCAATGTTTGATCTATTTTTAGGAAAAATGACATTTCCATATGTTTTGTACACAAATCACAAAAATGAGCGATTTTCGGGCTGACATGCAAAGACAAAAGGTCACGTGACCTTGTAACTATAGGTCCAATTTTTTTTTTTTTTTTTTTTTAAAGATGCGCAAGACTCTAAAGAAAAAAGTCAGCGAGCGGCGAGGCGCCATCCATATGCGTTCTCGAACAATCAGAAAAATCGTGGAGGGGGGGGGGGGGCCATAATGGCCCCCCCCGGCCTTATTAGGGTTAAGGGATAAACATACCTAAGTGGTTGAATAGCAATCTACGGAGACGGGCAGCATAATTATGAACATTTGCGCCCCCTTTCCATTAGAAATTATTTTATTTAAACAAATAAAAATAAAATCATAAATGGGGTAAAACGTTGTTGAACAATATCATTCATTCTTATGGTGTTGTTTGTCGTTGTTTTTGTATTTATTTCCGAAATCAGATAAAAATATTATACAACGAAAATATATACAAAATGAAACATTAATACATTTAGGCTACATAGATAACAATCGGAAAGCCTAATATTATTCAGCAATGTAATATAGAACATTGCTATTCTTCCTTGGGGTCGTTACACTACAATATTTACATAAAAGTGTATACATAAAGCAGAACAATTAATATACGTTTTTAAAGATATAAAAATTCAAAAATAATAACATACGCGCACACATAAACATAGAGGTCATGCACAAAATAATTCGAGTTTAAGGAAGTGTGTTAAAAAAAATTGATCAGTTCTTGAGGTATACATTTCGGATGTATTCCGGTAGTTGGTTATATTGTGTCACCCCTATAGATTAATGTTCTTTTGCAATTATTTGAATTTGGTCTAGGGAGATCTATGATTTTGGGACGAGCGAAATAGTAATTATACGTGAGATATTTTATATTATAAGACCGGTGTAATCATTTAATATCTAAAAAAACCATAGTACAATACTGTTTTTATGATATCTATAACATTATTTCAAGGTAATTCTTACTACTTCGAAAAGGAAATAATGTGTAAGTTTTATACGTCGACTGCATTCTGCTAATTGCGTGAGTATTTCCACCAAGTATCGATCGTAAATGGGGTTAAACAGGGGTCATTTTTTAATGAGGGAAAAGAATCTTCAGTAAGAAATAGGTTCTGCGATAATAAAAAACTACACAACAAACCCCCTCCCCCCTCTTTCTACAAAACTGTTCCTTTATGGATTAGCGTATTAGTAACGGTCTACCGGGACGATCTCAATGCAGTGGGATCTCCAGTATCTTCAAAACTCATACAAAAGGAATTGTGAGGAAAAAAATCATCTCGCCTATAACATGGTTTGTCTCATTCATGTATCGACTTATTGAACAGATAGTATAGGGTCAACGTTCGATGTGAGAACGGGAAAAGTTGCTGATGCTGTTGTTATTGTTCGTTTGGTTCGATCAATATGGTGCCAAATGCCAATAGGTCCTACAACAGACTGTGCAATTACATTTCATTACTTAAATCCATTACGCCGTTAATTATTAGACATCCTATTTTTGTCACTAAAATGATAATCACACCAAACAAAAATTCTGGCGACGGCTTGCAGTTAATAATATTTCAAATTTTTATCTTTTGCGTTCTTTTATCTCAATTTGTTGGAATGTAAAAATTATGTCTTGATTATGAGAAATCACTTCGTAGATACGACAATGTGGCTTCTTGAATCTCCATTCTACGTAATTATGTACAGTATTTCCTTTCATTTTTAATGATATTGCAAATCAAATAAAACAAATTTGTCTCTCCCTGGCTACGCCCCACTTCTCTCTCTCTCTCTCTCTCTCTCTCTCTCTCTTCTGTTTACGTCCTTCACCCTAATAATAATTATGACCCCTCTCACTTTCCTACTGAAAGATGGTAATGACAACGTCGTTGCCAGTAACACGAGAGTATAATGATTCAGATCTGTAAGACGCCATCGAGGATTTTGTTTTGTTTTGTTTTTGTTTTAATGTTTTTTGTTGTTGCAACGCAGTTTTATTATGAGGAAAGTGTTTACAATGCATCTGAATCTTAAACAAAACACTATCATTTCCAGCTTCACTGCAGAAGTTCCTAGACTGCAGGAGTAGCAATATCCGATTAGAAATGGGGAAATGTTAAGCTCCATGCGTGGGTTAAAAGGAATACCGCGAAGGCGAACCGATTTTGAAAACTATATAATCCTCTCTGAAAGTTTTCCTTTGGGGGAAGGCTCTCAACCTCCAAGCAGTGTGCCATTCAACTCTGAGCTATATTCGTGAACAAGAAAGGGAACTAAGTTGCAATCAATGGTGAAGAACAATAACATATAAAACAAAATCTGATTTCTTTCCTTCTACAAAGCTTGAAAAAGAAAGAAACACAATATTATATCACCAACGTCTGCCACAAGCTGCTATGGTTTATAGTAATGTAATGAACAAAAATTAATGCAAAATCATTATACCATTATTACAAAAGAAACGAAAATCCGAGTCGACTAAACGTTAGGAATGATGCCAAAATAGTAAGACAACGGGAAAATAACTTATCCATACAAATTTGACGAGAATAATAAAGTTTCCCTTTTTAAATGAGAGATTTATTGTCATATAGACTTGACCTTTATGAGAGAAATATAGCTACATTATCTAGTAAACATGAGTTTATGCATCTTATGTTTGTAGGCTATTTGGGACTGTTAAAAATCCAATTACTTGAATACCACTTATAGTACTGTACTTACAGAATTTTACAAACAGTGGTATTCTTATCATTTTAATGTTTTAAAGTTCGCTAATTAAGTTAACATTTTAGGCTAACTCTTCTTTGCAACTTAAAATGTCTCTTTAAATTTAAACATGTGTGTACCGTCAATCCCCTTAATCTCAGCAATGTTTTTGTTAAAGTGGATTTGTATTAAGGTGGATCTTCTAAAAGTGGCGCCTGCTAAGTTCCGCCCAAGGTTATCTTTCATCCGAGTTTGGCGCTTGAAATCTACACCCGAGTGTGCATCCCATTCGCATCGTATATTGACAGGATTAGATATGCCAAAAGGTGTGTTTACGTTTACGGCGTGTGAGCACAACAGCGGGAAACTTCCTGTAATACTTGTATATCTCTCAAGAGAAAGCTAAGCTGAATGAACAATCGATATTATGACGACTGTGAAGGACCAGAGTATATACGGGGATGCTTGCCCTGCCTAGCTCGCCTACACAATACCACTGTCTTTGATCATTATACGTGCTCATCACAATGAACTGGAGGGCAGTCACCCAAAATCATATTTACAGTATAGTGTGTTAGTGGCTCACAATCAATAATGCTGCTGATTAAAATTGAATTTTTAATGAAGTTATTTATGATATTACAGGGTCTATGTGAAGGAGAGAATTTAATTACTCTCGATATTTTGAATCGTACAAACAATACAAATTATTAATTCAAATTTGATTCTTTTGTTAATTAATACTGTCACTAAAGATATTAAAGAAGATAAAAATCAAATGGAAATAGCTATTTTTTAATTTAAAACAAATTCAAACTCTTAATATCTTTATACAGTTATATTCTAGTAAAATAAGACCTAGAAGAGCTCTCTTTTGTTTTTCATTGCTTTTCTATGGCAGTAATATAAATATAATTCATGCTTGTTGGCCGAGACTTATTCGTCATAACAAAAGCAAAACCCCATCCCACTAGAGAGTAGGCCTACTTATGAAATAAATTATAATATAAATCGAAACAACTTGGACAAGATTAGCGTACGAATCGATGAAATGAAAGGTTTGTATCAAAAGAGCGGAACGGAGATGGCCAAAGAGAAAACGAAAAGACTTTTAAGAGGTCATCTAAGTTCGAAGTTCTTGCTCTTTCGCATTTCATAAATATTATATACGGTGTCCCAATGACCACAGTGGCTATACCAAAGCTACGTAATCATCTCATCGTCATTTAGTATCATTGCCACCAACAAAATATTAAATGAATGTAAACAAAGTCTTAGCAACGCGTGATTATTTTCACAAATCAATGGATTTGCAATGGCGTCACATTTTCTCTCCCTGAAGCATTGACTTGTGTAATCTCATGCAGTCTGAGTTTAATCGCTTTATGGGAAGTAAACGGTCAATTAGATTGTCAAAAAGACAAAAATCCTTCAAATTATCCGATTGATGACGTAGTGTCAATGTGTTAATGACACATGGCGGCAGACAGTTATATCTTCTCAGGGGCGTACGCAGGGGGGGGGGGGGTTGGGGGTTCAAACCCCCCCCCATTTGTATTTTTATGTGTGTAAACCCCCCTAAAAAAAACCTAAACCCCCCCCCCCCTTTGGATTTTTTTTTTTTTAATTATAAAAAAAAAAAAAAAAAAAAAAAAATATGCCCACGGCTAACATAAAAAAGGTGACCTTACCCCCCTCCCTCTCAACAAAGAAAAATGTCAAATTTTCAAATTTCGAGACCCCCCCCCCAAAAAAAAAAGGGTCCGCTTACCCCCCCCCCCCTCCCCCCCCCCCCGGGAACAAAATATTTTGGGCCCGATTTTAAACCCCCCCCCCTTGAAAAAAATCCTGCGTACGCCCCTGTATCTTCTTATAAAGCGTCAAACTATCCCTCCAATCCTCTAATCATTGTATGTTATAGTATACAGATTAAACACGGATGGCAGAGAGAGGGACAAGGTAAGGAGATGACAACATTATTTCGAAGTTAATGAAGAAGAAAAAAATAACAACAAAATATTGTTAATAAAATAAACTCAATCTAAAAAAAAGATGGGTCTAATCAATTTGGTTTTATTTTATAGAGCAAAGTTCTGTATAATAATAATTATGTGGCACTTTTTTATGTATTAGAATTATTAATGATAAACAAAGAAACACTGTCTTGCTTGATGTCTGGTTTCACAATATTCTAACTTTCTAAGTATTTTCTATCTGATTTATTTTCTAAATGATCACGATAACGTTGGGTTGTGTCCCCTTCAATATCAACATCAATATAATTATAGTGGGTTCCTCATGATAATAGCTAATAAAGTATAAAGTTTCATCTTTCCCCATTTATCAATATCTGGATATAGCTGAGGCACAGACCACCATGGTGCTTACCTGTATAATCAGGTCCTTATTATACAAGCTATGTCAATTGAAATATTTGCTAAAGATTGCTCAGGATTGTAAAACTGATCTGTCAAAAAACATTTTTTTACATGGAATAGATTATACAGATCTTCACCTAACTGGCAAGATAACAATATTGATCGTCAACCAGTCATTTACCATTGGACCAGTCACAATGCTCATTCCAAAGCGGTTGGGATGAATCTAATTACCTCTATTTGACTATTGGTATATGTATCTCATTAGAACTGGGGTAAGATATTATCGCATAATCGATTTGTTCAGTGATCAAAGCAATAACATAATTATAAAAGACATGTCGCTTCGATGGAAATCTGAATACAATGTATATCTCACTCGGGCATGAGAATGGAGGCTTGTTAGTTTTAATTCACTTTTCACAATCGTCATCTTGGGGTTGTAGCCCAGCAAACAATGGTTACTTTGACAAATTTGTAATTGATAAAACTTGTGAAATCGAAGTCATCCCAATTATAAGATCAAATAGAAGATTATTGTTAAATCTTAAATTACATTCTTCGTTATACTGCGTTGACAATCCTCCGTCATATACAGCGATACCCTATAGCATTGTACACTCTAAAAACTGAAATGTTAAATGTCAATTTAAAAGGGGCGAGGAGTGACCGCTCTTTCAAAATGTCAGATTGTTTCTTTTAACCTGCTAGATTCAACCTTTATAGTGTTGGATCCAGCATGTTCAAAGTGTTAATCTACCATTTTGAACGAGTGGTCACTCCTCGGCCCTTTTAAATGGTGTTTTAACATTTCAGTTTTTAGAGTGCACCATTATAGTGTACTGGCATTCACGGGAAGAAGATCAGGACTGACTGCATTTAAAAGCGTTTTTTCCCATTGCTATATTATTATACAAGCCACTAAACAGATAAGCGTCGTTAAAAAAAAATCAAACATACCAACTTAAACAAAAAAAAATCAAACATACCAACTTAAACAAAAAAATCCAAAGACCATACGGTCGTATACGTGTTCTTTAGATAATGACATCGTTTTTATGCGATTGTGGATTATGGCCAATTTTTCGCATAATCGAAAATCCTCCAGTAATACTTTTTTTTTCCATTTAAGAAATGGTCATATAATTCATATACCGAAGTCTGTTTTTATTAATCTTGTGGCATGTCCTTCGCATTATATAGTATAACCTTTCTTTATTTTGTTCTTCATATTTCGCATGAAGAAAACAGCGTATAATAATTATATACAATTCTACAACACAAAACAGCACCATAATCACTATTTCGTTGTCTCGAACCCATACTTTTACATGAAGTCCATATTTATACAATGTATATCATTTAAATGAGATAAAGACTATACGTGTATGGTGTTCATATAGTTTAGTAAATAATGTTTTTCCTTTTAACTCGTATTGCATTCGTCCTGTGTATCTAACAAAAAAATGCATTGTGATAATACTGTATGTGATAAACACATTCAAGTTGGTGACAGGCAGTAACCCTATATGCTCCAATTCGATTTTTCTTCTTCTGTCTCAATGCTCGCATTTCATTGTGTCATCCCCTCTGTCATCCCAAATGATAAAATCGATGTTGTCTGTGTTCTTTTATACGATCTGTATTGATCCTCGTCGTAAACCATCTATCCTCTGATTCGCGTGGTTTCATCTCGTATAATGCAATGAGGTGATGAAGAACGCGACAGACCCGCCTTACGTGCCCTCGGGCCTTGTCTTCAGTGAAAGTTTTTATTCTATCTTCAGGGGGGTATGTCATGGATGAAAAGACCCTTTAAACTTCTTTTCAACTCACATGGTCACATAATACACAATGTGCTTCGGGATATGCACGTGTAAAAATATGGTACCAAACGAAGATCAGACACAGGAACTTAAATAATGAATGATGATCATTTTATTGACGAATGCCCTTCAGAACTTAATATTTGTAATTATCATCACCTTCACAAATGTTATTGATCTGATTCCAAACAAATCCACTTCTTACGTGCATCTCCAAATCATCTGTCTTCTCATAATACTGTCATGCTGTCGCCGATGTCATCATCGTCATCTCACCACCCATGTTTTCTAATGATGTGTCCATTATCGGTATCATGATTGTGCGCCATCCGACCGACATCTTCTCTTTCTGGAATGTACTTCTAATCTATCATCTACTTTAATCTTTGGTTTAAGAAAAGGATTCTTAAGTTTAGATCTTACCGCTGTAGGAAACAACAAAAATTGAAGTAAACTTACCACCTTCGTGCCTCCCCCTAACAAACACGGTTAGTTGGGAAGTTGACAAGATGCTTTCCATAAAGGGGGGATATAAATATTGAATCAAAAGATAAACATATAAATCAAATTAAGTATCGATTTTATCTGTAACTATATTTATTTTTATCATTTTTGGTTAGTTTCTTGAGCGTCTATTTACATGTATGTTTTGTCTACTCGTGGTGAGGACATCGGCAGACACCTGCCTTTTCAAAACCTCTTTGTTCAAGAGACCTCAAAGAAATCAAACTTATTCATCTGAAGAGTATATTGCCAACATAATACGGGGGGGGGGGTACAAAATGTATATTCCAGCTGTAGAGTATTTTTAGCTTGTTTGTAAATAATAAATGAATATCGACAAGATTAAAAGCTAAATTTAGCATCGTACATGATAACAAGGCATGCTTCGCTACTTGTGTACATTAGTAAAACGCCTTCTATAGTGCTATTGAATGAAGTAACTTGGGTGCTCATTATCGATTTTATTTTAAAGGGTACGTTAGCTGTCAGAAAAGCATATTAAAAGAGAAGAAAATATTTTAATTTGAAATTTGCACACGGATTGAGAACAGATTTATCTTTAAATGTTTGTTTTAATGTCTTCGATATTTTTTCCCTACATTTTATTGACTCTCTTATTTCATATAAACATTTTGTATATGTTTTGTGATACATGTATAACCATAAATATTGTTAAAAAAACTGTGAGTAAAAAATGTTCGGTCCTCAAACGGTTAACATGTTCGTATAATTCCCTCTAACACATTAAAGTTATATCCTTCGTTTGTATTCTTCGTTTGGACTACTAATCTTTTTGGAGCAATAGATTTCAAATCTTATACTCCAATGCCATTGTGTAAACATAGAACAAGACAGTAAATCCTTTCACAATGCTAATTACAGTAACATATCTATATCATTATAAGAAGCATATAAAGCGGATGTGTTTTGTTAAGCCATGAATGTTATCTATGAGGTTCTATATAAGTTAGTGGCGCCACTGTTTCATTCAATGTAACCTCAAGTGTTTGTTCAAATCATCAGCAACGGAAGCCCACTCCAAACACTCCAAAATTTACCCTTCCTGTTTCTTATCCTTGCAGGGCAGATTCTGTGTGCATGGGGGAAGTGGGGCACCATTTCAAAAATATTACATAATAATTTAAGGGGTCATTCTTTTGATGTTGGATACAGTTTGCCAATGGGGTTTTAAAAGATGCCATGAACGGGTTATGCCTCGAAATCCACTAATGCCCCCTTGGCGATTGCAGAATGTTCAAGGTGCGGTGTCAGAAAAGATGAATTTCGACATTCTCTCATGATTATCATCTTAACATCGTCTTATTCTTTTGTGTGGTTTTAGGATTTGTGTCAATTTGGTTCTGGGGATTATGTGCTTGTGAACTAAGCTGCTCTACTAAACGGATTGTAAGGCTGTCGTCTACTGTAGATGACCCTCATAGGGATTGATGAAATCATAAGTCAGTCTATAGGAAGAGCGGAGACATGTAAATATTACACAGCGAGATATCCTCTTCAGCATGCCATTTCTTTCTTTTCCGATCGATTTCCCTGACTTTTGAGGTCTCATGCATTCTTCTAAAATTAGGGCACCAAGCCCCCTCCCCCTCCCCCGCAAAATACTACTATCATCCCTTGTAGGTAGGCCTACTGGAAGGAACAAACAGTCATGTGAAATTTGTAAATATGTGTTTCCCTTCTCTGGGAAAAAAATTTGGAAAAGAAAAAAACGCAACTGAAAAATGAAGATGATTTTGTGAGAGATTTTCCATAAATCATTGATTGTAAACTCGAATTGTTATGAATCAGTATCATGAGATTCATCGTCATTTACTTGTTCCTTGGTTTTTAAAAAAAAGCGTTGATGTACAATAATGATGCATGATGTTAAAAACAAATAATGTGTGATTTTATAGCAATGAAAGGGAAATTAGAGAAGAAAAATTATTTCATTTCTCAACTTCACGGCATCGACACTCAGCATGCCGCCGTTTCATATTCCTGTATAACGCCCCCAATCGGTGAGGTTTATTTATACAGTTGTGTCGTACTACCGTCGCGAATCCGACGCGTCGGATTCGTTGTTTGGGTTAGAAAAGTAGGCTACACCATGCAGGTGAAGGTTCCGACATTATCCATGATTCTCTGGCCGAGGAGAGGAGGGGGGGGGGGGGGGGGATGTATCACAGTTTTAGCAGGAGGAACACAAGTCAGTACATTTCTGATAAGCATGCAGGCAAGCAAGCCCCCCCCCCACCAATGACAACAACCTTTGGGGGGGGGGGGTGCAATGGTTTGTGCATTACCCCCTCCCCTTGTATTGTGTATAGCCTAGGTTTTGCCACAGGGGGCTGGGGGCACTTTCAACCTCATGTGTTTTTGGATCCCCCACTGAAACTAAATCGGTATCGGTCGAAATATTATCTTGGGCCCGGAAATTTAATTTGAATTGTGTGAGTGTTGAAGAAACCCTCCTTTTTAATACTTTGTGAACGGAGTTGGGAATACGAATAGGAGGGAGATCTGTATCCTCAGCATAATGTTCTGCGTGATTGTTTACACGTCAGCACCACTCTTTATCGATAGGCAACATTATCATTATTTGTTTCCATGTAAAATAAAAATGTAATTTACCGTTTCACTTACAGCCTTTCCTGATCGATGATTATGTACACTAACTTGTTCATAGGCCCACGTCACTCGCTCTTTCCACAAGTACAAGTCCCTTTGATTTAGCCGCGGATTGTGGTACCTCCCAAACTCCAAGTTTGCCACACTTCTGTTATGGGAACAAGCTAAAAATTGACCAATCGCAACAAGAGAAATCGATGCTACGTCACGATAATGTCTGTGGGTGCGTGCCATCTACGACGAAGATGCCGAGACGGCGCACGCGCACAAGTTAAGTTCATACATTCGCATTATATTATTCGCAATATGCATGCGTACCGTATACCAGCTGATCACTGACGCGCAGTTTTATATCGCAATAGTTCGAAAGCGTACAGACAACCATTTGGGAAACGTCCTTCTGAGGAAAAACACGCACGTCCATTTCAGTCTACCACCACCGATACCAGTTTAGAACAGACCTGCATTTTAAAAGTTTGTTTGGATATTTCATGGAATATTTCAATACTAAAGAAGCTAGCTAGCTAAGCAAGATTTGAGCCTCCAATAGCATCAAACTTCAGTGAGGTCGAGACGGGATTTCACCAAACTTCAACTCCACTCTCCAGACCATAGTCCAACTTCCACAACTAGAAAAGTCTACAACAGTTCTACCAAGTACCAATCCATACCAAGCTGAGCTGAGGACGTTTTATTATTAAAACGTTATCATTGTTTTCGTTTATGTTTGGATTACAAAGAGGACACTACTCACTCCACATGTCGAAGTCTCGATGGTGCTAGCTGGTTTTTCAAAGGAATATCGGGACGTTGGCTCTTTTCACGACCAAATAGGACAGAACGAGGAAGGTGCCGCAATGCCACCGAACGTCCAACCCAGAGCTTCGGCTACACACCCACCGAGCACACCGAGTAGTTTTGTGCTGCGGGCCGATTCGGATGAAGATCTTATTCATTGTGATACCAAACTAAAATGTGTTCTAGTTGGGGATGGGGCAGTTGGAAAGACAAGTCTCGTCGTTAGCTACACAACAAATGGGTATCCAGTGCAGTATGTTCCAACAGCATTTGATAATTACTCAGGTAATTTAACATCTGTTTCTTGACTTTCTTCAAGTCTGTACATAAATCAGTTGGATCTTTGTGGGAACACTTTGTGTGTGTATAATTTATTGCTGTAGATTCTGATACTTACGCTTTTCTTCCAAAATATATTCATGCCTAAAAACAGTACGGTATGTGTCTGGTATTAATTTAGTTGAATATAGATCTATATTACATTGTCAGACATATTTTTTGTTAATACTTTTTTTATTTCAATATCAATGAACTTGAAGCTAGTACTAGAATGGTTATTTTCTCCATGTTTGTATATTTCTTTTCCACATACTCTCATACAAGTGTACAGTAAATTAGTTGTTTTATTATTATTGTTGTTATAACTAATAATAACTACTCTTAAGATGATTAGATAGTTAACCAACATGGCCATGATACCATCATTTTAAGGACCAAAGTTTGATCTGTCATGTCGCAATATGTGGTTCTCCATCAAACTCGTTGTAACCAAGGAAGCATATTAAATTACGTGTGGCAACACTTACCCCCATGACCGTACAATAGAACAATACAGATCAGCAGTACAGGCAGATGGCATCCAGACTAAACAATCGAACATATCCTTTGTGGCTATTATTGATTTGTCTAAATCCTCTTTTGGTGATGGGGGATGCTACAGGACGCTGCAAGGATGGGTGTTCTTATTGTCTAAACTAATTGTATGAGCATCCTGGTGGTTAGTTACTATTGTGTAATAGTGCTACATCTCGATTTGGTGACAATGACCGTTAATGTCTGTGGAGGATATGTTAACAAAAAATCACTGTGAACCTGTGTAGGAGATCTTCATAAATATAGATAATGTGTCCCATTATTATGCATAGAGACGTGTAAAATTTTCATTAAATGTTTTCAGCTTGCTTTAGTAGTGTACTTAAACTTTGAAAATGTAGAATTTCAGATTCCCTCGTACCAGAACAACCCCACCCTCCACAAACAAAATTGAAAACTGAGGATAAAGATCAGGATTTGATTCATGTACAGTAGTTTGTGTTGGCACATACCTTTTTATATCCTGATTTATGACATTTGAAGAGGATAAGATTATCCATGATAATCTTGTATTCGTTTGAAGGGAATAATATGATTTTCTTTTAATACATCACCCCACCCATACTAGGAAGAAGCATTGAAGGTAAACCTAGTGTTACGCATCACCATTCATCAATACATGGTTTTTGTGTGCATGCTTTGTGGCCATTCAGATTGGGAACAACTTGTTGTAGCCTTTCAAGGCAGGGCATGATTCACTCTTCTATTGACGAGCACACTAAGATGCTTAAATTGCGTCATTGTATTCCCAGGAATAGGGATGGGAGAGAGAGAAAAAAGATTTTCCTTTGGGTTTCTTTTGTTACTATCAGGCTTTTCACCATGATACAATGTGACTGTAGAGAATTACTCTAAACCCTTCCGGTTATGTTTTGTTGGCTAACACAGTGAGTCTATGTCCGTTATAGCATGTGAGGAAAATCTGTGCCCCTTCACTTCAGTAGGGCAGAGAGGGCAATGAACTGGATAAGCATTAACAAAAAGTTTAATCCTCTTTTTTTCTTTCATTGTTATCTGTTAATCCCCCTCAATTAGTATTGATACAAGTTAATACAAATGCCACTTGTACATGTACATTAAAATGATTTAATATTCCTCTTTCTTTTTCTATTACAGTTGTCATAAGAGTTGATGAAAAACCGATCAAGCTTCAAATATGCGATACTGCCGGGCAGGTAAGATAATCACTAAGATTACACATTGTATTTAATTTATGTAACAATAAAACCCTTGATGCATGTACATGTACGTACAAATTCCAAAGTTTTATAACAAAAACAATAAATGTTAAACTTTAAATACATGTAGTTATCATTACATGGAAAGCAATTTATTTACCATAAGCAAAATCCACTGTCTCATAGACATGGTCCATAGTACTTAATTCACCATTTGAAAAACTGTACATTGTTGGGCGAACAGTACACACGTACATGTAATTAACTTATTGTGTGGAGACACTACGGTTGGTATATTCATGCACAGTTGAGGGTATATTTACTTTAATGAATCATCGACAAGTCAGGACCTAGTCAACTGTATTAAAGATAACACGTTTTGCATTGCACAATTACATGTACATGTACATGTACATCACATATGGACAGTTTTTGAAAATTGGAAAGAACAGCAAGGAGTACATATACATGTAAGTGAAGTTAAGTTTTAGGTCTTCTAAACTTTGTTTCTGTAAGAGTAAAGTGTCCTATTACTTGCTACAAACATAACAAAACAAACTTGTCCCTACATCAATAATATAGCCTCTATTGCCAACCATCTACATGTAAGTTTGATTTGACAAAATTATGTACAGTGTAGGCCTCCTATAAAGTGTCAGCACAGTCAGCAAATACAAGTACAAGACTTAAATGTGAACAAAGAAAAACTTTGAAGGCCCTGTATAACAAATATTTTCTGAATTTTGTTTTGAGTGACTGAATGTGTAGTGTTCAAGTTTAGCCAAATAAATAGACCCAACAGTGGTGGACTAATCAGATCATGGCGCCATGGCTTCAATACCCTGCTGTGTGCAAAACTCTATACCGCCCATGTTTAGACAAGTTTTTGTTGGCCTCAGCCCATGCAGCTGAGTTTGTAAGCGTGAAGAATCGGGCACGGCACGATTCAAGTAACACGATTGGAATAATATCTCACATGCATTGTGCTCCAAAACCCAGGTGAAATACCGGGTGTCGGAATGGAGGCGAAATGTTTGCCCAATCATTCAAAAGCTTGTGAAATGTTTTGACTGTAGGGTTCCTGTTTTTGTGGAAAGGGTGGTGTTTGAAATCCTTGGACTAGGAAGTGTCATGTTTCATTATGTGATAGGAATGTTCTCTATCACGTACAGGCTGTTGTACAATGAAGGTGCTCACTTTAAACCTCCCACGCCTTGGAAAGAAATATGTTTGGAAACAAACAGGCACAGCATACATGTACATGCAGGCCTATATTGTAGTTGTACCAACTGATATCTGATGTTTCAGGTTCAGGTTACCCATAGACTTTACATTTCCATTTGTCTGCATCCTGTCATGAAACTCTTGTTGAAACAATATTTTCATAAACCATTCATTGGGCCTCTTTTGTGACCTCCCAAGTGTTATTGTCTACACTTCAATTATTTCAATAGAAACGGAAATACAAAATTTGTTTGACACCAAACTATGGTTTGTTGATCTGCTGATATTCCTAGTTTTCTTTCTGGTTAAACACTGGTACTCACTGAGAGACTTGCAATTTAGCAAATAAGCTCCATGATACCAGTGTTCCCATCAAAATTCTTTTTGCACTTTTAGCATGTGCTTCTATACACATGTAACACTACACCATGCAAAAAGAGACTGCTCAAAATGACTGGTACCAATTGCAGACATGTCATGTTCTGTAGAATCATGTTTAGATGCATTGATCTATAGTTTAGTAACAAACTGTACAGGTGTACATGTTTGTTTCAGACCAAAGTCATTGCACTAGTACAGGTGTAGTAGTACTACATGTACATCCTAGCCATTTGCCTTCCATGCATAATTCCTGGATTTTCATGAATGATTATTCTGAATCTCATGTCTTGCGTGCATTGGTAGGTAGTGAATGATCTCTGCAGAAGTATGGGGAGAATTTATCGCCTGGAGGCCACACTTTACCACTATAAAAGATTTGTGGAAAAGATTAGCTGTGACGTAAATATTTTTTGATAAATTCTTATTGCCTGTGGGTAAATCCAATCATTTCATTTTGATGCGGTTTTTAAGAAAAAGTCATCATTTGAACTCTTTGAAAACTTTGCAGTATACAAGGAAGGTACCACAGATGTATAGGACATGCACAAACAGAACATACAGAGCAGTTTAGTGGGCTACAATAACACTTTTTAACATTTTGCTCATGGATTCAAAGCAAAGATTTTGAACCCTGGCTTACAACCTGTATTATAGTGTTGGTAGACAGGAAAGAGGGAACATTATCTTAAAATTATTCCCAAGCATTCCTGGGGAAGGAATTCCATTCCCTTTGTAAAACTTGACAGTGTTTATTTAAGACTCAACTAATCCATTCACCAAACTTCCCAGCCCCATTCATCATTCAGCATATTCCCCTCCCTCTATTTATGACCATGATTATTTATAGTTAATGAGATGCAAACTCAATATACCTAACATACCTCCCTGGAGAGGGCTTTTTATTCAGCACAATGGCAATATCCCTTGAACAAATTCAAGGGGTGTACATGTCAGCCCCCTAGCCCTCCAAGGGGTAGAGTTCATTGTATTCAGACAGAAGCAATGAATGAACCCTGATATCGTACACCACAGTGAGTTGCCCAGTGCTCTGGCCCTGCTGTGATACTGTGGAAGGCACCATGACATTGTCTGGAATGACCAAGGTTCCTATTACAGTTCACACTTGGGTTTCATAATTTTAGGAAGCACTGAAACTGCACTTGGTATTTGGTAGAAAACAATGACCAAAGATAGTATGATATACATGTACATGTAATTCAAACATACAAATGAGAGGATGGTATTGGTATACCAATTTAAACCAGTTTTTTTTCTCCTTAACTATTGTGCCATAAAGAATAAAAATGTACCAGGGTAGTTCATTTTATCTTATTAGCAACCATGTACTTCATAAGTTCTTGACATGATAATCATAATGCACACAATCATATAGGGTTAAGTAGGGTTCAGCAATACAATAGGAGAGCACTTATCACCAATGATATTGGTTCCTGTTCTGTGGTTTAGGAGGTAATTTTGTGGTTTGCATCATTTACCCATCTCACTGTACTACAGAGCAGCTAGGATGGTGATGAATAGCACTACTGCACTCTACACTGTGTAAAATGAAAACAAATATTTGCGAGCCAGGTTGCAGTCTTGCAGAAGATGCCCTTTTCAAGCCATTGTTCGTAGAGAATGGTACAAAGTATGAAATATAGAACACAGGGACTATGACCTTGACTCACGGTACAACAGACAATGCGCACTGTATTTCTGAGCGGAAGTTATTGGCAAATTTATTGTATGTAGAAAAAGAAAGAAAGAAAGGGAAGGAAAAAACAAACAACAATGAATATGCTAGTTTTTTTTTACTAACTTCAGGTCCAGTTAACTTTTGATTTAGAGACCTTTTCAGTTGTGTGGGGCTCCAACATGCTTGGGTCTCTATTAGGCTAATTTGATAACACCAGATGTTATTCCTACATAAATTGGCTTGCAATGATGCACTAGTTATTAGAAGGTAAAGCAACAGCCACAGACTGAAGATAAGAACATCTCACTGTTTTATTTCAAGAAAACTGGGAAGGATAAAGATGGAAATGCCAAACCAGTTTTGTTTTACATGATTTCAATCATGATGCATGCAGTGACAAGTTCTGCATTGCATATACTTGTTTAGCCATGTACTTTGGTCTCTGGAAATCGACATGTATTGAACTACACCTACGCAAAAAAATAGGTAAACATTACAAGCTGAGACTGTGTAAACTCACCAACCTTTGTGTGTCATATTTTGGCAAATTGCTGTTGAGAATTGTCCAGGATCCATTGGTTCTTCCATACGTTTCATTATGTAGTCAAATAAAAAGCTTGTTTGAATAGTCAGTTCGAAGCCAATTTTTATCCCCCCCCCCCTGTTCAAAGCGTAACCAGTGGGTGTATGAACCATGTACAGTATGAACCAGTGGATGTTGGTCCAAAATTTATCAGCAATTTATACATGTAGTTCCTTTCAATGTTGTGAATTGTACACATACAAATGCATACACAATAGTAGTCTACATGTTTCTACATGTAGTTCTCTACATATAGGCCTATATTTTAATTCTCTTTGATATAACAAATGGAATTTTTCTTGTAGGCGCCAGGTATTGTGTGTCAAGGAAATGAATAGGTGTCATATGAAAGCATCTCTATCATTGCCCTCCTCTGTATACCTGATACCCTAATATTAGTAGTGACGCTAAAACCATGCACCAGATTGGTTTAGCTGTGAAATTGCATGGGCGTTATGGTGTTAGTGGCTGATGGAATCAAAGTGATTCACAACGACCCCACAAATTGATGTTGACATGAACGGTTGTGTCATACAGGTTTAGAAAATGAGTAGGCCTACATGTATCTCTGAAAGAATGCAAGCAATCAAAATAGATGGCTACAGTGGGCATATACAATTTTAGCTGTGCACATTTTTTTCTCTGCAAATTTAATTGAAGTTTCTCAGAAAATATATTATTCATTGTAAATTTTTTGTAATGAGAAATTGTAACTTTCTCCACAACTGAAAGATTAATTCTAGATTTTAATCAGGATAATGTGATGGATGCTAATACGAATGTAACTTTACTAAATCTCAAGGAAATTGACACTAGATTATCTAATTACAATTGAAATGTATTTGCCGTTACTTAATCTACAATCAAAGGTGTCCATTGCTTCCTGCAACCCCAAAGAGCAAGTGAGATATCTGTCAGCAGTTAGTTACTAAGTCCATGCCAATATACTTCATAAAACACTTCAAATTGAGCAATATAATGGTCAGTCTCACGCACTATACTGTTAATGGTTAACCATCTTGTCAAAGGGCCTGTGATCTTTGAAAAGGGGGGTAACTAATGGATTGGTAGACAATAGGATGATACAGACAATGGTCTTCTAACAGAATGAGGTACACAATGTACCCCTCCAATCCATCAATGACCTTCTCTTGTCCTGCTGTTTAATACCCTCTCTTCTACAAAAACTTCCCCTCTACATGGTGTTCTCTGTGGTCACAATCCTCTCATAAAATATCCTGTTTTCAACTTTCCAAATCCTTCTAGAAAAACAGATTACCTGTACTCTATTCATTTGTAATCCTAATCCATCTAATCTATTTTAAGGGAATTAGCTTACCCCTGTTGATTAGTTTGTTACACAAGGGTAGTCCTAGCCCTAGGATTACCACTTCTGACTAATTCCTTTTTATGTTCCTATAAACCTGATAGGGTCCTCAAATCTTCTCTTCTCTGCTGTATTTTTCAATGACATGGTCGAAGTGAAAGAGCCTATTTATAGGATTTTGAAGCAATATATTTTGAAAAATAATTAAGGTGACACAATGGTCTGAAGAAGCTTAGAACTTGAGAGGGAAAAGCAAAAACAACATGCTACTGTACATGTAACTGTACTTGTAAATCTGTTGACCGAGTTGTACTGCAGCATGCAAAGCTTTTATTAATACTATTGAAGTACAGCAATGTGTACATGTATGTAGTTTTGGTTTGCCCTACTCCTTTTTTCATTATCAGAAATTGTAGTTCACCTTAATTCTTAAAATCTACCTGTAGTCCTGTAGGCAGTATTTTTTCTTGTTATGATTCCAGCATGGTTGCTTTAAAAGATGAATGACCTACACATAAAAGTATGTGAAGGAGTTTAAATGATACGATCACTAAGGAATATCATACTTAATTGAGTTAATTCCAAACACATACATAATGGTGATTACAAAAATTCCAATTTAATGCAAGTGTCGGTTTGACATGACAGATGCACATGTAAGTGCCGTCAATAAAACTGTATAATCCATCAGCTTCAAAGAAGTCAGGGTAGCACATTTGTGCAACTTATGTTATTATCATTGAGGGGATGTCACAGGGGTAGAATATATCTCATTTACACAATACATGCATCGTCACAGGGTATTGATCAAAATCAATTTTGCGACCTGGCTTATTGATGTAGTGACTGTAGTCTGATTACATCTATTGAAGGAATATAGTTGATATGTCCTTGGGCATTTGAATGTAGCATCAGAGAGCATTGATCCTATGCATGGCTATTGACTCTTCTTCAAAGTATTGGGGCTGATTCACTCCTTCCTACATGTATGTAATTGTAGTCTGTAGACCAGGGGCCTACAGGTTTCATAAAACTTGATATCAATAACAAATTCCAGTAACTGTTATATTATAAGCTACTGGAAATCATGGCATTTGATTGGCTGAGAGCAAATTTGTCATAGAAATTTAGCATTTGTTATAGATAACAAGTTTTATGAAACAGGAGCCAAGACTCTATTCTGATACTTCAAAGATAATTTTTTAGTCAAGGCTAAATGCGGTCCACTATAAGATATATACTGTAGATATTACAATATTGCTGGTATCTCCTTGCTATATTACAATGGTTATGGGAAATATGTGCATGTAGAATTTACTAGATACATGTTTTGTAGTCTACATGTACATCCCATATATATATAGCAGTTCAGACCCTACATGGTATATGATATCTAATGGTAAACATAGGGTTGTATGTGACTGCAATGTATCTGGCAAGCCTAGCTGTCACAATCAATTCCAAGCACATGTTAGGAGATGCAGGATGCAGCAGGGTTGCCTGAGAATTTTTGAGACATTTCAATCAGTTTGTAGTCCTTAAAATACCACACGCTGTTGGTGGGCTAGACATGTTTATGACCTGTATGAGCCCAGATACATACTGGACATGTTATGACACCCCATGCAGACAAAATTGTGTCTGCATAACATATTTGAGTTGAGACACCACTATATAACAGAATTATCATCAATTTTTTTTCCTTTATGAATAATATTTCCTACAAAATTATCAGCATTTGCATTTTCAGGGGAAAATACATTATTTCTACATAACATAAAAAAATATGACAAGCAATTAAAACATGGTACACTGAACCAAATTAAATAAAAACATGGAGGCCCAATACATGTACGCACTAAAAAAAATTGCTTTGTTGTTGAAATTGTTGTTCTTAATCAATTTTGTTTAAATTGTTATCCCTGTATTTAAAAATACTAATGAAAATGTTTTTTGTTTCTGTATCATTTCAGGATGACTTTGATTCTCTGAGGCCCTTGTGCTACCCTCAAACAGACGTCTTCCTTTTGTGTTTCAGCGTCGTCTCACCCACCTCATTCCATAACGTCTTAGAGAAATGGCTACCAGAGATCAGACGTCACAATCCTAAGACTCCCATCCTCCTGATCGGTACACAGTGTGATCTCCGGACAGATGTTAACGTTCTCATAGACCTTTCAAAACATGAGGAACGTCCTATCTGTGAAGAGGAGGCATCTATGCGAGCAAGTCGTATCAATGCCGTTGGCTACATTGAATGTTCTGCGCTTACACAGCACAATCTCAAGGAAGTGTTTGATGCAGTAATATTAACTGGACTTGAGTACACTAAACCACCTAAATCGTCAAAAAGCCTGAGACGGAGATTGAGTCGGAAAGAGAAAATACCACCGCCACCGAAGAGAGCGCAGGACACGAAACCTAAAAAGAAAGGAGCACTCTGGAAAAAGCTATGCTGTATCCCAACATAAAACTCATAGTGTGTGTCCTTTCTCTATGGAACATTTGAGACTGTTTTCAACAGTCAAAGACCATGCCAAAGCCGTAACTCATTCTGCAATTGTCGACATGAATGTTTAATATTAATATATTTTGTGAACATGAACATGTGCAGATGGATACGCGGCCGTTTCTCAGACATTTTTGTTTTATTGATGTTGCAATATCTAAAGCACTAAAGAAAAGGTGAAAAAGAAATGTAGCAAAATAGTTGTTTGCTTTATTTGCTGTATGCCTCCTCGGTTTGTCCACACTTTTGTTAGAGCTGTTCATATGACTGCTGACTGTTTAAAGGTACCTGATGAATCAGACTCTATCTCAACGTCAGTATGATTCTGGAAAACCTGTGAGACTGCTAAGAAAAGATATTCAAAAGAGTACTATTTAATTTCTTTTCATGAAATGTCTTTATTGTTTCAGTGTACCATTTTGAGGCAAAGTACAAAACATTATTTATCACTATCATTTGTACTGAAATAATTACTCATGATCTAGTTTTATTTGAAAGTCACTCTTCAAGATTGATTTTTGACATTCATGACATATAAAACTAGACCACCATACTCTCACTACTATTGTTGCTACGAATAGTTAGCGTAATTGTTTTCCATCAAATTCAAGTATGGCAGTATGTGTAGTAAGTGTATGTTGCAAAATATCAGAATTCCTAGTTTCTTTGTATTTTAAATTGAGATAAAATGTTTCATGCTCCTGTTGTACATATTTAAGAGATTATTTGAAATTATATATCTTTATGACCACATGTTTGCATAAATCATCCCACTTTTCAAAACAATTTTAAACACAGATTTGTTGAAGAAGTTACTAAACTTACTGTTTTTCAAATTTCAATGGAATTAAAAGAACATTGATATTGTCATTGATACATGTCATGTATGTCACTCCTAGTGAAGAGAGAAGTTTTACCAGTATGTCATTTCCAAAAAGAAGTATTTTAAATCAGAATTATCGTTCAACTTTCTCATCGAAATAATGCACTCACATCAAAGTGTTACAGGCTTTTGACAGCCCAATAATCAGCAAAGCCAACCTTCGAGTTCAAGTAATTGTAACACCCAAATTAAATAGTATGTTATTTTGTAAGCCTGTTTAGGCAAATGCTGTAACCTTTCTATTAAATAAAGACAGTTGGCAATGCATCTTCCAATACTGTGAAGTTAATCATCTTATCATCTATCGATAATAGAACTTTCAACCATCTACAGGAATGTTCACTAAAGGAGAAACCTTCATGTACAGTGTATATGATTGTATCTTTAAGATATGGAAGGGTTTTCGAGGTACAGTTTAGCTGCTGATGGATAAGTAGAAGATGAATATGTGCATTTTTTTTTAGTTCTTAACTTCATGTGTTTTTATTTTGAGCTCAAGTTATACACCCCTAATCCTCCCTGCTCTCTTACTCCCATCTTCACTTCTATATGATCCCCAATCTTCAAGACAGATGAAGCACAAAAGAAGCTCTCCAGGCAATCCGTTCAATAGGTAGTCCTAGGTCAGATACCGGTGATGAGCTCATTGTTCATCTGCCCACTATTACTCCAGCCAGCAAACATGGTTACGCAACGGTCCTTTCTTTCTCCTGGAGAGGGTAGACAATAGGACCCCCCTACCTGGATAGGATATTGTTCAGATTGTTGGTATTTCAACAACAAAAATAAGGGAAGCTTGAGATCTTTTTCCTTAGCTTTCCTTTATAATAGTTTGTAGACCACCCAGCTAATTAAAAAATGAACTTCTATATCAGCATTATTCAGCAATCAGGAGAGAGAAAAAAAGATATATCAGTAAACCTAGTATATACCATCCGTCTCTCTCTTTCAAAATACATTTGATCCCATGTTTCCTGTAAAACTGTAATGAGAATATTTTGAGCTCAAGTTTGTTGGATCGGATGACTGTGAGTAATGGTGTAATGTACATGTGCACAATAGGAAATTACTGAAACTGGCATTTACATGTATGTATACTTCTATAGGTTTGGCAGGACGTGAAAGCTTTATGTTGGCTTCATTGTTCGGCTAAGACTACAGAGCGTTTTTATTGACTATGAAATAAAACTGAATTGGATTTATTGCATCTCTGTCTCCACATGTCTGTACTTGATGTTTACAAGGTATACACTTATATGCTTTGTGTGAGCCATCTCTCTATTCTTCTTCGCCTACCATTTCCTTTCAAGCCTGGGATGAGCACTTTTTTTCTTTCTTTTGGGGGACGCTTTCTTTTGAAGTGATACAGGCAATCTCTTTTGGAAGAACAATTGAAAAGAAAGAAGTGAAGATTACAAAGATTGATAGATGGGATCCATTGGGGAACAGTCCTTGTTTGTCTAGTGTAGTCATTCCCTCTTGGCAAATATGGGCTATTATTTCATTTGTTTGATACAAATGCTTGTGCCTCTTTGGGGATAGGTATACAAATTTGATGCCTAGCTGGAGTATTGCATTGTCAAACATACAATGCTATGATACTTGGATCCATTTGTATGTAGTGGGCATGGCATATGAGAGCAAGTTTTTAACTAAACCAGGGAGCCAGTAAGAGCTTACCAGTATTCTATCAACTAACATGTGATTGGGTTTTAGCAATGGTGCAGAAAATGAGTGATAGGGAGCTCACAAGAAAACTGGACAGAGAGAAAGAAAAAGAGAGAAAGAGTGATAGGGAGAGGACAGAAGGAGTGAGGAAGACAGCAAGATAGATGGGGAGAAGGAGAAAAGACAATTGAGAGCGAATGAGAAAGAGAAATGTGCAGAGATAGAGCCAGAGGGGTGAAAGGAACAAGAAGGATGTGAAATAACCAAAATGAGATGGACAAAATGCGTCATCATGCAAAATAAAGTTTCAAATTAAAATTCATCACATACATGTATGAAAGAATCTTTGTTCCAACTCTCTAGTTCCAGTATGACACTCAACATAATATGTGACAGTTATAGTAAACATTGGCTAGGTTATGACAAGAACAATAAGCATGGCACAGGTAATGCAATGTTTCCCTAAATGTATTAAAGGGCAAGTCCACTCCAAAAATCACTTACTCTCAACAGAAGCAGAAAAATCAGACAAACCAATCTAAATTAGTTTGAGCAAAATCGGATAACATTTCAAATCAGCTAATACTAGAACCTGCCTGGCTGAAGGTGAAATTTGGTGGAAAGGTTAAAGAAAAATAACTATTTCTCTATGTTATAATGCACATATTGTTCACATTTGGGTAGCCATAACCTGTACCTAATCGATTCTCACAAGATAAATAGTCAGCAAGGCAACCTTGTCTACAGAATGTGATCGACCAGCCTCATCGGATTTGAATTTCATTCAAAATATACAATGGTAAATTGCCATGCAATTTTAAGGCAGTTCAAATAATCAAAACTTGTTTTTCTATCAAGAATAGTGTAAGGTATCAATATTTATTTCTCAATTTGAAAGGAAATGCTAGAGGGTAAAGATTAACTCGAACATGAAATAGCTTCCACACAATGATACACCACTTTAGATGCTATCTCACTACCAGAGTTTAAAGGAAAAAAGCCATATGTAATAGAAAAAGTGATACATGAGATAGAAAACAAGATAGCTTGCTCTTTGTCAAATCAGTCAAACGCAAATCATCTTCAGGAATGTTTTTTTTTACTGTGCCTCTGGGTAAACCAGTGTATTGAAAAAATGTATGAAATGGCTTACTGTACTTATGGTACGTATTGTGTATCCACAGAAAATATGGGCAATGTTATACATAAAAAATATACCTTGAAGAAGTAGTCTTTTTCAATTCCCTGTAAAGGTATGTATTTAGGGAGTGACTAAAACTGATTCAATGTAAGGTAACCAAGAGAAGTAAATAGGTCAGAAAATATGAAATTTTAGACGGTCGTAGTAACAACCATAATGATTGTCAAATGGCGTGAAAGAAACATCAAAGAGTAAGAGAGGGAGACATGGAAAAGAAGAGTGAAATATAGAAAAGGAGAGATTAAAAGTTAAGATGATATATAACACAAAAATAGGCCAAACATCAGTAGATCTGTCATTGGAATTAATCAAGCCTTTTTTTGACAGTGCCTTTTCAATCATTGTCTTTTCTTCTTACAGTATTAGTATTTTCTAATGCTTATCCCTTTTCATTGATTCTCTTTTATTCCCTTGAAAAGGAGTTTAAACTCTGAAATCTCTTGAAGTCCTACTGGATATAAAAGGCTATAAAGACCCCACACCCAAAAGCTCCTCACATGGTCAACAAAATAATACAAAGTAAAATAGAACAAAGCCGTGCCATTCCAATGATGCCATCCATTCTGAATAGCATGCACAAATTGGGGATGTATGGGTGACAGAATGAAAGAAATATGGCCAGGACGTGAAATATCAATTTTAAAATGACATAAAATGTGAATAATATGAAATATAAATGATTGATCGCAGATATAAATTATTTTCATCCATTCTTTCCGATTCTCACTGATACACAAAGGCCAGCGAACAAAATCGCCAGTTGAAAAGAATTTATGAAGACGAAATAGAAAACAGAAAACAGAAAACACACTTCTTTAGAAGCAAATCCCAACCCCATTCAGACGAGTTAAAATTGTCACATAGCAACATGAAATACGCCATGTCATTTTCTATTTTAAGCACTGTATAACAGAACACTGTGTAGAGAAAATGAGTTTGGATCATTGTTTTGAACTAACATTTGATAAAGACAAAGGGTCTATCGGATCATTCTAAAAAAAAAAACCCATATGTAGGTAAGTGGAGCTTAACATGAGTGGATGCTGATATGACCAGCCAGTCATTTCATCATGTAATATAATTATGGATTAAGCTGACCTCCACAGAAAATACTTTCTATATAAAGCATTCCTTTGTACAATTTTCTTATCCAATATGCTCCTTCCACTACTAGTATACAATAATTCTCAATACCTCTCTTAAAAAGTTTTGTATACATTTTCTCTTGTGTGAATGCCTCTGAAAGTGACATGGGTGCCTGGTGAAGGAATATAAAGACTTTCATTCAGCGACAAGCTATGATTGAGCCTGAATAATACCCCTTCCTAAAGGTAAAAAAGCAGATTCAATACAGGATTAACCAGACATAAAGAGATAAAGGGAACAATACGGACAAGAAATAAAGGTAGAAATAGTCCTGCACAATTTGCACTTTGCCGCTTCCTACCGCTGGTATGTATGATGTATACACCCATGAAGTGCAGGGGGAAATAGACCGGTAAGAGGGATGCTCAGGATTGGAGATGAGAGAAAAGATTCCTCTCCATCTAATCCTTCAAGTGTAGGATAATGACAGAAGCTTCTATACCACACAAGATGAAAAGAAGAGATGGTGGTTGTGAAGATTTATACAGAATGGACAATAGTCCTCTTTTATAAACATTTCATTTTGTTGTTCTTTTTATTTTTAACCATTTATATCTTCATTATAGGAATAGGTATTCCGTTTGATATTCTTTTGAGCAAGAACGGAAAGGCTTAAATTAAAATAGAGGGTTCCAATTTCCTTAACACCATCTCTATGGCTCCTCATAAACACGACAAAGCTTCATTTACAATGACTAGTCAAAGTCAGACTTAATCCCTTATTTTCCTTCTCTTATCCTACTTTACCTACTATTTCTTGCACAATCTACACACCTCCACCCTTCTGTTTAACATATCCTCCTATCTAAGTATTGCTATGGCACAAGAGATAATACAAATGCTATTACTAATATACTGGATTGTCTCAGAGGTGTTTACTTGTCAAATATTTTGAGTTCTCGTATCTTATCATATTTTGCTTAGCACCTTAATCCCTGATGTCTTATCTAAAGATAGAATTGTCAAGCTAGTAAGGTACATAATACAATGTTTCCTGACCAACTGCACTCTAAGTGATCGTCATGATGAGCAAAGGGGTCATGGGGCTATCAATATCATTTGACATCGTCAACAATTACACATAGAATTTAATGAGGAATATCACTAAAATTAAAATCATACAATATTTAATTCATGATGGTGATGGTTATACTGATACTAATTTTTGATAGTTCATGAGTTCTTATCTTTCCTTTGTCTGTTTAAGTAGTGGTTAACGATTGGATCATTATGATATTGAAATATATACTGGCAAAATGTAAGACACCCCTGAAGCATTTTTACTTCAAAGAACGTCAAACATCAATAACAAGACTCTAAATAAAAGGCAAACAAAAAGAAGATGAGAGTTGAGTCAGTTTGGTAAATTACTTTTCACACTAACTCCCAATGAAAAATTACCTGCTACCTTCAATCATTTCCTACAATTGTCTAGCCTTTACAACTTTGCTAAAAGTGCATATAAAAGTTCAAGTAGGGAAGTAATTCTCAAGACAAACAATTATTTTTTTCCCTTGAAGATGTGGAAAATATTCAATGGATATATTTGGAGGGTGTGTCCTCCGAGCCATGTCTTGGGGGCTTTGGCCAGGCAAGCCCCTCCTAAAAGCCGCTTACTAGCTGGACCTACTCTGCTCTTTGACTGGATTAAGCCTGTACTTCTATTCTCCGCCCAGTCTTATCTGCTCTATTTGCAACTGATACGCTCATTCTGATAGCCAGCCATAAAGAGCATATATTTGCATGTTGACGTAGTTACAAAGGCTCTGGGATAATTTTCAGAAGTTGAGTCATTATTCTGTAAGGTTTTGAATAAGAGTACAGGAGTTCAACCTAAAACAGAGACAGTTGGAGAGAAGGGGAGAGGGAAGGAGAGAGATATTAAAGAGAGAGAGAAACAGACAGGCACATAATACAAAAAGAGACGAGAGAGAGAGAGAGAGGGGGGGGGGGGAGCAGAACAGCTAAAGGAAATGAGAAGAAAAAAACCCAAATATTTACATATAAGGAAACCAACATTAACCTTAAAAACCAACCTGAATACAAGATTAAAAATATTAAGTACTATAATGGTTTGGAATGAGCTTTAACAGGGGAAATAATCCTGAGAAGAAGCCTTGATACATATATTTGTACCCTGAATGCCAACCTAGATGAAAGAAGGATACCTTATTTATATAGAGATATATATCTACCTTACCTGAATATACGTTCATATTGAAGAGGCTTCCATCCTAAGATTTATTCAAGTTTGGGTACAATATTTTCAAAACATAATACTCTTTCTTTCAGTCATTAATTGATTCAAAATCTCACCAAATCTGTTATTTGTATGACCCTACATATCACTATGCAAAAACACCCTATTTATCATAAATATGCAAACTAGTAAAAAAAATAACATTTATTTTCTAAATCATAATTAATCAAGTGCTATCAATGAAACCAATTGTTAGTGAAAGTCAACAGTGAAGAGTGGGCCACTACTTGGGGGTTGAGATGTGGGAAAGGAGGGGGCGGTGGCATGACTTCACCTTGAAGATTCATTTGTTTATATTCCTACCCATCCTTAATGGATGTGTAATTTCAAGTATTGATTAACATGTGTACACAATGGATTTGCACATGGGTCTCAATGTAAATGCATTTCCTCTTGTTTCCTTTCTCACTCTTTCTTTCAGCCTATCAACCATCACTTGTCTTTAGAGAAAACATTTATAGATCCTTAAAGTCAACTGTAGTTTGCTGATCCAGACAAATCAAACACGTTTCATTTTCAGGGCAGTAAGGTGTAGCATTACTGAAAAGTTACTTTGGTTGCAGTACATGCCACCATCAGGCGTTGAGGTGCAGTGCAGATGTATGTACATTGTCCAATAAAAGGTGCAGTAAACTGAGTCTTTCATATAGACCAATATCATGAATATGAACATTTATGAAATAGAATTGCAAGGTGCAATCGAAACAGTTTCCAGTCTTCAGTTTATTAATTGTTTCCTCTATTATATAATCAATCACTTTTATTCTTTTTGCTCAATGTTGATCGCTTTCTTTCATCAGGATGTATCGCACTGATGAATCCCATCATTCTAACTCCTCCTTAATTCCTACATGAAAGAACCCTTCAGTGCTCCAGATGGACCCCCATACAAAGATGAACGATTGAAATACAGCGGAAGTTAAATGAGAGATATGTCAGCATCTCCAACTGCCATGGATGAGTGACAAGGTACTGATGAGAGGCGAACGTACATCGTTGATAGACACAGTTGGAAGATGAATATGATATCATGATTGTAAAACCATACCAATCGGTTGTATCGCACCATGGTATAAGAATGAATGCATCGGTACCATGGTTAATGTGATATTCATGTACAACTGTACAAGGGTGTTCTTTCAAGATGATGATGATGGTGGTGGTGGTGGTGGTGGTGGTAGGAGTGACTATACTGTCATGGTTGAGCTGGATGATACTGATGAAAATGATGGTAGTGGTGGTGGTGGCAATAGGAGTGACTACATCAATCATGATGATGTTGCCATGGTTAGGCTTATAAGGATGATACTGATGATGGTTATGGTAAGTGTAATTTGATGAAATTGTAGCTGTATGGATATATGGATGAGGGAGACTATGATAAAACTAAAAAGTCAGTGAGCTAAAGTGCTTGAAGTTGAAGAAGAGTGGTGCTTATTGATGATATATAAAGGAGATGGAGGATGGAGAGAGAGAGAGAGAGAGAGTGAGGCGATAAAGAGGAGGAGGAGAAGAAGGGCAGAGAGGATCGATAAAAAGTGTAATGTACCATTATTAAACAAAAATTGGCAAAGAGCATTAATAAGGAGTAAAGGAGGTCAAATTAATGGTCCGATCAGATATCAAGTGATACTCATGTGATGCCCCAATCATGAAAAGGACGAGGTGCTAATTGATTGGTCAACATCGAGGGCGACAGGCAAAACAAATCGGGCAAATCAGTGTAAACATACCCATGTTCTCCTCTCATCCTCTGACACTATTTGCCCCTCACACACATCACTCTTTCCTTTGATATCAACCGCTACAAACGTGACATAATTGCACGATCTTGTCTTGGAATGGTGAAGAACAGCTCCAAGCATGTCATTGGATGCTAGTAGATACCATATCTTCCTCCAATTTTTAAAATTGTATTTAAGGAGAATATATTCTCAACTTGTATGAGGTTTTAATTACTTATTTATTACTTCATAAAGAACCTTAACTACATTTGTCAAATTCTCTTAAACCCCATGATCATCATGCTTCATTTGTAATAATGTAACAACTATATTTTCAACCTCTATTCTATTGTAGTCCATCACAACTGTTATTTATGGGGAAATTCACAAATTTTTCAATTGCTTTGAATGAATTGGATTGCATATACTGACGTTAAGTTTAGCTATATTTGACAGAACAACAACAACACAAATATTTTAATAGTATTTGAAATTATGTTGATTCATTAATCCAGTTTGAAATTTTATACTTTTAACTTACATTGTTCTTGTACCAACTTCTCTGTATCAACCATACAAGTATAATCATACAAATAAAACCATAGATGGTAATATAAATGGTTACATGAAACATGTTTGATATAAGCAGAAAAACATTATTGCAATGACAATAAATGAAACCTACTGTGTATGTGAAACATTATGTGATAACCTTCTTATCATCAATTACATGGATGTCTGTAATCCTTTGACAAAGATCAACTTATTTCTATCATAAAGGACTATTACCCCTAAGGATACAATTAATGACACACAATTCATGATCACTATTGATTGAGGGTGGTGACGAGGTGACGAAGATCGAATAATACACCATTTTCGTCAGATAATGATGAGATTAAGGTAGTAATTATAAGTCTAACCTTGCCTAACCTATGCTACATCCTATCACTTTCTCTGATTCCTATTCTTGTATCGTTCATTACATCACTTTCTCTATTTCCTTCAAGATGTCTTCTTTTCTCGGGTGTGTTTACTGCTCCTCTTTGACCCTGGCTATGCACTTTTCATCTAAATTGGCAAAGAAAGCATAGAAGAAAGATAGAACGTCATGTTCTCTCCTCTCTCTCTCTCTCCCCCTCAGAAGCCTCTGAAAGAACCCATCCCAGTGCAAATTTACCCCAATAGGACCCCTTATTTTTGAGCGGGAACAAAGGAGGGGTGTTCTAAACCGTAAGAAGGCCAGACACCCAACACACAGGAACAAGCTACAGGGTGAGAATGATGAAGTAACTATGAAACCCATTTAGCATTCAACTCATTGTTGTCAGTGTAAGCAGCACAAACAATTGGGTCACAGTGTGCATACAGTTTGCTCCCTCCACTTCTTTCTCTCGATCTCCACTCACTTGCTTTTCCTCTCTCGTTTGGCCCACATTTTAAGAACCTTGAGAGAGGATGCATTAAACCATCCCAGCTAGACCCAGTGATGGAGGCTCCTTGCCCAGTGCACCGCATTCTTACCCAAGAAATGTGTACAAGACGATGCCTATTCTAGGTACAAAATTCAATTTTTGTTGTTGCCATTCTCAAATTCAGCTAAATCATCATCTGAAAATAAATAAATTTAGTTAATCTCACACTCTTCTCAAACAGAAAATTGTGAAAAGTGTCATTCTGAAATATACTACAGAATCCATATCACCTTCAGAATAATTAACTGACCCTGAAAATTTAAATTTGAATGAAATCAATATCATGATTCAACATAATGATTATCATTCAAAGTAAAAGGATATGTATGAAAGTAATGTAAAAGAATATCACGATCCAGAGTATTCATCAAAATTGTTTTTTTGTTTAACCAGATAAAACAAATGATATGGTTTTACTGATCTTTTTAGTAGGGCAGACATACAAGACAGAAATACAAATTAAATATAGATCAACATGAAATTGAGTTAGATGTTGTGGGAACTGTAATAAGATATTCTGAACTGAATTAACCCAAGTTAACACTATATGCACAGATTTGATAAGCAGAACGTTTTTGAGGTTTTCATTCCCTTAATTGTCACAGGCATGATAACACACAAATGTGGTGATAAGCTAGGATAAGCATGACAGATTAAACTCTTTCTGCATTTGATATTATTGCAGTGTGCAAATACTTCCTCAATCTGCTTTTCCCCTCTCTCTCTCTCTCTCTCTCTCTCATTCTCTCTCTATCTCTCTGCCCCCCACCCCCCCCCCAAAAAAAAAACCTTCAATTAACTGCACTTTTCAGCTTGCTATCTCTTTGCATCAAAACAATTAAACTGTAAATGTTAATGAAAACAACAGAAACTTCAAAATCTCTGTTTAGCCAATGATATGACTCTAAATCATATGTTTTTTAACACAACACTGCAGTTTCAAAAATAATATTACATTTACCAATCCAAACCACCTCTACTCTATAATGTACATACACTTTGTTGAAATGCGGGCACAATTACAAATATCCATATCAATCTTATCTCAGCCATATGGTCTAATGTAATATCTTGTCTAGATTCCCAACACTCAACATTCACACACATATTATAAAGCAATCTAGCTCGAAGCGCTAAAAAGTACAGTCAACCCTTGTTGTTGCTTAACATCAAGTGATTGGAGGACTATGCAACCAGTGAAGTGTTACCGTTTCATTACTCACCTGGAAAGAGTCCATGATTCGTTAAATGAAAATTCCTTGACAGTGATATGCACTCAGTTAGATGGGTAATGGTTTTAGAGAGGTGAAAATGTTTAATGTCAGAAAAATATGGCACAAAGGCTGTAAAACTGGCATTGTACCATAAAATAAACAGACAAAGAGAAAACAAATGACTTTATATTTACAGTATTATTAATGTAAACTTCATGGCAATGGTTCATTCATTTTAAATATTGATTAGAAGTGTATTATGTTGTAGTTCATAATATATCAATGAAATCTAGCTAAGGGAGAATTTAGGGTGCATGTTTCTACTTCGATAGACTTGTGGTCTCATTTTTACTATACCGGTAGTCCAATTTAAGATCGATTTCTTGCCAGGGAGAAGAGTGCTAACATGTGATATAAATGTAAGATTATAAAAAAATTGGTGTAATAATTGATTGAAGTACACAAAACCAGAAAAGGGAGAAGGGAGAAGAGAGAGAGAGAGAAAGAGAGAGAGAGAGAGAGAGAGAGAGAGAGGGAGGGATAGAGATACTTTCAGGTGATATACAGAAAAAAGACAACAATAATATTACAGACATTCACTTAATATTTATGACCATCACAGAGCCTTCCAAGTCAAATTGGTTACAATTAGAAATGATCCGCCATAAAAGTGTTAGGTCTATTCCTCCAGAACCGCTTGTCAGCAAATTCTTCAATACTCCAATCTTACAATATAATAGCTTCCTACGTGGTCTTTTACCCTATAAAAAAATACACCAATTTTATGTACTTTTCACAATTCTAAATGCATGTTTGCCAAATCCTCCTTGCTTCCTGACTGAAAAATTTGTGCAAACATGCACTTTATTGACCAAGGATTAGTACAGCACTACTCTCCCAAACTCATTAAATTGTTGTACTTCAAAAAATTCTTCCAAATAAAAACTTGATGGCGTTTGAAGAGGTTTTAATATTCCATTTTTTCTGCTAGAGAGGGGTCGAAGCTGACAGTATAAACGTTTTAGTCAGATCCAAAACCCAATGAATGATATGAGTAGTCTATTTGTACATACTTTCCGACCCATCTATTCCAGCTTCTCCTCTTTTTATTCCCAAAGTTTGTCTTTTTGGTGGTGTATCCCCCCACCCCCCCCCCCCCCACCACCCCTCCTATTAGATTAAATATGCTACGCCTTTCCTGTCTTCTCCCGACCCAAAGCGAGCTCACTAAAAGTGGTTCCTTGATGAAATACTGTGATGCATTGCCTTTAACAAAATTCAATACATTACTTTATGTCAATTGAATATATGAAAAATGTCAAATTGCAAATAATATTTGAAACCTGTAGAGGCTCTATCAACTTTTGAGATAAATGTGTATATTACAGGGGCTATTCAACTTAGAGCGTACTCTATTCAGCAGTCTATAAGCAAGTGTAGAATATCATTATTTTTTCACCTCATTTCGAACAATATCATTAATTTAGTTCTATACAATGATATAAAGAGAAGATTATACAAATGATACTGAAACATTTCTTAGATATCATTTGCTACATTGAGTACATCCATTTAAACGAAACTTCATATTTTCACAATTTTATGAGTAGAGAAAAAGGCTTCAACAAATAGGCTAGAATACAATGACCTAGATACGGCTTGGTTGGCAGGACTCTTTGGTAATTCTGTCATAAATACCTGTGGATTTTTATGAAGGAAGCTCATAAAAAGGCAAATATTTATGATAGCAAATCATAAATCAGGATCTAAAAAGTAGGCATATTACTGACAATGTCACTGATGCAATGGACCTACTACACAGCTGTATATACAATGATGGTATATAGGAAAATTGAATAAAGACACATATATTTATAAGAGAGAGAGAGAGAGAGAGAGAAAGAAAAAGGGGGATTAGTTCGTTTAAATAACTTCTGAAAGAAAGAAAGAAAGAAAGAATCATTCAGCTGTTAAGGAAGAAAGCAGAAAAAGAAAATAAGATAAAAGAAGAAATATACACAGGAGAAATCAGATGACAAAAAAATAAAGAGAAGAAAGGAAAACAGAGTGAAATTCAAAGAAGAATATAGAAGCAACTACAGTAAACTGTAGTGAAGAGTGCAAATCACCTCGATTTTACTTGAATTGACTAGAAATGTGAAGTGTTATGTAAGTTAAGCAGGATGAAACACTTGAAAAAGCAATTTAGTTCTTTTCCTATTTCTAAGCATTATTTAACTTGAGCAAATAATTGTATTTTTCTCCCTCAAGAAAAAAATTTGGCAATAAAATGGAGCTCGATTTTTGAAACAATTTAAAACTATTAATAGAAGCAGCTCTAATACTATGCAAATCAATTCCAATAAGACACGCTTGAGTTACAAGCCCCCTTGGGCTTTTTAGGATAGTTATAGATTCTTAATCTTCATAAGAATGTGGTTTACAATTTGGAAATTGGTGTCAATTACAAATTTTCTCACGAAAATCCCCAAAACACTCTTTCAGTCTCTTAAGAGAATCTGGGGAAACACAGAAGGAAACCAAGCAAAGCATGATAGCCAAGTTTAGCCGATAGGGGTAATCGATGAAACAACAATGAGATAAGTCAAACAACAAGTTGACTCAAATGTAAGTATATTCATTCTTAAAGTGAATAATTTTGGAAAGGCTTCTGCTGTGATGGGAAGCAAGATCCTCAGGGGCAGATACAGAATTGATTTTTGAGAGCTAAAAAGCAACAGAGAGGAAAGTAATCAATACAAGGAAAGTGGAAATTCAGGCGTGAAAAAGTGGAACTGCAAGAAAGTGGTCAAAACAAAACCGAGCAGTCAAAATAAAACTGAGCGAGGAGAAAGGGATCATCTCAGTCAAGAGCTTCAAAAATGAGGATGAAAAGTGCTTTTTAGGGTGAAATAGCATTGGAATTATTTCTACACATCATCCTCTGGTCATGGTGGTACATAATAGAATTCAAGAAATTTATGTATAGTCATGTATAGAACAGCAATGTGAAAGAAATACGGTTTCATTATCAACACAAATAAACATTAAGAAACAGACAAGTCAATAATGCTAATCAGTTATTATTAAAAAGAATGTTTTATGTACCAGACATGTGAAGATGATGGTAGAAGCTTTGAAATTCTGAAAACACTTTTGATGTAATCCCCTAAATCCCACGACAGTGTCTTACAGATCTTGATGTCATCTTGTATACAGTTTAGATGCTAAGTTAGTTATTTTTAATGGGTAGGAAGGCTCTTTATTCAGAATACAACGAAAAGCATTTTTCTTGCTTCAATGGAATATTGAATCGAAGCATGGAAGTTGAATCCCTCGTCATGATGTGACGCATGCTCATTCATGTATACATCAGTCAATACTTCCTCAATACACATGGCTCCATGTGGATTAAAACAGAGCAATTATATATCAAGTAAAAAAAACAAAAAAACATCAATGAGCTAATTCGCTAAAACACAGAGGCCCGAATTCACAAAGCAAGGTTTGAGCTCAGACCGGGTTTGAGCTCAAACCTCCTTTTGTTTCGCCAAACCTCCTTTTGTTATTTACAAACCAGGTTTGTAAATAACAAAAGAAGGTTTGGCGAAACAAAAGGTGGTTTGACCTCAAACCTTGGTCTGAGCTCAAACCTTGCTTTGTGAATTCGGGCCAGAAGGTTTTAAAAAGAAGAGAAAATAGAAATTAAAGCCGCATGACACTGAGTATATAGAGTACAGTAAGACAGAGATGAAAAGAGGATTGTTAGCATAGTGGATAGTATGAGTTCACACACTTATCTTGGTTTTCATAAAATGAGAACAACCTGGAAAATAGGATATGAATTTTTGAAGGGTTTTTAAGGGTTTGATTTCAATAGGCAAAATCATCATGATTTCTTTAAAAAAGAAAAAGTCACAACTGATTTAGATTCCTATAATCAGCAGTATTTTTTCTTCATATCCCATATTTGCAATACTGCTGAAATTCAATGATTTTTGTATTCTGCATTAAAAAAATGTATTACTACACAATTATGTACGGTAATCATCATGTTCCATAAGTCTACCGGTACATCATGCAATTATCTATGTAAATAGTCATTATGAACCGTATTCTGCCCATTTACAAAACATCATGATGTTTATGATTCATATTGTTAAACTTGTTTCAAGGAGAGAAGTAAAAATTTCTAACTTGCAGAATAGGACTAATACTCTGATACTTTGATCATGGATACCTTGAAAACCACACAAAACATTTTAAAATTGCAACCATTCCAATCTTTCATTTTGACCCAACTTTCCAATACTAGATCATCCCAAGAACTCTAGGATTTGTAACCGTCGATTTACATTGACTGGGGAATTCCACATTTTGTCCCTCAACCATCTTCAAAAGTGCAAAAGCTTTAACCAAGACCTAAATCTTCATTTCAGAAGGTCTATCAGCTTCAGTTTGTAATGGTTGAGATCTTTAAAAAGAAGAAAAAAAGGTGAGCAAGTACTTTTCATATATAATAACTCGATTAAGTAGACATGAAGTACTAACAAATCGAAAAGTTGAAAATTGTTTTTAATGTACTCCCTTGAAAGCATTTCAAAACAGGGTGAAGTTAAGTAAGACAACATTATACAACATTCTGGTCTTTTATGATTTCACTCGTTCTTTCTACCACACTTAATTTCACATATATTTACAACCATTTCACCCTTTAACATTAAAAGGAATCCGAAAGGGTTACTAAAAGCCTCTTTATCTATTGTCCACATACTTCCCTCTGAAATATTTTAAAGGTTTCCTTGCATTTTCTGCAATATCAGGCCTGTAAGCAATTCAAAATGAAAAAACAAAACACAAATGAAAACTAAAGATGAAGTCATGACTATAGAGTGTTAAACACAATATTCAGATGATGATACACATGATTGGTTTGGTAATATGGAAACCAATAAATCAACAAAAATAATACAAAACCACTGGATATAATTGTACCAGTAATTTTTAGATGTGTCCCCATTCATCATGAGCATAAATTGTGAAGAAAGAGGTCCCCCTAATTCCCTTTCTATACACCCGACATAAAACCACAAATGGAGCATGAAAATGGCTTCTGGAAACCATTATGACGATCACGATTTTGCAAGGAGTAGGCGGAGGAGACACTTTGAGTATAGAATGTAATACTTAATTCTGCATGACATGTCTGCTGTCTGGTGATTCTCTAAAACCCTCTTTAATAGATCCATTCATTCACAATGACTGGCTCCTCTCTGATTAGGAACTCAGGCATTAACAAACTTACTTCTCAGTCATGGAAATTCACATCAGATATGGACTACAAAAAACTCTTTAGGACCCGAGATACACCACTTTCTATTTTTCACTAGATTTTTGATCGCCTAATTTTATTAAGATGTCACCCTTTTTTGGTAGTTTGGGTATATGAACATACCATTTCATATGTGTTAAAATCCTCTTCATTTCATTGTTTCTCATCTCTAAAATACAAGTTAAATGACGTGAATTGAATATCTCCTTATACATGTACGGTATATTGAAGTTGACACCCACAGGTATATTTCAAATCTCGTATGAAGTTCAATTGTTTTTATCTGTTTATCTATATATTTTCTTGCTTTTCTTTGATTAATCTTTTTCAGAGGGGGTATAGAGTTTTCTCCAGTGGTCTTAAACAGAGTCTGTGCCATAATGACCAATGGACAAACAGGGATATATAGTCAGGGTACTTTGTAAATGGATGAAAAAAGCTGCTTGGTAATGAACCAGAGAAACTGTACCCACCCAAATTTCTGTCTTTTGTTTAAAAAAAAACATATAAAAAAGTCAAACTGAGCTTACATTTTGGAACTTGGCAGATCTCTTTTTAAAACCAGCTTATAAACTTAGGGCAAATACTAAAAGGTATTTTGAACATGAAAGAAGAGACAGGCATAAGGTTTCAGTAAGCTTTAAGGATAAAGAGTGATTTGGAGTCAGGATGATACAGGTGGACAACACCCAAGGATTTCTGGACTAAAATAAACATCACATGCAGGATTAAATATTCTACCTTTCTTTATTTTGCACAGAAGAAATTGTACCATGTACTACCACTATTCTACAAAAAGGTGGCAATCAGACAGTTATGCAGAGATTTATCTTGTACATTTTGTATACAATGCTCTTAATATAGTAATAATTTGTGATAAAGATATCTGTCACTTGAAGTGTCAATATTCATAACAATATTTTTTTTAAAAACAAAAATGGCAAAACCCACACAACTTATGCTTGCTGTCAATCTATTATCTACAAGTAACTGATTGACTACATTATGCCTCATAAATTTCTGGTTCATAATATGTCCCTTTGTCTTAATCACCATTTCCATTGCAACAAACATGAATAAGAACAAAGACCAGCTTATTGATGATCAATGAAGTATATCTTCCATGGATGATGGCAGGCATCTACACCCACATTCTATGAGGAGATTTATAATTGCAGAGAGCCAGGAGTGTCAATTATGACAGATATGAGCGCTATACAAGAACCCATTATTATTATTATTATTTAAAGGAAGATTAAAGAGTAAAATGGAGTCAAATTAAAATGTACTCTCCCATAATCAATCCCTTGAGAAAACTGAACTGTCCTTGCTTGCAATATTTACTGTTTAAGGAAATTGTAACAGTTTAAAGTTATTATATATTCTGCAAACACATTTCTTCAACATCATAGAAAGGAAAAATGACAATGGTGAATGACAATGTAATATCTGAGAATGATGGATCCATGAATATAAGTAATTGAATTAATATCAACATTTTCCTGCACTAAGAATCATTTTCACTTAAACTCAGTATTTAAATTCTTCTAATGATTAGGCACTATATGCCCACCTTTATGCATTTTGAAAAAGAAAAACTATTTTATTACTGAGGTGGATATTAGACCTTTAATTTATGATGATTTAGAAATATTGCAGTGCCTCAGTATCGCCTGTCAATTTGACACACATAACAGATATTGAGAGCTGATAAAATAAATAACAATACAAAATAATACAATTCGGTTGACAAGTTCAAGGCAGCACCTTTAGAAATCACACACCTTCTAAACTAAACTCGTCTAAAAATAACCATAATGACCAAACGAAAATTGGGTTGGAATGTCCGGAAGTGCCTTCACAGGCCTTATAGGCTCATGAGTTAATGATGTTTAATTAATACACTGCAATATAGATACTTCTACTTTCCTCTTTTCTTCATGAATTTGCTTCAAATGAGATGATATGAGAGGTAAAATAGAAAATGAACATTATGTGCAGAGAACAGTAAATAGAAGTTCAGTAAAAATGGTGGTTAAGATAAGGAAACTGACATGAGAAATGTTGATCAGAGGACAGATCATATGAATAGAATGCAAGGAAAGGTGAAATAAGAAGTAAAATAAAAATGCATAAAGGTAGAATATAATAAAAATAACATTAGGTCATGTTAATGGTATAGATGGAAATCAAAGCAGACATTCAAAATGTAGAAAGGCTTCAAAAAGGTACTCCAAATTGCCAATCAACTTTACAAATTCTAAGAAAAGAAAACAATAGAGAAATACAACAATTGGATTATAACTCAAACTTGTGAAAATATAAATGACAACGTCAAAATAATTTGAAAAGAAAATCAAAACGGTGTGACCCATTTTTGTTTGTCCTATATTTTATTTTATATTATTTAGGGTAGTATTTTATTCTTTGAGAAACAGTGGTAAATAATTATCAAATTTTTATCACCCTGATTGATCTCACTGTTTACTGATCGTTATCAGCGCTGTTGGGGGTGGTTCCACTCTCTCACCTTGAAAACACAATACCTAGATGAGTTGATAATACAAGCTTTATTAAATCAATGAATTAATATCAAATGAACATATACCATTGACAGGAATCAAATTTAAATGAATACAAGTCGTATATGTTGGAGTGATAATAACATACACCTTGAGTGATTAGATATTGATGGATGTTGCCTGCTGGCATAATCATTCTGATCTATTCCTGATCTATTCCTGCCGAAAAGTGATATTGATATTGTTTGTGAGCACGAGTGAACTCTCTATGAACCATGATGGTGACAGACACGAACGAACACAAATCTGCCCAGTTGGTCGTTTTATTCATTCATTCATTCATTCATTCATTCATTCTCTTTGGCCTCTGATGTGCTTGGTCTATAGTGCCTATCCTTTAAAACCAGCTTGGAGGTATTATCTTACACGAACAGATAAATGCATTATGAATAGAACTGCATGCCTGAGCATCTTGGACCAACTGTGTGTCTTATTATAATGGCAGAGCAGGGTTATGATATATTTGTTTAACACCGTGTAGTAAAAATAGACAAAGCTCTTCATATAATTTTAAACGCAAGGAGGAAAACATTGTTTAAATGACTGGGTTGATATGAGGAAGCCCATTTACTTTCAATCCATCCCAATGTAGACTTCATAAGGCTTACTCCTTTCAGAAGATTCTGTCCTCCCTACGTATGTATGCTAGATATTTAACCAGTTTTTCTTGTCTTGTCCATTGCTAGCAGGGCTGGGCTTTTCACTTTGGTCCCGGCATGACTGGTTCTTGACTCATTGGATCTGCAAACAGGAATGAGAATAGAATAAAAATTGAAAAAATAATGAAAATGAAGGATTAAATCAAAAAATAGCCGGAAAGCATGCATATTGTAAAAGCACCAGGAAAAATTAATAGTAACCACTCTGAAGAGAATTCAAGAGATGAGTAATTAGTTGTCACTGTGGATTATTCATATTGGATCCACAAAGAAATTATGTACGGTTGGGAAATATGGCAAATTTAAGAAGTATGATATCAGAAGAAAATGTGCCTAAATTTCGACAGCATTTCAATGTATGTTTCAAAATGGTTATAAAACCTATTTAAGAGTGTCAAATCAAATGCTATACCATTATAATCATCAAGGACCAGTGGCAATAGAATGACATAGCATTTCTAAATTTGTAATAATCTAATGGTTAATCTAGTCAGAAAGTTAAAATATAAGTTTAGAGCATAAGACACTGTATGTATGCAATCAAACTCTTTTATTAAAGACAATCTTCATTTTAATATAGATATAAAAAAAGAAACACACAAATGACAAGCAAATGAAGGAACACGTTACATTGCAACCTGATTGAAAATACTTTTTAAGTGCTCAGTAGAGTCTGTTATTGAGCAGATTAGTGGCAGTATTACTCCGTAAGTGTGGGTGTATAATAAAGTCTTCTAAGAAAAAGTCTTATAAACTTATAACCTCCCTGGAATACAAAGTGAACACGCCTAGTGTAAATCTCATTCATAAGAAGATAGCTTCTATGTACTTCACTGGTTTTCCTTTCACATATTCAATTCTTATGTAAGATAGATTTTTACATCTACAATACCTTAAAGGTGAACATTTACAAACAATCTTTCATATATTTTGATTGTGCACATATCTTTTAAAACAAGCAAATACAAACACTACTCCTGACGATGACAAAAAAAGGCCTTCTCTTTTGAAATACCTTGCATATATTCTATGTCTGTTTTGCAGATGTATATAAAGTATGTGGGCATGAATGATTTCAACACAAAAATTCACAGAGTATTGGCTTCCTTGGCCATTTTGAAACCAAAAACACACTGATCAATATTTTTCACATAATTTATTATGTTAGGGTTACTAGTCCTGGTAAGGGATCAAATTCTGCATAATATCATAACACAAAGTTTAATTTCAAATGTTGTATCACACAGACAGAATGCCCTTTAATAATGAAAAGGAATATTCTATTGACTGTATGGTGCAAGACATCCATGATAAAGGAACAGGCTCAACAATGAAATCGATACGGTTATCAGAGGGGAAGGGATGGATGAAAATCAGATTAAAAATGAAGGCAAAAAGCCAAATCATGGAACCATAATCTTGATTGAGGTGAATAGGCCTATATGATTCCTACTCAGGTGTCATGTGACAACCATAGGTTTAGGAGTGTGGTACACCTCCTCTCGGTGGAATTCTAATCAAATTTTATACCCACACTCATTTGATAGTGGTTTGAGATTTCAGATTGATTTCTTGGTAGAACTATAATCTAGTAACCAGGAAGAGAGAAAGAAAGAGGGAGGGAGAGAGAGAGTAGGGAAGGAGGGATGGAGGGAAGAAAGGAAGGGAGAGAGGGAGATAGAGAGAGAGAGAGAGAGAGAGAGAGAGAGAGAAATCTACACATTGTGAGCTGACACAACCATGCAAACATATATCTTTCTTTCATCTGAGTATAATATGCATTGGAAACATATTCTTGCTAAAAATGGAAACTAACAGGGTAAAGGGAAAATTTGCAAAACAGATGAATTACATGCATGTATGCAATCATAGAGGGTAATACTGTTTATCTGACGATAGAATAGCACATTTTTACGTAATGGATCGAGCCATCGTACTTCAATCTCTTTTATTGGCAAATTAGCAAAATTTAGATAAACAACAGACGGTAATTGAAGAGTCATTGTGAAGATAGTTTTGTGTTACGTGAAACAGGACCCAACAGGAGGTATATCATACATCTCATAATTAGGCAGTGTGTGCATCACGGTTAGGGCAATGAACCTGATGGTCTATTCAGACTAAACATACAGAATGTTTGCTACTACATAATGACGTAATGAAACCTAAACGGATACACTCATTCTTCTACCAAACAGAAGAAACTAAATATTCAACAAAGTGGTAGTAATGGACTAAATTACATTACACCTATTGACTTGGTGCAATGTCACCTTGTTTAAAATGCAAATTTATATTACAATGCAACCTAAGATGCAAATGATTTGATGATGGATGCTGGCTATTGATGTTAAGATTGTTTTGCATGACATTTTATCACGTACATGGAAAGTATCTCTCTTTTGCAATAAAATGCAAACTTAAAAATAAAATAACATCAATTTAAAAAAAAAAAAGATCAAGTTTGGTGGAAACTCTGATACTTTGAATGTTAATCATGCAGGTATTTAAACAAGAAAACCTGTTTGGGCTTGAGGTAATGATGTCTCATAAGGTGATAAGAGAAGAGAGGGGTGTGTCTCAATTAAAGAGTGTTCTAAGAAAGGATGTGCTGCAATTGCCAAATTGATTGGATGAGAAGTGATGAGATTATTGAGGGAAGATTGCAATTTGTCACAGGTTAGAAGAGGAAGATGGAGGGAGAGAGATAGAGAGAGAGAAAAATAGAGAGAGAAAGAAAGAGAGAGAGAGAGAGAGAGAGAGAGAGAGAAATAGAGAAAGAAAGAAAGAGAGAGATAGAGAGAGAAAATAGAGAAAGAAAGAAAGAGAGAGAGAGAGAGAGAGAGAGAGATGAATGTATACACTGGTAGATTAAAACATGGGTGTGATGGAGGGAGGGGGGGGGGGGGACAGAGGTACAAAATCAATAAGATGTAAACTACTTTGGAATCCATGAAACTGTTCATTTCAGCCTTGCCATTATGTGCACTGTTTGACCAGTCTTGCTCCATTTAAAACAAATCAAAATGAAATGAATGAAAAATGTTTGCGTCATATGTATACAGACCAAATAAAAGTGGTTTAGGAATGCATGAACCAAATCAATTCAACCCTGATTAAATCAAGCATAGACATGGTCAACTATTTCATCCAAAGAAATATATTTGATGAGGTTATATGACATAATAACCTAATGACACATCCTTATATGAGTAATGGGATAGGGGGATCTTACCTAGATCTATGGATAACCCTAGGAATATTTATTAGTTTCGTTTGTTTTAACGATGACTCGCTTAACTCATTCTAAAGTGACAAAGTGGGTGTTTACAGTCATTACTTCATGTAAGGTTTATAGGTTCTATTTAGTATGGTAGAATCTAATGAAATACCTCAAGAAAAGTGAAAATACAAGGTTTATTACACTGCTTATCAAATGGTCAATATATTGACAGCAACCCTAAAGCTGTATTATTATGATGCCAGATATTGGCATTAAATGCTCAAGACTGATTTTGAGGTCGAATTCCATATCTTTCAAGAAATAAATCTCCTGACACATTAAGCATTGAAGAAAAGCAATCAAAATTAGTGTTCATACATTCACATTTCTTAAGTCTTGTTGAAAGAAACACATTTTCAAATATATACTTAAACTTAAAACTTAAAAAACCCTAAACATTTCACAAGAACATGGGAGGCAGCAGCTGCAAAAGCATGTAACATTTCACAAGGGGTTCATTCAGTCTTGGGTGAGGTGAATGACCTTAGAATGAGGTCACATTTTAAAGGTAGGCGTTACTACTGCAGCTAGAAGGGATTAGACCACATAGCGAGCCATCGAGGTCACTGTGACAGGTGGCTATCACATTAACTCAGCTCTCATTTAACATAAGAAAAAGAGGATCATGGGGGACCAACAGGCACCGATTTGGGAAGTTTTCTATATAGAGGGAGCAAGTAGCTACAAGTAGGACAGTGTGCCTTTAAAGACTGTATAATCATAGGTCCATGGTATAACTGGATCCTTGGTGTAATTCAATTGATGACGGTATATGGCTGTCTGAGGGTTTGTAAGGATACCGATAGGGAGGATAAGAAGGGGATGAGGAATAGAGAAAAGATGACAGGGGAACAGAACAGAAAAGAAAGAGAATGAATGCACAGTCACAGGTGAAGATTATCATGACAAGAGATAGTTGGGGTTAAAGGGCAAATACACAAGGGGGGGGGGAGGCACGCGGGGGAAACGCCATGAAAGAAAAAAGATAAATATGAAGATACAAAAGAGAGGAGAAAAGAGTATGAATACAGATATTGTTTTTGTGAGGAAAGTAAATTAATCATCTTTAATTTGTACTATATGATAAAGGTGTTAACCAATAATTGTTGCATAGTTGTATTTGACTGGTAATAGTACCTAACTTATATATGGACTCATTAATACATCCAAAATCAAGGCATATTCACAAATAGATCAAAGGAAAATATATTTCATATTTAATCTCAAAATACATTAGAAAATTGAATTATTGGTGCTGCAGTAAAGGCCATCGCCTGTTCATATGACTGATCTGTTTCTTGTTTACATTGAAAGTAATCGCTGCTGCATCTGTGTGCCAATGCAAGCAAGATATGATGCTTGATAATGCTTGATAAGTTTGTTGGGAACGGAGACAGCTCTACAAGCAATTTGTTTGATTACGAATCATTCCAGCTGATTTCATGAACACCAAACAGACAAAAATCAATAACAAACCCTACCACCGCAGTGCAAGGAATCCATTATCAAAGATAAATTGTGTGGTTGGCACTGCTGAAAGGCCCGATCCATGCATGAACAATCGCAGAAATTGAATTTGATCAAGAAATTACACATATATCGCTCGGCTGTAATTTGTTTTCCATTCAGGTGCGTCAACGGAGCGGTAAGGGAGCCGTTCTCAAATGATGCAGCATGGCGTCGTCAAGACCAGGCTTGTCCCGTCATGTCCAGTCAGCTGAGAAAGATGAACACACTAGTAGGTTCCGATTCACAGAATAGAAAGGGGATCATATTATAAAGAAACTAATCTGTCTTTCAATCGTTGGAGAACACCATTTGTAAATGGTGGGAAACACCTAGAGGGAATTATCTCAAATCAATCATAAAATGAGCAACTAAGATTTATGAACTTCCAATTTTTCAAAAGTAATTATAGAAGAACAGGTAAAATATACCGGTAGGCATTCAAATTGTGAAGTATTAAGATCAGAGTTCAGTGTCCTTGAGTATTCATAACTTGCATAAAGAAGACCAACAACAAAAAAACATCTAAAATTTCAAACATACAGTAAGAGTTATCAAGTATGCAAAAGGAACAACTAACATGAAAGAAGCTGATCTATTACTGCTATATATTATGTATATGATTCTTTCAATTAATTACACCTATAAAACGAAAATCATTTAAGCTCCAAGTTTATTTTGAAGGAAAACATGGTGGATTTTCTTACTGATATTTTCGTTTCCATTGAATGTTTCATTTCAAGATTTCAGCATGAGAGAAAAAAAATCCAATATAAAATACCATAAAATTATGCTATGTATTTAACACAAATTTAGTTTGTATTCAATCTTGAGTATTAAGCCTATTGAGAAAATAAACATTATCAATGACAAAGTTGCGACATGTTATGCATGCTGTATGCATAATTCATGTTCAGTAATTTTTAGTATGTCTCCCTACTAACTGATTTCTTTAAAAACTAGAATTCCTTCTGATTATGGGCAAATTTTGCCAAATATCTCAACCTAAGTTATATCTCCCCACAGTGATCTGTAACCCTGGCCAGTCATATAGACAACATCATTCAATCCGAGTACAACGACAGGTGATGAATAAAATAAGGGCGGGAAAATTTCATTCAGGAAAAAATAAGGTGCAAGTGAATTAATAAAAATATAAACAAAATAGAAAATAAGAAATATTATATTTACTGATGTCCCTTGATGTGGTTAAAAGACAGCTAGAAGATGGACAGTGAGAAAACCAACCCATGAGGTGGGGGAGGGTGATGAGAGAGGGTGATGAGGGAACCTGGGTGTTGGGAGACAAGAACTGATAATTGCAATTTTCAGAATAAAATGAAAAATGAAGGGAGGAAATAGAAATGCAGAAAAAGAGGAATATGAACAAGGAAATGTGAGGAAACATACAGGAAGTAACAAGACAAACAGCCTGGTGATAGTGAATATGATGACAATGAAATAAATCAGGGAAATACACTGATGATTCTCAAAAATAGTTATTTAAAAGTAACCAGTAAATTTGCAAGACAGAGAGAAATCTTAAAGCAAACTGATACATTTCAACTTATTGCCTTGACTTCTGGTAGATTTTCACCTTCCTCCTACTATCTCATCATAAACAACTACCTCAAGAAGCCATCTTCAATTTCAGTCTATACCTTGAACTATCTGGCAGCTCAAATAAACAGTTCAAATCAAAATCTGAACACAGGTGTACTCAAGAAATACATTGACAATCAAATCATGAGGCCCAAGAATATACAAGCCCAAGACAATGATCACCCCACCCCTCCCACACATATATTAGCAAGAATGTTTGAAGCTCTTGTCGCAGGTTAAAAGAGATAAAATGACAAGAGTTTGAGATGCTGTTCAAGATCCAATTTCAGGAAGAGATTGGCCTGCTGAACTATGATGGGTTCCACCCATTCATGATTTCTCCCACAGTGATCTCAATCTCATCATCATGGTCTGATTTATAACATAGTTGAACTTGAAGAGGACCCGCCTATAGGTCTCACGCTAGTCTAGTCTCCAACTTCAGCTGGGATTCTTAAATAATTGTAGAGTATTGGTGGCATTCTGAGGTGTAAGGAAACATAAGGGATCCTGAAAAACAGACAAGTTGTCAATGCTGTCCTTTATTACAGAACTTTTACAAATGTCTCGTTCTTTCAAATAAAAGGACTCTTTTAGAATTACATCAAGTTTCATTGAATCATTTTGTAAAACAAAACATCATTGAGAACAAGTCTGCCATTCAAACAAAGCTGAAAGCTCATATTATACATAGATTTATCTTACTCACATAATCAGAGAGAATATTTAAGGTCTGACTGTAAAGACTAACTTTATCAAGTTTGTTTAAAATTAAGTGCATTGGTTAGAAGATACAAACGAGCCACCATAAAAAAAATGATTGCAAAATTGCAAAGGTGAAAATGCGTTCAGGCATTTTATATGGTACCACCATATCCATCTGTTCATAAAGCGACTTGCATCATAAAGTTATTTGACAGTATGGAAGAAAGAGAGAATATTGACTGGTACTCTAACAAGGGAGAGGTGAATTGTCAAAGGATTAAGAGTAAAGAGCTTACTTATCAAAAAGATTCATCATAAAAATATATATCAACCATACATGCATGAAATTTCCTTTCTCTCTAGAAAAAAACCAACCTTCTTAAAAAGTATTTAAAAGGTTAAAATATTGACACACAAAAATATGGGTTGACCTTGACTTTAAGCTGATCTTCAAAATAAAACTTCCCAAGGTAGATAGGAATTACATGGTTATCAGATGCAAGAAAACTGATTTGGATTAGATGTAGCTCCTGATCAATACACTAATATTCAACTATTTCCAGGTTTCTGGTGATGTTTATCTGACTGAACAAAGGCTCAGAACTGCAAAGTGAAGAAGAGTGAATCTATTTTAGCTACATGTAGCTAACAAAGAGTTTCAATCACTAGCTCAAAGTGAATATTAATTTTCTTGATGGAAAAGAAACAAACATTACTCATCATTCTGTAAATGGTTTTATAAAGCATCTATCAATTTTAGACAATCTGAGATGACTTAGATAAATTACTCCATTAATAATCCTAAATGATAACCTATCGGGATCTTTAATTATCACACCTTCTTAATCTAGAACTCCAGATCACAGTAATTGAACACAAATATTTGTTGCCGAAACCATTGAAACCTTAGATTAATGGCAATTGTAATATGCACAAAATTTATCCTTCTTCAGCAAAACATATCATATCTCTGACGGACCTTCCTTTGAAAGGGTTAAACCATAGACGTAATACGGTTAAACTAAGGTCTTGGTGTACATGTACTATTAATCACCCTTTCTGACAGATTCCAACCATCAAATATTGACCAAAGATTTCCAATATTGTGTTTATATCAGGTGGTCTATGGTGGTTTGAGATTATTTCAGTTTGAATTCCTGGGAGATAGGACAATACTGATCAACAATTATTTAATAGGCATTAATAAAAACTCCATATGGAATTTCTTTGTCATGGTGTGGTCATGTGGTTTTATTATCTGGCTTTGAACTACAGGGTTGTGGCCTTCAATCCAAGGATAATTTATCTGTGGGCATATATTTGAATTTCATATCATTCCCTCATAAATACTTAGTCATGGGACATATTATAACACCAATAATAAATGGTCGTCTTGGAGAGTTTGGGGAAGTAAAACATTTTTGTCCCATAATTCAGATTAAACAAAAAAGGACCATAAGCCTATGAAGGTTTACATAAAAACAACAACAACAACATTAAAACACTATATTATTCATCTAGCAAAACAACTAAAACTAATATCTGCAAATTAATCACACTGCATAACTTGATCTTGAAGGTTACCATCTCCAGTCCATATTCTTTGAAGTTTCCACAAAATATAAAGTTTGTCAAACGTTGGCATATTCCCCAGGATCGACTGAGCGCGTTTATCTAGGCTTGCCACTAGATATGTACATATCGTACCCCACTATCGTACCCCACTATACGATCGTGATTTGCGGGATGTCGCGTTTATCGACCCTTCACGATTCAAAATAAAGGCCTTGTGTCTGCCCAGCTGTTTTGACCCGGGAAGCAGACAGTTTCTCGGAGGTCAACTTCACACCTATGCTTGTACAAAACACCTGGGCGGTCCTATTTGTATGTGAGGTTCAAAACAGCTTTGCGTTTATCGATCTCTCAGAAACGTGATTCTGGCTGTATGTCACATTCAAAACGCACCTTTTTGCGTCTTTAGATATGCCCATATCTAAAGACGTTTGAAAAAGGCTTTGCGTTTATCTACTTCTAAATTTGCCTGAAAGACGTTTGAGAAACCTGATTCTAGCCAAAAATTTGCTAGATAAACGCAACCTATCTCAGCTGGACTATCTTGTTTGCAGCGATCTGATCTTCCCGCCCATCCACTTTGGCAAGGTCTGAAGCAATTAAACCCAGTAGATAAACACAGCTTCACATACCTTAGCTCAAAGACATACAAACACCCACACATGGAGAAGGAATTTGTAACTTCATATTTATATCACCTTTATTCGCTCAGGTTGCAGATAAAATCATGGCTGCTGACTCATAAAAAACAGTCTGATTTCCAAATATATTCTTCAAAGACATTCCACCTTCAAAGTTTATTCCTAATCCTCATAAAGAAATATTACTTTAATACAATTCCTTTTTTTATATATTTTATATCGTCATTGTTAGCGTGCTAACTTCTATAATAAACGAGAACATCAGATCACTTGTTCAATATGTGATCTTTGAACCAGAAATCCTGGGTTGGAAACCAATGGCCTGTACTGTATTGCTATCCATGGTTACAAAGGAGGAGGGGGGGGGGGGGGGGGGGGGGTGGGGGGTGGGGTGGATATGAAAACAAATTATTCAGTATATCATACTATACTGGTGAGGCAAATACCAATACTGGTGAGGCAAAAAGGGTTTTACATCAAATTAATTAATTAGGCTGAATGTGAATAAGTATCCACAATTTCATCACATTGTTCAAAACTAAGTTTTAAAAAATGATATTACGACCACATTTTAGTGGTAAAAAAAAGCACAGTACTTGTCAAGAGACTACAGGATATTATAGACTAAAGGGAATAAAGAAACTGAAGGCATAATAAGTTTTGATAATCTAAATCTTTGAGTTCGTGTATGTCAGTGTATGTCAGTGTATGTCAGTGTATGTCAGTGGGTGGGAGAAAACATATGATGAACACTTGCACGCATGCTACACTCCCACACAAATACCTTGCGTGACTACCAGACGTACGTAAATACCCATCAGGAGGGGAATTAAGCAGACAAATAATCTGTGGGAAAATGACATGTCAAATACCTCTCCCAAACTCCTTCTCCCCATGTTTCCTCTTCATCAGATCATCAGTATCATTTAATCGTCATGGTAACCCAGCAGGAGTATCCATGACATCACTGATCTAGATACATATAACAACTGACCTGCATTCTTGGTCTGATGATGAATCTATCGTCTACTCTTTTTATTTAGCAAAGTTTTGCTTTCACTGCGAATAATTTTATAAAGGTTTTCAGTTTCACTTGCTGAATGATATCATGAATGGATACATTGAATTATATCAGTTGAGTTCCCAGATGAGTTTCAGGGGAATTTACTGAAATCTTACCCTGTAAACTTATCTTGAAAATGGCCGGATTCTGACTTCATAGGTTTAGAAACCTAAAATCAGAGAAGAAAACAATTCAGAGCAGGTTATCACTACCATCAGCATTCTAAATGAGGCTGTCAGCCTACCTCAAAACCATGACAATATTTCGCCAAATTTGGGCATACTAGATCAGATATAGATAATTTCAAATATGATCAGAGTCTATGGAGACATTTTTGGACAAAGCAGTCTTTGATGATTGAAATAAAGGAAAACTGTTGATGTGCGGTCTAAAAAGAATTGCTGTTCAAGAGATTTAGTGATTTTGTTCTTTAACAAATTATAATCTTTTTCAAAGTTTACTGATTAAAACATAATAATCATACAATATGATAGATACAGTAAATATCAAAGTAAAGTATTTCCTTTATTGTGTTAATATAAATAAATCACAAAGAATCATCATATATTATAAGCAGAGCTATAGATGACGTGGCAATATCCTTTGCAAAACAAAACTTCTATACTGGTATATGATTTCTATTAATGGACTTCTTCAAGTGTGCAAAACCCCCATCTTCCTGGCATTCCTTGTCCTTTTGATTATGAAGGCATTATTAAGTTCAAGTTTAAGTTCAAGTTTATGGTAAACATTCATGAAATATGACACAGCCATCAGTAAATAAAAAATAAACATTTCAGAGGTCATAAGCATTACCAACAATGACACATATACAAACAATGATAATTAAGAACATGGAGCACAATGAAAGGTCATTTAAAAGTCATAATAACATTCTAGACTTATAATGTGCATGTGCACAGTACACATACAATTTCTCTAAGGAATTTACTAACAGGTCATCGTTGGTCATCAGAGTCATGCTTGCCTGCACACAATGTGTGCACATTCTCTACTCCCTGGGGAGTATTCCAGCCAGGTGTAATTTTACTGAAGCTCATATAGTGCTGACCAAAGCCCAGTGACATTCACGTTCTACTGGGTAACCATTTACATCGAACTCCTGGGCGAAGAGAAGCAATCTAGATAAAAGGCCTTGCTTCGAGATGTGAAGTGCCATGCCAGGGATCGAACCCATGACCCTCACATATTATCCAGTCAGGTATTTAAACCACTAGACTGCGACTCCTCCACACATCATCATACAATAAAACAATCCATCCTTGTCTTCACACATTGCCATGTCTGTTTCAATTCATAAAGCTGTCAAAATGTGAAGGAATGTTACTGACATGAGATATCAACATTTCTGAGCCCCAATTTACATGGACCAAATAGCTCCTGAAGATTAAGATCAGAATGTGAGATGTCTGAATGATAGGGAGGTGTTATGACATTTTTATGCACCAACTGGAGCCCCACAACAAATATCACCGATATTGTCTGATCTAATCAGTGTATCTGATGGATACAAGTGGCAATTAGAGGAAGAAAGACAACTAATGAAAAAATTGTAACAAAAGACGGATACATAGATCAGAAAGTGATGAAAAAGTGATGAAAATAGATACAAAGTCAATTGGAAAGGCTCTGTAAAAATAGTATCATACCAGATCCGTTTAGTAATTTTTAAAGATCCAGAAGGTCTACACATGGACCTAACACAGTTCCATGGTCTGCATATCAATATGTGCTATAGGAAAAACAACAAGCTCATTCTACAAGGTGCAATAAACAGAAAGGATATTAATTGTTTGACGAAATAACCTCTGCTAAACCATTGTAAAAGTAAATATATTTTAAGTCTTTGCTGTTAAATACGTCTCTCGAAACAGATGCTCTGTTACAGAAAATCCTCAAAGTACAAGTATACAAATAAAGGTTTCATGGAAGTCTGCTGAGAGCCAGAAGGGCATTAACTCTGTGTTTAAAGCCCTTCTGATATTCAGCTGATGATTTCTCAAATCAGAATATCTAAAGAGAAAACCCTGAGGAAGATGAGAACCATTGAGTAACGACTTTTATAATATTCATATGCTAAATATCGGAGTCATGTCAGAAAATATCATTTTGAATACATTTGATGACCACTACATAACATATTCATTAGATTTAGGAGCTATATGCCATGAGATAGTTAGTAAGGATGAATATTGTTTGCGTGTGACGTATGAACCTATCTGTCATCAATGGATTATGAATGGGTATGATGTGGGTGGATAGCGTTGTGGAAATGGGAATAACAGAGTGTGTTACAAACCTGGTATAATACAACTCCATCAGCAGAAAACTATCTGTTGGAGTCTGAAGGGCTGAGCGTCTGAAGAGTCTAGTCAGCCACCCCTCCCCCCCCCCATACAAAAGTGTACCCAAACAAACAAACAACTAAAGAATTATGGGCATGTATTATACTATAACCTATGAAAGGTATGACATTTTACTTGGCCAACCTTCATATCTTCAGACTCTACTGACAGTGTTAAAGATAAATTGGATATCATTATAAAAACTGTGATTTTATTTTTTATTTTTTTAACCAGTCCTTTTGAGTACACATTTCAAGATGAGGTTTTCAGCCATCTACTTACTTCAAATCATAAGACATAATTATTAATTTTGCCCTTCCCCTCCCAATTATTGATCACAATTCATTCAAATTAACACTCTATTGAATGAATCTATGAATCAAATATGTATCCAATTACACAATACATAATAATAATAATTCATCCTTATATATAGCGCATTTCAGGACCGCATGCAGGCCCTCTCAATGCGCTTTACATGTTTTATGTGGTTCTCCATCAACAGTAAAAAAAGACTGAGATCAAACATTTGAATAGGTACAAATCTACTGAAGTAGCACATATTCATGAGTAATTCACTGCCTGTATTTGTAAAAACAATGACTAATATAATGAGTCAGAAAGAAGCAGAGAGGGGTAATCCTATTAAACGCCCACAAATAAAATAAAATGACTGTTGACTGATGAACCACACATACAGACATTCAAACACCAATACCACTTCAATCAGCATCTGAACACTCTTCTTATCACATGCCAAAAGTGCATTATAAATGCACCTTGAATAATTCTACAGGAAAAATGAGAAAAAGGAAATGATATTGCCCCTGGTTAATAAATAGGATTATTTGGCCCTAGGGCTAAGAAAACAGACATCTCAATTGTATTTTAAGTACGGTAAGTCATGAATTTGTAGTACTAGCTTGCTAATAAGGTGACTCAGTTATTATGTGTATTTGTAGGTGTGGCGTGGCGTGATGATTTGCGCCTAATCAGGCGAGGTATTGAGCAGAATCGCCACAATTCACCTAATTACTGAATGTGACTCAGCGTAGTTGTTGCCATGGAAACTCAGCATCTTTTCATGGATAATGGAAGGCTTTCTATTGTGTAAGACCTCTAACAGAATCCGACATGTTCAGAAGCATATGATATCAAACTCCAAGGGCAAATCACAGAAGAAAAAAAAATGGTCTGTTACCAAACAACTGTTCATAAATAATGAACGCAGACCCCCAAAACACCTCATTAATTTTTGCCTCCCACTAATACTCTTTTTAGTTTAGAAAAGAAGAAAAAATCTGAACACTTAAATTATATCAATGGAAATGAATACATATACAATGTATTTAGTATGAGATGGAACACAACTTCCAATCAGAGAGCAAAAAAAAAATTCTGTAACAAGTTTATACATTCCATAGATAACAGCACAGCAATTAGTTATTCCGTTTTGCTTTTGATTATCTACTTGAATGCCTGATCTTTACCTTTAGTTGTGCCCTGATTGTTAACGCAACCATGATACTGAGTAGAGCAGACAAAGATTAATCTGGTCTCACTTGAATCCTATGCTATCTACTAATTACTGGGGATGTTGATCTCATGACCTTACACGCACAGTCACATCTCGTTAATATCAACTATTGTTTGCTCTTCACTCACACCATCCTCTCTCTATCAGGATAATATAACGATGCATACAAGCATACATCAATACAGGATGTTATTGCTATGATAGGCATGATATATTTGGGATCTATGATCAGGATAATATAACGATGCTACAAGCATACATCAATACAGGGTGTTATTGCTATGATAGGCATGATATATTTGGAATCTATGATCATTTCTGTTTAGGTTTAGATAGTATATACAGTGGTAGCAGTGATAGATTGCTTTCTTACTTTGCTTCTAAGGTTTAAACAAAACTTCTCCTGCTACAATTCCTAGTAAAAATACCCTTTTTTTATCAGGTAGAATCTAATGGAATAATTTTCAGTACTAAATAGTATATAACTGGAATATAATACATGTGTACTGTAAAAACGCAAATATATTTATTAAAAAAAATATACTATGTAGAAAGTATGTTTAAATAAGTTAATCATAATAGGGATGGATGTATAAGACAATCAACAAGTAATTATTTCATATGATGCAACCATGTATATGGTGATTAGAAATGTCCATATTCTAGGAGGATGACTGTCCTTAATTAGTCTATAAAGATCAAGATATTGTCAGGTTTTAATCTCTTGGATAGCAAAGCTACTTAGGACAGAAAAGATTAAACTCAGAACAGAACAGAACAATTTTCTCAATGAGAGGATGCCACACCTTCCAGTCAGTATTGTAGACATATGACTAATAATCTAATGCAGTAACTGAAGCACCATTGCATATACACGAAGATTATTAAATGAAAGAGACATTTTAACTGGATAACAAAAAATGCAGACATGTCTGGATTTCATCATGATAATCAGCTTACCAATGGTTTGTACAACTACTCTACTTTAATACCAACAAACATCATCTTTACATCTTGGTAGATTTTTTAGATAAAGAGCAACCAATATAGCATACCACCCAGAAGTGACAATAATCCTGTTAATTACCAAACGTAAATCCTAAAAACAATCTATTGAGGTGAGATCTTTCCAGGACATGGTCTCCTTAATGGCCGTAAATGACACCTATACATAGCAACCGATTCCTTGGTAACCATGCCAGTGTCTGGAGATGGGCATGGGAGTCAACGCAACTCAAATTGTTTTCAAAACATTGCCAGGGCAACATATGACTAGGGTAATTAAGGCATTTGCTCATTAAGACATAATGTGCAGAATATCACAGGAATAGCTCATTAATGACACCTGTGAGTTGATATTTCGTGTCCGTTAAGGATGGAATAAATAAACCTATCAGCTATCAATATTAGCTCTTATAGTGCCAGCATCTGTTAATACATATTGACCTTTTTGTTATCACCCACAAAGGAACAAATCTCACTCAACGAATAACAAATTTGAATTATTTGTACAAGAATACAGTGTGTGTTTTTCTTTTAAAAAAAATGAAATCAGAGTACCATGACTTTAAAGTGATAATAATATCCATTTCTCAATATCTCTCTATTCACTCCCATAATCTCCATCTGTTTCTACATCCAATGTGTCTATCTATGTCTTTCTTATTTTCTCTTTAATACCTTCCAATGACTTATGTTACCCCCTCTCTTCCTTTCTGTAACAATGGTATGAAACCTTAAAAAGGCTTAACTATTGAATGAATCTCTGTCTCCGTCTGTCTTTCTCTTTCTTAAAGCCTCTGTCTTCTGGCCTCTATCAATAAATATCAAGAGACTTCCGTAAGCTGCTTACTAATGTTCTACTTGTCGTGGCTTATGGGAGATAATCAGTATTTCAACCATTTGTCTGTGGACAAAGACAAAAAAAGAAAAAAGAAAGAGATAATTTGAGGGGTATATAGAGATGTGACTCAGAGCAAATGTAACAGATGGAGCACTATATTTGGAGCAGTCATGGAAAACAAAACGTTGGGGAAGAAGGGCTCAGAGATAATTTGTAAAGTTAATATTTCATCTATGGATTTCTTGCAAGTCTGTATGACCTGTTAAAACAATTTGAAACTTGGTGCCTCTATAAAACTGAGCCAGTCTCATGTACTGTGGGACATTACATACATGGTTAGTTGATTTAAAAATAGAAATAAAGATACAACGCAACATTATCTGTAATAGGTATTGCAATGACAAGCAATAACAAATGGTACAGCTATTTTATTCAAACTCAATAATGGTTCGGCAGGTCACATATCGAGTAAAGACATATGAAATAGATAAATATCAGCAAATAATTCAAACAATCTGTTTGATATCAATGAAACTCATCATATATAGAGTATCATTCATTAAAGGAGAGGACTTTTGAATTTCGTCACAGGCAATCAAACAATCAAATGACAACTGTGACCAATTATCAATTAAGAACTACATCCAGTAACAAAGCTAAGAATAGATGTAGTATAAATGATAAGGGATGAAATGATAATGTCTTCCAAATATAAAGTGATTGTTACTATGGTAACAGACAGACGGATGATAAAGAAGATATCTAAAATAGATTCACCTGTGATTAGAAACAAATTGAAAACAGGAAGAGGAATTATAGGCTAGACTTGTAAATAGCTATTGATTAGTGGTTTCAGGAAATTATCAGTCATTCAAACCATTCAACCCCCATTAAAAACAATCCATCATTAGTCAGAGATTTTAGTTTGAATATGGTTATTTATAATGATGAATATAACTATGGGTAGAATTCTCATCACCATTGTAAATTTATCACCACACAACCTTTTTGTTTAACTCTCATCCAACTCGCATAAATTTATTTGTTATTTATAACAATCAACTTTTTATATTCCCTAAGTCTGCATGCTTTAGATGAGTTTTACAAAAGCATCATCTTCAAAACAGGAAATAATGATTGTACCTTTAAGAAGATTAGAGCTTCAATCCGGAAATCTACTTTTTTTACAAGAGGGATAAGACCTGTCAGAAAATAAATGGTCCAGAATAAACTATAGAACTGCAGTCACTGAGCCATTCACTCCGGTCTGAAAGAGGAACACTCAGAATCCACATGATACTCAGGTGTTTGGCAGAACTACTTTAAAGACACTCGTTTTATTCCACTGTGTGAATTTGTAGGTCTATGTAAAGCGGATTTTAAGATAGTCAAGTAATAAGAATAATGTTTAATGTCCAAAAAAGAGAAAATAATTAATGTTCTATTGTTTGACTCCTCATCTTATGATACTTACAGGATATAACCATTTGAATTTCCACAACAAACAAATACAGCACTACGGACAACTACTAAAACACTACAAGATACACAAGTACAAGGGACTAAAAGTGGTAACTTTTGCAAGTACATCATGTACCTATAGAACCTAATCAGTGATATGAACCATATCTCAGAGTAATTTTGTGTAAAATCAGAATCTTCAAATCCAAAGGAGTATGACAAAAACATATTTGTGATTCTTTCATTACTGGAACCTTTTTAATAGAAACAATTAGGGCTACTAAGTATTTTTAAAATCAATATTGCTGTTACTGATTGCTAGTTTGCTAAAAATTTGAAACACTTAAATAGATTAAATAATGTTTCAATTCATAATTTTGAGCTGCAACAGCTCATGAGTATTCACAACTGTTTGAATTGCTGTACTTTTTTATTTCTATATTTTCATTTAACCTATTAGAACCAAACATCCACAGGGTGCAGCATCTGTAAAAAGTTATCATATTAGCCTGAAGTGTGACAAATTCACTTTTTTCATTCCTATCTGGAATATTGATCTTCACCAATATCCCAACAGGTATATTTGAAATTTTCCAAACCATCAACAGCATAACAAAATAACGATACAGAAAAATGAAGTCATTCTTTGAAGTACTTTTTCTTACAGGAAAAGTTAATCATATCATTAATCATATCATAAATTATGTAATTTGATGTGGATACAATTATGAGGAAATCAAATGTAAGGATTGAACAAAGACGCAAACGGATGATGATCTTTAATGATGGGATGACATGCATGTCTGCCTACCAATCTGCTGTAATCGTTCTAATTCTATGAAAAAGAAGAGCTTTACGAGAAAGGATAATCTGGCCTGTCTCTGGATATATGTAGCTTTAATACAAGGTTTGTTCCAAATGACAGGGTGGCCCTTTCTTCTTGTTAACACAGGCTGAAGGCCATTAAAGGTATACCGGTAATGATACAACCAAATATCTTGGGAAAGTGAAATAGGCAGTAGAAATCTTTCAAATCAAGGTGTATGCATCCATCATTAAACCTAAGCACTCAATAGGAATATACATGTATGTGTGTGCAAAATATGCAAATATGTACATCTTCATTGTGAACATTTTTCCTTCATATTTTGGCGGGGGAAGTGATAATCTAATCATCCATGGGGGAATAGCATTGTCTAGATAGACGGCGCTATACAAATGCCTATTATTATTATTATTTAATGATGGAACCAGGTTACTTTTTTATACTTCAGACAAATCTGTCTTTAAAGAAGAAAGAGAGAGAGAGAGAAAGAGAGAGAAAGAGAGAGATACAAGAGAAAGAAAAAGAGAGAAAGAGATAGAAAGAGGGAGAAAGAGGGAGAAAGAGAAAGAAAAAGTGAGAAAGAGATAAAGAGAACAAACTGTCCACGTTTAAGAACTAATGATACATTCATCTCACTGAGAAGGAAAAAAACAATCTCTGAAACCCCTTCAATATATTTTCAAACCAACCTTTCATCAACTGCCTTTTATAGTGACTATCCACACAGGGAGACACAGGAGTACAAATCATCTTGTCAAATACATTGTTTAACAAAATAATCCTTCCAAAAGCAAATCACCTAATTTTGCTATTCTAATCCGCAGCAGTTATATCCACACACCCCTGGATGTCTGTGAATCACAGATTTCTATTCAAAGCTGTATCAGCATCATTAATTTTGTTGAAAATGGAGACACTAATGGACATATAATTATAGTTATCTTCATGATGTAAGGACAAAAACCTCAATGTAAAAGACATATAATCTCATGATAACTTTCCTGATCTTTCTAAGAAAGATGATGATTCATTCATATAAAATAAGTCAATCTGATGATCATAGGTCATATAAGGTTCACTGATTTGATGACAGTTGTAGTACCATCGCACATTATAGATTAATTATGATGCAATACGATGCAATAAATGACATCTATCTTTCATCAGGATTTCAAAGAATTCAAAAATAAGTCAATTCTTGACAATTTTTGTACATGCAGCTTTTTTTGAGAGGAGGGGGCTTGGTGTATTTACTTCTTTTGCTTCATGATTTAACTGCTGCTTCGTTTGTTTAACTACAAACAATTCTTGTATTAGCATGACGTTAACAAAAATCTTTGTTTATAATTAAGGCAACTTTTGTTTTGTTTTGTGTTCCCCGAAATAAGTTTTATTTCATTCACCATTATTTATAACTCACAAAGTATGATGTACGACAAACCCCCATTTAACTTGTATGCTATCTTGTGATGTGATCTCAGCCATTCAAATTCAATTCATAGATTAGTTGGAAGAATATCAAATTTATCATTTCAATAACAAAAGAATTGCTTTGAATGGGATTCGCAACTGAACCCATTCCTTCAGAGGGAAATAGAAACTGGAAACATTGCTTACACCATGGACCTTCTACACAGAGCTTAATAAGATCTTGAATACACAAATGTGAACGAAAGAGACATCACTGTCATTATCATCATTTGAATAAAAATATTGACATAGAATCGTAGCTGACTTAATCTTCGGAGCAAACAATCTTGAAAGTAAAGGATACTCAACCGCTCTCCCTCCAGACAAATGTCTACGGCTACAAGATATTAACCTCTACTACAAACATGAGGCCCATTTACACATCTCAAACACCATTTTGAAGAAGAAGAAAGAAAGAAAGAAAAAAAATCATTTTTGAAACACTGCAAAGGTGGATTTCCATTTTTTACAATTTTTTTGTTGGCTTGCAGGTAGTTGCTCTGAAATCCCAGTGTTTTGCCAATAGTAGCCATGCAATGCAACTAACTGCCAAACACCAGAATGAGAGAAAAATAAAAAAAATGTTGGTTCCAGTGTAAATGCAGCTATGGAGTTCTTGATCAGGTTTCTTAAATTGTATTGGATGTCAAGGGTGTTCTTCAAGGTTGCCCCTAGCAACATAAGAGATGGTGATGTTGTTTGTCTGTGTTAAGATAAGTTTTCTTGGAATGAATGCTTGTAGAAGTTGCCTCAAGGATCAGGGTACTTGTATCAAGACAAACTAAAGGTTAAGAATCTGTCTTACTTTGTATATAGAGTGTCAAAGAAGTGGATGGGAACAATTGTTTAATGAATTTTGTGCTAAATGATTTACTGGTATAAACAATAAATAACCTATGGACAGAGGTATTATTGCACTCTTGAACTGATTGGTTATGCATGGCAATTACTATTTAGATTTTTCCTAGATCCTACTATGTCAGTCTTAATTTTCAAAGTAACAGTATTTATAAATTTAATTTATTTAATGTTTCGTACAGATGTCTCTCAGAGGTTATTGTTAAGGATAAGGATACAGTTCTACTTGTTGTAGCAAAAAAAATTCTAGACCGACCGAAACCTAAACAAAACAAAACCCTTGAGCGGAAAGAATACAATACTGAAAACAGAAACCAATTGCGAGTAGAGAGAGAGCAAAACTACCATGTAAATAAAATGATCAGTGAAGTACCCAACAGCTGAGAGACAGAGAGTGAGGTGCCTGGATGGAGTGGAGAGGACGAAAAAGATCTATTGTAATGGACTGTGATACATGTATGGCAACCGATTAATCCGTTCTGATGAGATTATCAGTCTTAACAAGCATTCAAATTCAACTTCTAATTCATTTAAGGATGGAGGAGGTATATCAAGGGTGCTATGTGGTAAAGCAAGGATTACAACGGTTAGAATGAGATAATAATCATAATAGTGTTGATTTTTTTTCTCATTCTAATTCCGAAGAATTGAAATGATTTCGAACTGACAAGATGGTGACCTGGCGAGAGGTGAACAAGAAAAGAGTCATGGAGGACCGAGGTGGAGATAGATATAAGGGGAAAGACAGAGAGGAGGAGGGAGGGAGGGAGAGAGGGGGAGTGACAGAGAGAGAGAGAGAGAGAGTGGGAGGAAGGAGGAGGGAGGATGAAGGAAGAGGGAGGGAGCGAGAGACAGAGAGACAGAGAGAATGCATAATACCAGTAAATTAACGGGAAAGGCTAAATTAGTCACACCTTGTACATTACATTTTTTTTTCCCTATCTCATCTGTAAACATCAGAAAATTCTATCATTTTTAACAACTAACACTCAGATAGATGCCATGATCTGTGTGATCTTTCAAACACAAATGAGGTTGGGTACAAAGGGAAACATCCCCCACATTAATATCTAATTCATACAATGGTCTACATTCATTTAAGTCAGATTCCTGAAAATAACTGGGCTATAATTGCTGGCATCGCGTTCCATGGTCAAAACCATGTAAACATATTAATTCTCCTGGATTATCACACCTGATACAAAAAGAAAACATCAAAGTGATACAATGACAACCATTCTAAATTCCTTACAAGTGAGTAATGAAAACGAATAAAGAAATAAATCAAGTGTTATTAATCAAGGAATTTCTCTACATCGTCAACAACAGGCCTCCAGCAATTAATCACAACTCCAAACGAATCCACAAAGAGAAACATCAGTTTTGATTCCTTGTCTAACACAGAGAGAATTCTGATAGCTATAAAGATTGTTTGCACAATGTGAGAATAAATCCTTTCTTTCTATTTGCCTCTACAAATGAACAAGGACACGCAATTATTATAACATAAAAGGAGGCCGATATAACTCACAATCACAAAGGCAACTCTACTCTCTTTTGCTCTTTTTCAGTTATATCCTTGTCATAGGTGACATTAATTTCAACCACAAATAAGGATATTACAGCAGGCCATAATCCTTCATGTCTGCAACTGTTTTGACTTTTCCATACTCTTTTTTATAATAAGGATTATTTTGTTTTTCTCCAAATTAACTTGCAACTTTCATTCATTCTTTAATCTAACTGCAAAATTTTACTGAAAAAGAAAACATACATACTTTTGTCCATTGTGATTGTTGTTTAGTATGCTGATTTCAACACTTAAAGGTATTACAAAGTTTTGGTATGGGGTCATGAATTTGGTTCAAATTAACATATTGGAAGCATATGCGTTCCTACAATATACATTGATCATTGTCGCGGTTGAAATCGAATCTAAAGATATGAAATTATAAATAATAAACTCTTTATGTTGTATAGCTCCCTCTCAAGGTCAAGATATTCATTTAGCTATGAAACAATGTTTCTTGACTAGAATCGACTGATTAGCTATTTCCATTTGGAAATTATATATCACAACTACATATTCTGAGATTTTCATGGTCGCAGCTAACATGATACGGCCATAGGCGCTATTTGAAATTTATCATAATTTACCGGGAGCACCGGTAAATTTTGATATTCAATTTTTCTCGAAAACAGAAGTGTTTTAGGGGTTAATTTTTTTAGTGCTTATAATACATCCACAAGGACATCCAAATATATCAAAATTGTAAAGATTCACTATCCACCCAATTTTCAAAATTTCCCAAAACTTTGTGTTACCTTTAACAACTGCAACAAAACACAGTAAAGAAAATACTTTTAAGAATAATTTTTGCCATTTTGGTAAATGTATATGAAAAACTGATAAGAAAAAAAGAACAAAAAGAGGCGAATTGCTTTTTAAGACATGTTTTCTACAAGCACTTTACAACAGATTTTGGCATACTCTTTTTTGAAATATTAAAATGTCAAAGGAGTATTAAAATGCCAAACTAAGAAACAAAACATGTTTTCTTTCAAACCACTATTGAGACTTGGCAAACATTTCCTATTGCAAATTCACATGTTATAATTATCATTAACTAATGACAAAAACATACCCATATTGCTGCTAAAAATAAAGAGTGCTCTTTTGGGATTTAGATTAGTTGGTATGAGCTTGATGAAATATTAGCACTATAGTTTCCAATTCGCTTGGCCTCTTGCCAGCTAGTAATTGAAATTAACAAGTGGGAGATGTGAAAATCTACTTGTTGAAAATACTTGTTTGTGCAATGCACGTGAACATCAGAGATGGTTTGGGGTCAGAATGATGGGGAGAGAATGGATGTTGAAGTAGATTAATATAGGGATTATAATCATGATAAAGATTGAAATGAAGAGTGGGAAAGAGACAAAGTTTAAACAAAAACTTAGGTGATAAACGCAAAGCCTTTTTTAAAGGTCTTTAGATATGGGCATATCTAAAGATGCAAAAAGGTGTGTTTTGAATGTGACATACAGTTTTGAACCCCACATACGAATCGGACCACCCAAGTTAAGGGTTCGGAGGCTAGTGCGCGCCATGCGTTGTGTACAAGCATGTGTGTGTAGTTGACCTCCGAGAAACTGTCTGCTTCCCGGGTCAAAACAGCTGCGCAGACACAAGGGCTTTATTTTGAATCGTGAAGAGACGATAAACGCGACATCCCACAAATCACTTTCGTATAGTGGGGTTCAATAGTGGGGTATGATAGTGGGGTACGATATGTACATATCTAGTGGCAAGACCCAATAAACGCGCCCATATTTAACAATTACACCTCAGTACTGCCAATACACTTGTACATAACCATTTTTCAGAACATTGTTCACTGACCCTCATTGGTGGTTAGCTAAAGAGGGTATTTGCCCTCAATTGTAACAAGAAATAAAAGAAAAGAAAGAGGAAAAAAGAGAGAAAGGGAAAAAGAGGAGGAGAGGAAACGTGCAACATGATAGAACCCCCTCCTACACCCTTCCCCTAGTCTGTGACATTTTTAATTAGTATTTCACTCATTGTAATATCATTATCAGTGCTCCTCTCATCATTGATTGTACCCTCGCCTATACAACCAACGCCATAGACCCTGTTTGCGGTGTACAACATCCACCCCCTTAATTCATCACCACAGAAACGGAAATGGGATCAGTGCAGCCATTATTACAATAAAACAACTGTCACATTGACCAACAGAAATTCTTAAGATAGTTTGGATACCATTGGGTTGGAGGATACAGAGCCTTAGAGGAACACTCAATAAGTATCGGGTCAGATCTACATCACCATGTGCTATTGTCATCGGCAGAAGTCACAAAGTACATGTGTCGGGTGCATCATGAGGGATAAACCAAGAAAGCAGTGGGATGAAACACGTGAGGGATTTTCTCCACACCTCCACATATCACCAATTCTGGATTTGTTAAAAAGATTTTAAAGTTCTTCATGAGATCAAGTATAGTAATGAGTTTCAAGAGTTCTTTAAAACTATGGTATTTGCTACTCAAGCAAGTTTGTTTATTCTTTTTTATTAAGAAGAGGTATTTCAACATCACACTTGATGTAGGAGTATAATTGGTTACTCATTAAGAGATGCTAGGATGGACATGGTATATGAAATAGAGGGAGCACACAACAGAGAGAGAGAGAGAGAGAGAGAGAGAGAGAGAGAGAGAGAGAGAGAGGGAGCGAGAAAGAGAGAAAGAGATAAAGTTAGGGGGGGGCCATGAAAATTGAGAGAGGAGGAAAAAGAAAGAGAACAAGAGTAAGTACAAGAAAGAAAAATAGGACTAGATATAGAATGTGAGAAAACATGAGCAAGCAAGATGAGAGAGAGAGAGAGAGGGGGGGGGGGGGCAGAGAGAGAGAGAGACACAGAGAGAGAGAGAGAGAGAGACAGAGAGACAGAGAGAGAGACAGAGACAGACAGAGACAGAGAGACAGAAAGAGAAAGAGAGAGAGAGAGAGAGAGAGATAGAGAGAGAGAGAGAGAGGGGGAGAGCTATCTAAAGTAGATTGTAATCTAGTCACTGAATCAGGTCATAATTTCCTGCAGGGTACTAAATTGATTTTACCAAACGACACTTGATCGGCAGGCACTATAAGAACTCACAAATACTTGGACATTCAATTCAGCACGGCGTACAATCAAATAAAAAACAGAAAGGTGAAATGATTTCCATCATGCTGTGTGTGGTGTGGACTGAGCATGAAAGCTCATCTGATGGTGAGATCCTAGGATTCCTAGCAATAGACGAGTATTGTTTCATATTCACACCCTTTGGGTCTGAAACTTGTCTCAGAGATATTCATAGACAGGTTTGGGATAGAAGGTCATTTAAATATTGACATCCAATGCATCCCTGCTTTCCAAAATGAATTCAGGCAGTCTCTGCTTTAGATCTGTTCTGTTAAATGCAAGGTGTATCAAATAATTATTGTTGGGGTGTTTGTTTGGCATTGTGCAACATGATATTCATAATCAGCATAGGTTAATGGCTCATTAACAATGAGCATGATCTAAATTGTCATATATTGTATGTTCTTTTAGAAAAAAAAGACAAGTCTTATTTCAAGTAAGTTGAAAAATGAACAGCCTACATACACATTCATATTAATCAAGTCTGTGTTTAATATCTTTGATGGACAGCCGACACCTAAAAAGTCAACGTATCTGTTCGGAATGTTTAAACATATTGATGAAGGTTAGAGATAAAAGTTTTATTTATTCAATTCTTTATCAGCTTTCCATGCACTAGTAATTCACGCTGCCAATCTCTTGGCTTTCGCATTTGATAATGATATATGCTTTTTTTTTTCAGAGTTTAAACAGGAAAAATGTAGAGAAAGGGAAAACAATGTGTAGGCAAATTGATAACCCCTCTCTAATCCACCACCCTCCCCCACTCTGTGACCTCATTATTCGCATTTCATTAACTAAGTAAGGCTAATGACTCCAAATGATGACACTAGTGCCTCCTCTTCGGCTGAACCCAAACTATACAACTGAACGAGACCATGGGTACCTTTCATTTGGACATGAGCTGAAGAAAGATGAAAGAGATAATTAGGTATATGACCTTCTATGAGAAAGTCCATTAGGCAAGTGATGAGAGACGTGTAGTCATTGCTATTCCTTAGCTCACACAATCTTGGTAGGAGACAGACGTTAGAACTAATTAACCTTTGGCCTTTAGGATATATCTCTTAAGATTTAGCCCTTAAAGAAATCACATTTTCTCCTTTAAGATTATTTAATTATCATCATGGATGAGTTGTTGTTCCAAGTCAACAATTCTCCTGTATTTGTGGGAATGATGTCTATTGAAATTCTTTGACAATGGAAGCTTCTTAAATCAAAGATTAAGAATCATCTTAAAAAACCTTACCAATAATGTCCATAATCTCTTCTCTTGATATTGAACCTAATGAAAATACAAGAGAGTAATTTATCCAGCGAATCCATACAAGGATAAGAGTTACCTCAAGGACTTATTTCCTAAGATGGTTATTTAGTGTCCTCCCCCATACCGATACCATACCTAGATAAACGTGTGGTATGTCCCCTGATGTGCAATAAGTCTACTTGAAGAATACCTACTCTTGAGCCATAATCTTATGACGTACGACAAATGACGTATACCCAACATAAATGTTTTGGGATCATCTTCCCACACACTCATCTTGAAAATCAAACTTTTTCTTCAAGGAATTGCAGTCCATGAGCAGTAATGACATGATCCACAATAACTAGATCACATCACCTAATTTGTCCACTTCGGCACAAATCTTGATTCTTCAGCAGCTTAGAATCTTCCTTTTAATCACACATAAGAGATATATGAAAAAAATCTGACATAATGCTAGCATGGCTCAATAACAAAATTGTATATTATGGATTTTTACCTCCAGTCTGTTAATAAAGGTAATTAGAGATTAGGTTGCTTGCTGATTTAGTTTACAAGGTAAGTGATGGTGTTGAAGATATAACATCCTGTAATATGTCTGAAGGAGAAGCCTATAACAAGACAGTTGGTCTGAGCACACTTGTTGCCACAGTCGGGGGCTAATCATTGGAAATCTAACAAGATGTCTATTGGGAGCCAAAATGGCATTATGATATCTCATATTTTATAACACACTATCTTCTGCTTCTTGGCAGATGGAGAGATGCTTTTACACTGACCAGAGTTTAACTCTGAAAAAACATGAAGATATTTGTATCTCGTCTTGAATCTATAAAAATGGTTTGCATATAATGTGAAAATTAATTATATGATAATCCAGAAGTGAATGATAGCCAATCAAAAAGAATATTGATGTTTTCTTGGCAGTGTAAAACCAAAATCACATCCAACTTCAGGATCTATAAAGTGTTCCCTTCACAGTTCTGCATGCGACCAGCAATAAAAGAGGCAAAACAAAAATTTCAAGGTATTTTTCAAGTTTTTATTGACATCTAACAAACAGCAGCACAATAATGAAAGTGGGAAAAAACGTGTCAACTACCAGCTACAAATTAGACATCATAAAAGTTCAAGGTCTCAAAGAAGTTGACAAATGTCATCTAACAACCAGCAACAAATCAAACAAACTTAAAAGTTTAAGGTCTCTAAAATGTCATGATCTCTAAAACGTTAAAGGTCTCTAAAATGTCATGATCTCTAAAACGTTAAAGGTCTCTAAAATGTCATGATCTCTGAAACGTTAAAGGTCTCAGAAAAGAGAAAGGTCTTTCAAAATTTGTCAAAATATCAACTTACAGCCAGCAACAACTAAAACAGAACAAAATATCACGGATCCTAAGAAGATAAAACATATCACCTAACCACCAGCAACAGATGATGTGAAAGTTATTAGTTCCAGAAGTGAAAATGCTCACTCTCTTACACACTGAAACCAAAACAATGGCTTACATGATATTTTCAATAGCAAATACAGTACAGTGTTTAACACTTTTCATATTTTCTGCTGCACAAAATGAGGTCAATATGTTACAGAGTGATCAAAATTTAAAGATTCACCAAATCTTACCTTTGTGGAGAACCAGGAAGGCTTTAACCCCCTTTTTACAGCTATACTGGTTCTCACCAGACAAGTCTTAAATACCTACATGTTTGTAAAGCACTAAAAATACAATTCTTCTGTCTTGTCTGAAAATAATATCAGCAACACTTTTGGAAGAAAAATTAATTTGGACTTTACAAACTGTTTGTCAACAGAAACACAGCAGGTGTTTTATCATTGGGGATTCCACAAATATCATTAGTGAACATACACATGCTTATATGGATAACAAGTAGGAGGAACAAGAATCCACTTGAATGAGAAGACAACCAAGTTACTTATCATTCTACAGCAGCTTGTGATACACAGTGGGTGGGGAACATAATGTTGAATGTTACTTCAATGTCACTGCTACCATCAATAATATAACATTACTACCTACTGCTTGATGTAAGTACATTAAACTGCTGAGAGCCAGAAGGACGGTAGCTGTCATCAAGGATAGGTCATTAAGTCCTTTCTGATTCTCAACAGACAACACGCGATAGTTATTTCAAGGTCAGGCCTACTGCTAGCATTGATAAGATGACCTTATTACCTACTGTTCGTGAAATTAATCCAAATGAAATAGTTATGTCAAGGTTGGTCTACTTCTCACTTCTGGTAAATAACATTGTCTATTGTTGTCTATTGCAACAAATACAGGTTTCACACACAACTGACATGAAATACTTTATAAAAAGTTTTCAACTTCCTTGATTATTGACATAATTTCATCTGAATACAGAGTGAGTAGTCCAAGTAACATTACAAAGTGAAGGATATCATCTAAAGAAGGTGAAATAGAAAGGTTACAACTGAAAAGCTAAAGCATCAAAATATAAATTGTATGATCTATGCATTATCTGGAGAGCAGCTGGATAACTGCACGGGAAGTAATAATCCTTGCTATTCAAATGCTTGTCTACTAAATGCAGTAATGAGCCCACAGTTGTTTCACAATGAGGCCACATATTGTCACTGCTAGTAATGACTTCATTACATGCATCTCCTGAGAGCTAAAATGGTATTAACTCATGTAATACCATATAGAGTTAACATCTTTCTTGCTCTCAGTAGGCAATATTTATTTGTGTGTGGTTGGAGTCAGAAGGAAGTTGACTCTGTGTTTAGTAGATGAACAAATGAATGATTTTAATAATAGCTCCCATTTCTATACCATAATGATGTAAGAAGGGAGAAAACAGTTTAAACAAATATTTTTAAAAAGGAGAGAAAGGATAAAATGCACAACGACATAAGTCATGAAATAAATCACAATAATGGTGATCTTTATAATGATGCCAATGCCATTGACGCTGATAATTGTGATGAAATTCAAAGTGATGATAATACTGATATTGATGATGGTGATGGTAATTGTGGTAGTGCTGCTACTACTGCTGATAACAATAATGATGGAGGCAGAGATAGTGATGATGATGACAGCACTTATTACCCAACAATGGTATCACTATGATCTACTAATCACAGTAGACTTCCTGCATTTCATGAAGCTAATTAATGAGATGAATTTTAAACGAGTTGAAATGACGCGGGGAAAGAGATTACAGGACGATGCCACTGTCACGACTCGCATAGCAAGGTCCCAAAGAGAGCACGCATGATTAAAACCTAATGATCATTAACGAGAGAGAGGGGACATGCAGGTTAATTAATGATTACAAGAAAGCAAGAAAATGCTCTAATGCACAAGCCCTGTCCTAGGTATTCTTTAAACCAGTATTGTAATTCACTATCCATTGTAATGATCATAAAACATTATAATGAAATGAATTCAACTGCAATGACCTATCAGAACATATGGTCTTTCTATAAAGGTGAACTATATATAGGGGGTGTTTCACAAAGATCCTAAGTTGAACTAATCTCTAAGTTGGACTTAACAATTATGGAAAGCCGTTAGCATCATTGAAAATATTTTGTAAAAGTTATTTCAAGAGGCATAAAGTGTTGATTCAAATCATTCATATTTTCTATTATCAAGGAGATTTCATGTTCTTGATGTGGAATTTATGAAAAGTCTAAAATATTTCAATTTTTGCTTTTGGAAATATTTAATTTTAAGGCTACTAATGGCTCTCCATAATTGTTAAGTCCAACTTAGAGTTAAGTTCGACTTAAGGTCTTTGTGAAACACCCCCCGGGTTAGACTGATATCTCTAGAAGATATGAAAGTATTGTCATAGCTTTTATCAAAGAATATTCAAAGTAACAATAAATTTGAAACAATAGTTTTCTATGTGTGGTAAGGTCTTGTGTACAGAAATGCAATGGCATTAGTTGTTTGGTAAGTCGTTGTTTTGTGGTTGATTCAATGTTAATATGATGGTGGTATATGTGTGATGGTGTCACTGTCAAATCACACCATTAATCTTTCCAATAACATACAACCCACAGCCTCATAACCACTAGATAATATGAAACATACTTGGGAGAAAAATGTAAGTGGCTGTGGTTTGGCAAATGTGAAGATGAACCAAAAAAAAAAAACCTATGGTTTTATAAATTATAACTACAATAAGACAGATGCAGAGGGAATCCTGAACATGTATAATGATATGGATGTGTGATATTCAATAAATGCATTTAATGGTATTTTCTTGAAGATACAAAAGCAGGTTTTATAATTCCTCAACTTCCAGAATCACAAGATGGGTCTTGAAATGTACGGTATAGGCAGATATAATATACCGTGCTCAGGCAGAGAGATGGAGGTTCATTAAGCTATTCGGCAGACCCCCCTGGGGGAAACTTAATAGGAGGATGTCTGATCTTATTAGAGATGGTAGCAGATGTCACAAAGATCTCTGTCAAAATATAGAGACCTAGGCAGTCAGGAGATAATGAAGCTAGGTTGATGGTCACCATGCATACACACATATGGGACTGTTAAGATTCCTCTACAAATAGCTCGTATATATCTGGAATACAGACAATATCCCGTGAATGATATTGGAATAACTGAAAGCATATTTCAGGATGGTGAATATGTTTTAACAACAGAAATATATTTCTGACGCTGAATTTAAAAAAAATGCATGTTTCTGAACATATATAGCTATGTCTACAATATTCCCCATAACTTGGAGAATATGGATGATATGCACATAAATTATCAATTTTGAAATGGGAAAAACCCATGATATCTGTTCAACTGCACACACACAGACAAAAAACTCCACCCCCCCCCCCTGCAAACAAAAATAAAACATGAAGGTAATAATGTGTGATGGGTTATGTGACAAGGAATATGTGGAACATGAGATTTAAAAACAGCTAGTGCATGAAAAACTGATAAAATCCATATGCCATTGTTGCTGAATAGAGAAAAAAATAAGAAGGAGGGGTTACTCTTGCCAAGTACAAGTTCTGTTACTTTATAGACTTTTTGTTATTTTGCGTAGGCTGCCTTACATTGACAATGATTCATGTCGTAGAAACTAAATTGACCTTGCTGCTCCTCGGCACATGAGGTCAATTTGGTTACATTTCCCATTTCCTCCACTTTGACAATAATATTCTAGTCTCCTTTTGAGCCATTTTTACATGGTTTCTTCTCTAAATACTTTCCTTGACATGCCCTGAGGAATAAAGATGTGTGCTTCCTCCTTGGACAGATTGGTGGTCTTAAACAATGAGGTCCAACATCAAATTGTTGAATTATTAAATAATCCTAAACATATCACTTGCATACATCTACATCTATAAGCCTTGAGTTCCTTGAAGATATGAACTGTTGTGGAGCTGTACATACTAAGGCACCAGGCTGGAAAAGATTTATACACAAAATCTTTAACTTGTAAACTGTAACATTTGAATAGCTCTAAACTATGAGAAGTGAGATTTGATACAATTTATAGCATGCTCCCATTAAAGTTGTGACCCTATAGCTTACGGATTAAATGTAAAAGTCATGTCAAATGTATATCAAATTATATAGTATTACCATTTTCGTTGTCAATCAACATAGTAACACTCCTATTTTCAAATTGTCTCTAACATGTATATCATGAAATGATACCATACTGAACCAGTTTTGCACAATAAATGAACAATGTTTTGGTTAATTTAAACATGCAAGTGGACTGAAAATAACTTTCATTCTAAAATACACAATATAAAAGGTTAACATTACAGTATATGATAAGATTTCTTGATATGGTGCCACCCAAGTTTGTTGGAAAAGCAAAAGTATGTACAGAGCATATAAACCTAATTTTGGTTCCACTTTGACAATAAAATACTGAAGTTGTGAGAAAGCAATGGAGAAATTAAATCTTAAAGAAAAACTTATGATAACACGGAAAGAAAGTCAGTAGTTTCCCAGCAGGCTAGCAGGGCCAATTATCCGAAATAAAAAGAAGTACACACCCTTTTATGGCACCGCTCCAAATCTTTGGAATAACCTACCACTATAGACATAAGAAAAGCCTCATCTGTTGCTGTCTTCAAAGTTTTGTTGAAGACGCACTTGTTTTCAAGAGCTTTTTAACAGTCTTTTATTGTGTGTCTGTAAAGTAGCACTGTCAAGAGTTTTGTTTTCATTACAGTGCACTAAAGAATATTTGTATAGTATTTGCGCTATATAAATTGATCTAATTTATTGATATTATTATTGTTATTTATGGCATTGCAATCATATTTTTTATAGGGTGTGATCAAAGTCACTGCATTTTATCTGACTAAATAGAAATAAATAGGCTACTGGAAGTCATATAAAGCATGAACTGACTGGATACATGCATGGCAATGGGTTTTGATGATCTCAAAATACACCTAGCCTAGTTTAATGGTAATATGCCATTCAAACTTAATTATTAAAGTCATTGTATTCATAGAAGGCAAGTGCTAAGAACATTGGAAACATATCATGTAATTCATTTGATATAAATATATCACATTCTCAGTTGCTTTATCATAAGACAGTTCAATATTTTTTGACAACTTATTCAGGTGCACATTTCCAACATATGAAACAAAATCAAAAATAGTTAATACAGTTCTAATCTTCAAAACAATTTGTTATGTCTCTTTTTGTCTCGTGTCTACTTCCCTAAATCCTTTCCATTCCATCTTGTCTGGTGTTTTTTCATAGTTTTGTCTCTCTCTCTCTCTCTATCTCTCTCTATACCATCTATCATTCCCTCCCCCATCTTGTATCTATTGAAGGCCCGCACGGTGAGATACAAATTGGCAAATTTCACGCTGTCCCTTAAAACAGGTGTGCCAGTGAGGACAAACAAGATTCAATCAATATGTTTTTATTCCGTCTGCATTGCTAGGCAGGAGCACTAGTGAAAATATAATCCAGGAGATTGGAATTTATTGAGCTATGGATAGGGTAATGAAACATAGTTTCTATGAGGAGTGGAGGGGTGGAACGTTGAGAGAGACAGAAAAGGCAAGAGAAGACAGGAGTGGAAAGGAAGTAGACAGCTGGAGAAAAGGAAAAGACGGGGAAGGGGAGAAGCAGAGAAAGAGAGATAGATGTATGGAAAGAGAGAGGAAAAGAGTGAGAGGGAGAGAGGGAGAGAGAAGGAGAGGGGAAAGGGGGGGGGGGGGTGAATCAAGATGGAGATAAAGAGTTACAGACAGAAAGAGAAAGAATGACCACACATTGAGAACAGGTAGGAAATGAAACAGAAAGGTAAATTGAAAAAGAAAGAGAGTTCAAAAAATAAATGTTTACTCCCTTTTTTCACAACAGTGAATACAATTTGTGTGTGTTCATTCTTTTGGGGTAGAATGCAATCAAGCTATCCCATATCGCAGTTGACAGGAAAATGGAAAACTGTACAAAACCTTGTAAACAAACGTTTTGAATTACATTTTCTGAAAATTTTCGCACTATAAATAGTAGAATATATTGATTTGCTTAATAAACTGGAGGTCCTGTTGCATTATCCAGACAGCAAAACATATCATGATCAGTTGAAATAGAGAAAGAAATCAATACAAATTGAGATTGGAGAGAATATCAGGCTTCGTACAGTTCAAGGATAGTCTACCCAAGAAGGGTTGCATCCGTATAATAAAAATCATATCCGAGACAGTATTGCTCATTAGGTATCTGTCTATGTATCTAGCAACGAGTATCCATCAATGTTCAATACTAAACAAAACAAAACAAACAAAAGAACAGACACACAGAAGAAGAAAAAACAATAAAAAATATTTAAAGTGTAATAAACATGATTCATCATTTGATGTGTGTTAAATGTAACTCATCCCCATCATCAAGTTGTAAATAAAATATGGTACAAACTATACATTCTTGAACTTAAAATACTGTTCCTTACTTCAGATTTTGACTCTAAATGGGTCTCCTTCGGTAAAAATAAATCCAGCAATGTGAATAAATGGAGTTAAAAGATTATAAGCTGTGTGTGAAGTTAAAGAATAGTTCTTATTGCTACATTCCATTTTGGTCACATAATACCAGGGCATGTTTCTCAGAGTTCAGCTATGAATAGTTGTGACATGTACTCACAGGGGATGCTAAAAATAATCCCAGTGTTAGGAAACGAAGCACATGAGACGACTGATCAAACATTAATGTCCTCACGAAACTAAAACAAAGAATATCTGTCAAATGAAGTCATGTGTCATATGCATCTCACTTCTTTTATCACTACCCTGCTTGATCCATCCCCACTCTCCCTCTCTCTCTCTCGCTCTCTCTCTCTCGCTCTCTGTCTCTGTCTCTGTCTCTCTCCCTCGCTCTCTCGCTCTCTCTCTCTCTCTCTTGCTCTCTGTCTCTCAGTCTCTCTCTCTCTGTCTCTCTCGCTCTGTCTCTCTCGCTCTCTGTATCTGAGTATCTCTCGCTCTCTCTCCCCTCTCCCTCTCTCTCTCTCCCTCTTTCTATATACACCATTCTCTTAATTCTCTTTCACACATTTTCCAGGATCTGATTATCAATCTCATATTAGATATCACCTCTCTATTTCTTCTCTCTCCTTGATGGTTCCAGAGAGTCTGACATCCTATTTCTTCTCCATTCCACTCCTTTAAAAAATATATTGTGTTTTCCCCCATCTTTGTGTTTTCTGCTATCTTTTAAATAACTTTTTGAGCATATGTGTTGCTTTTTATGTTTATATTTCAGCAAATAATTTAAAGCAGCCTTGTTTTTGTTAGGTTGAAATTATGAAGTTGAATTTTTAGCTGAGAATTTTTTCTTCTTTTTTTCTTCAATATATTTTTTATGACACAGTGCACAAGCATTCTTCTGTTGGTCTCTCCCCCTCTTTATACCTCTTACTCTTTAATTTTCACTGACAACCACAAACCACTGACAACGTTATGTTTTTATTTTGATCATAGAAAACAATATTCCAGTCTGAATCTATAGCTCATAATATTAATGATTCTGGTTTTTGAGCTACCATCATAAATTCCATCAAGGCCTTTGCTTTAGTAGTCACATGCTTTGTCTATATGTAAAGGTATATTGGTGATTTAACAACACAGGTGGTATATGGAACATCATCATTCAAATGTAAACATCAGTCACAGATAGTTTTACGTATACTGCTAACTAATAATTTTGTTCATGTGATGCATGAAAAATACTTACTTTTCTTAAACCTTAGTCAATTTCACAAAAATCAGTAAAGAACAGACATACATTAAACAAAGAGAAACATGATTTGAAATATTTCCTTTCAGAAAAATATGAAATTATGAGCACACAACCATACTATAGGAAGGTTTTGTTTTATGCACGTTTTATTCATTTTCTATAAATTTACATTTTAAAGACATCTTTTCTGCTCCTTTCTTGGAATGCTAACAACCATTACTGATTGTAAATCAAACCATTCCACACAAATGCATGCATCCAACATCTATAAATTGATATAATCTCATGCAATCCATAATTGTGAAACAGTATCATCTGCATACCGTACAAGACCTATTGTAATCATGGGTGTGAAAATAGACGCTTTAAAACGTCAAGGCAGGGGTGAGGGGGAGTTCACACATGATATCTCACACACATCAATAGATATATTTCAGAAAACAAATGAGACTGACGTAGTAATGCACATGTCACTAGAGGCGGACATTTTCAAAGAGAGGATGGTGTTAGTTTTGGAAGCTTTTTGCCCACCAGCTGCGATGGTATTGTGCTTTCCTATCCATAGAGAAGAGCAAAAATACATAAGGTTGAGATTTTAATGCCTGTTATTTTAAACCCAGCTTGGTTCTGAGATGTAAATTAACTGTATGTGATCAAACGATCTTGACAGAGAACCCTGATATGTGCAGATGTTAACATAATGATTCATTTATGATTAAGTACCTAACAAATTAAGGAGTAAAAAGATTATTACTAAAGACAACCATGAGCAGTGCAGTTTTGTTGTTACTAAAATAAATGGTTGAAATATACTTTAATAAATAAAAAAAATTCACATCTTTCTTCTAAATATGTTTACATCTACTTGAGATAGAGATATGCAAAGCTCTGATGACTCTAGTAGGAATGTCTTCATAAGTAACACATAAACTATTTTGGGAAAAAGGAAAACAAAAAAGATTTCAACTCTCCATTCCTAATAAAAACAAGTCAATATAAAGTTGGCATCTGCATATATAACTAAAATGGAACTAAAAGCGATTGAATATAAAGAAAAGCTGGTCTATCACTAATATAAGCTAAATTGTTTAGGATTTAGAAATCATCTCTATCAAAATGCTCCCAATATCCTCACCAATGCTTGCTACTTTTATATCCACAATAAATATAAATTCATATGTCAATTCCAACAGAGGCATAAACTTTTAGCTCTATATTCCAACATACTGAGAGCAGTCCTTGTACTCCACCACCCCCAAATCACGACATCACACCCCCTACCACTACAGAATCTCTCTAGTGAAGTAGGAACATGGCTCTTTCTTCTCATCTGAATGTCTCCTAACCAAAATAAAATGAAGGGTACATGTGTTTTAACAATCAGATAATGACTGTGAATTGTTTAATTTATTTCATCAGTCAAACAGGGTACAACGGGAGCTGAATTCTAATTAGATAAACGCTTACCATAATGGAAAACATGAATGACTGTAATAACTGCATCCCACAGTCAGGACTGTATTTAATAGACAGGAATGTTGATTTCATTGCCATGACAGAGAAGATTCAGTAGCAATAAGCTGTGATCTAAAATGTAATGAAGATTTCTTTCTGACTTTATCATCAATATCAAAGGGGTTTCTCTCTCTCTCTCTCTCTCTCTCTCTCTCTCTCTCTCTCTCCGTCTCCATTTTCTTTCACTCCTTCGCCCCCCCCATCCCTCTCTCTGTGTCTGTCTGTCTGTCCGTCTCTCTCCCTCTCACTCTCTCTCCTTCACTTTCTCTTTTATGTTCAAATCACTACTGAAATTGTTCCGTATGATTATAAGAAGAGGCCATACTAAGCTTATCCAAAAAGCTAAAACATCACCAATGGTTTCTGTAGTAGAAGAAGAAGCAGCAGCACATGGCGCATAGGGGTGTTGTTGTCCAGTGGATAAGTCTCCGGACTGTAAACTACAAGGTACATGGTTTGAATCCTGAATCCCAAGGCAAGGGTGGGGGGGGGGGGGGGGGGGTACCCAGGTGAGTTAAATGAGTACCTGGCAGGAAGTATTTCCTAAACATGCTCAAGAGCTGTATAGCAGCCTTGCGTAAGCTGGGGTAATAATGATAATAATGTAGCACCAGGAGTGGCAATGTGCCAGACATGAGCGCTATTACAAGACTCTGCTATCATCATTATCAACATATAGTCCAAGTGTAGCAAGAAGACGGCAACATAAAGGAAGATAACCCTGAATTTCTAAATGTTTCCAAGTACCTCATTTACCCTGAAGATGATTTATTACCACTATCAAAGAAAAACCCAAGATATTTTGATGGATTCATTTGTTCTTCCCGTAATGCATCCCAAGAGATCATTTAGGCGGGGAAGGCATCTAGAGAGGAAGAAGATAAAATACTCACATGTGACGTGAATGCTTTAAATGATTCTCAAATCACATCCTTAGAATAGCTTCAGGGAGCATGTGATGGTGATTCAGACGAGAAGAGAATGTTTTAAGTAACACGCTATTAAACAAGAGATCTGAAATACAAAATAGCCAGTTCTGATCATCGCATACATTTTAGGAATAATAAAATCGATGTGATTTAAGAATAGCAACCAGTACACAGAAATATCAAAGCTTTTCGCTTTGCACTCATTAGTGTAAATTGCAAGAATTAACAAAAAGCTGAAATCTGTTTAAAAAAGAAAAAGAAGGAAATATTGACTTTGATTAGTTTTCTATTTCTAGATTCATAAATCAAAACCTTTTACAAAGTTCTTTTCTACAGATGGACTGAAAGTCACTTACATCAGCGTACTATTCTCTGTGAATGAACAGGAGTGGAAATTAATGCTAAAACGAGTTGAATCCACTCCTAAGAGATTAAGTCCAAGTAAGTCCTCACTCTGGAGTGGATATAAGTACATAATGATGAGATCCCCTATTTCACTCCTAAGAGAGTGCATTTAGAGTGAAGGGAAGAAGTAGATGTGTAATCAATGTGCCATTTACATAGTAAAGAAATGTATGAAAAGAGAAAATATCAATTAGAAATCTCTCTTCCACCATATGCCTGTAAGAATGGTATGAACAGACTGCATAACATCTTCACATCTGCAGGAGACAAACAATTTACAAATTTGGCAAAATGGGTCTACAACATGCAGGGCTGGCCAAATACATTACAACCCCAAGTCATCTGGTATGGACTATGCCCCCTGTTCATCAAGTTCTGGATATATGCCAGTGGTACAGAACGATAACAGAAGAGGAAAGAAAACAGAGTTGGAAGAGACGGTGGAGAAAAAGAATACATCAATAAAATGTAAGAATAAAAAGCATTAATAGAAGTTGGCGCAAGTGGAAAAGAAATAAGAAGAGTTGAAAACAAGAAAATCATAAAGAAAATGGATTGAGACTACTTTATACGTCTTTAACAGGAGATATTCTTATGAACTATATTTTGCCTTGAAATGAAACAGGAAGAAAGATGACATTGTGTCCATGATTGATGAGTTCTGCTAAAGTATTCCCTTGTGATCTATGGAGTGCAAGACATCTTACTGAATTGATGTATCACATGGCATCTCTCCATCTTTCATCTCATAACTCATACTAAACAAAGTTTAACTCTCTTTCTACAGACAAACAACATCATCAATCATGCAATGTCACAACATCAAAGAAATTACACTAATGGACTGGTTGATTACCACTTTGTAAATGTTATTTACATTTCAGCATAACTCAAGCTCATTTCTGTTTAATATCTCACATCTCATGTACAAGTATGAAAGTATAATAGTCTGATCATGTTCCTCAATTAAACTTTAAACATCTAACAAATTGCTTTTTGGGGAATTGCCAAAACCTTCTAAGATATTTCATACCCTTCTCATGGGTGTTGTGGTATAGTGGTTCATTCATTTGACTCGCAATCCAAGGGTTGAGGGTTCGAATCTCAGCCCAGCATTAAAGTCGTTGGCAAGACACTAATCTGTTTTTGCCACACTCCACCCAAGTGTAAATGGGTACCTAGAAATTAGTGGGGTAATAACAATTTCCGGGGCTTCGAGAAGAACGGCTAAGGCTGATGGAGCTTCCCTGGGTAATCAAAATTATATATCTTAAGATATATTTCCTTTATCTAGCCTGACTCATTCTTTCACTTAAAAAAAAGAACAAAAAAAGAAAAAAGAAGAACAAATATTGAAAGTCCACATCTGACTGTATGTTGCATGCGACATTTTCTACAAGCACATTTGCGCTATGCATCTTCCAAGACTCTTTCACACTTTAATAACTGCCACAATTCAAACAGGAACAAAAAGGACACCATCACAGTGCTGGAAAACACTCGCAATTGTATTTCAATCAAAATGAACAGAAGGAAAAAATTGTTTGCATTCAAATCTCAAAAGCATTCCCAATTTCTAATCATCCAGCTGTCTTCCTTGAGTTTGTCTCAGGTTTCATGCAAGAAATCACCTTTCATACCCTCGGTATGATACAGGGGTCTGCAAGTCCAACGCAATTATGGGATGACATCCTGACAATGGGCACGTGTGAGACGGAGTGTGTTACAGGCAAACATCCCAACCTTCAGTTTGTTCGCTAAATTTGCACCTCGTAATGAAGGGAGAGGCACGAATGTCCATGGACGAATCTAACTAGAGTGCACGCAAGGGAGATTTCAGACAGATGGAAATCTTCACGATATTAAATCTTGATTCTTCTAAACAGCTGGGATGCTCACATGACTGTTATTTAATAATATACACAAGATTCATATGTATTAAGAGATGGTAAGATGATGCACCTGACTTCATGCAGTGCAGTTCTCCAGCATTTAGGTAACTCTAATCTAAGGAGCATATCTTTAGTGCCAATAACTGATAGCTGATAATAACCATATTTGTACGATTAAGAAACCCTAATATGTTCTCAATTTCATTCTACATTCTCAAATCAAGTCTTAGATAAATACAGTGATATCTCATTCATTCAATTCCACGTTGCTTTCATGTTATAAAATTCAGAAGACCCTCTGTAACATGCTTATTTTGCCTGATATTATTTCTTTTTGGAAGTCATCAGGGCCTCTGTTGAGATTAAGTTTTGAATGATGACAATACTGAGTCACATTTAAGGTCTGGTAAATCACCACCCCCCCCCCCCCCCCCCACACCCCATCAGCTTAACTAAATCTATAACATGCTCTACGCTCTAAGTTCTCCAGATGGAAATCCCAAAGACTGGGATTTTCTAGATGACTAATTCAAGCTTTGTGAATGAGAATGATGCCAACAACCTAAACTTTCAATATTCCAAAGATGGCCAAAGGGTCTCGGGGAGCAGAAACGGGGGCACGTGACAAATGTGTAGACGAGAACACCTTAGAGGTATAGGAGCAAACAAAGATCTCTATGTAACTTGAAACCAAATGCAATGTCGTTGAAACAGCTGAAGTAGGAATCTAGGTGAGATGGAAACGAAGGTAAAGAAAAAGAAAGGGGAGACTTGAATGGAAGACTGCCAGGAGGGGATCTGGGATATATATAGAGAGAGAGATGGAAAATAGGCAAACTGGAAATTAAAGAGGGGGGGGGGGGGGGGTCACACACAGATATGACAAATATGGGAGAGAAAGGGAAGTAGTTAGAGAAATAAATATTAAATGTACAAAATATGAAGAATTTAAAAAAAGTTAGACAAGATAATAAGAGTGAAAATAAGAAAGAAATGGAGCACTTACACCTGTATAAGCAAAGTAAATATCATACAAAGGCAGCAAAAACAGATAAACAGTTAAGAGAGTGTGAGAGTGAGAAGGGGGAGGGGAGGGGAGAGAGAGAGGGGAGGGGGAATAAACAGGGATTCACTGACAACAGGATAAAGATGGACAGACATTTAAATAGCTCAGTAATGTAACTAAAAACAACCTTATTGACAGCGGCATCAATAATAATCTATTCATGAGCTAAATCAGAAGTCAGAACATTAAACATTATCTGTATATGTATGTTACATAAATACAACTACATGTATACCCCATTTAGCAGAAAATAATTGTCATTACCACGAGTATAAATGCATAGAAAAGTGTCCATACTAAGTCATACCCTCTAGGCCTCTACAACTTAAATTTAAAAGCATGTGCATCATAATTATCTGCAAACCATCAGAGAATTTTGACATGTTTGAAATGCCAGCATGAATGATAATGACTTCTTGGTGGATCACAAAGTTGATGTATATAATCAAGATATGTTCAAGACACCACTCTTATTGAAGAATAGCTAACATCATTATTACAGTGATTCCTATGGATGATTCAAGCAAAATCCAGAGGTAAGCTTCAGAGACCACACTTCATTGTACATGTATTTTAGGTCTTGGATTTCTTTTTTCTTTGTGGAGGTCATTTTGTCCGGCATTGGACTTGGCTCAGCATGAAGTAAGGACTGATTGACATGCTTTTCATTTGCATGTCAGACACGTGCCAACGGCCGGGGCTCCCGTGCCGTGTCGTCCACTATCAATGCAAATCTCGGCAGGAGAGCAAAGGCTTTCAGGCCTTAATGGATCACTGAACGAAAATGAGGTTTTTCCCCTCTCCGTCTTGCTTTCCTTTCACCTTTCACTCCATTACCGAATAAACTGATGAGACATGGTGATAAGATGCAGTGGATGTGAGGGTGAAGTGAATTAGGTTGATGGTGGTTGATCTACATAACAATAATGAATGCCGGAGCATGCACTGCCTGAATAATGGAATCCAGTTCAACTTTGAACCAGCACAAGAATCAAGTCAAGTTTCTTGCAATCACATCATGAAATACCGAACAAACCCAATTTACATAAATTACTCTGCTAATATAATGACTGTGATATGATGAAGATGTATTGTATATAATTATAGCCTTGTAATCATGGAAACCATGAGAACGTCCACTTTTCTCATCTTTTCATTAATATCATAAATATTTTGTCAAAGTCTGATGTATAATGTAAAGGGATTTTAATATATGAATCGACTTTAGCAGTCGAGTCAGTAGCCAGACTTTTTCCCTCTCTACATTCATTGCACAGCTACTATCAGTTTATATATTTTATATTTTCCTTTTATTTGTGACAAATATTGAATTACCATGAATAGCAATTAATCCTGAAGCAAAAATGGATCGATGGTTGTTTGCATCTTCGTAGAAACCCGAGTATGATAGCGGTTTCAAGTTTGGGACGTGAATAGCCATTCCCATTTTCATCTACTTTGATTATGGTAATGGGTGTGATCTTTATTAGATAAAATTGGACAAATTCAATCATTTTCTTACGATGTTCCTTGATCATTTTAAGAAGCAATGATGCATGTGGAGGTAGGAAGAGACAGAGAGAGAGAGGGGGGGGGGTGGTGTGAGAGAGAGAGAGAGAGAGAGAGAGAGAGAGAGAGAGGTGTTGGGGCCCAGGGAGAGGGGAAAGGTGAGATGAGAGAGGTTGAGAGACAGATAGAAAAGGAGAGAGAAACTGATAGAAAGACAACAGAAGAGAGACAGTTTGACAGGAAAATTGACAAAGTTAATTTAATCCCAATTTACAAATTCAAACTGTCGTGCCATTGACCTCATCATGTAAATGGCTCTTTTTTGGATGAATGGTTTAATCTTCACTCACGTACAGTCCTCCAATCATAGCAGCCAATCCATGCCATGTCACATTAGATGCGTGATTACTACCATCCCATCAAGCAAACAACAATTTTATGCTTCATCTGCATTGTTAGATTGGTTCAGATGGGGTAATGTCACTGTTTCTTACAATATATACAGACTTCAAGAGTTCAAAAGAGGTGTACCACAGACACTTTAAAATCAAGCATTTTCCCAATTCTTTTTGCAACTTTATTTTGACTTTGACTCTTCTTTCTCCATAAAGTGTGCATTTAAGAATGTCAATACCAAAGTAAAAAAATGTAACCATACCGGGAACATTCTTTCTTAAAAGAAGTGAATTTAGTATGGAGAAAAAAATTATTTGATGTTTCATAAAACATGTTAAATGATGGAATTCCCTTTTTACAATTTCATCTAACACACACAGGTAAATTATTAAAACAAAATATTTTGAAGTTCCTTTTTTTAAAACAGAATTTCATTTCTTCTTTGGTTATTTGACTATTTAAAGAGTATGTTTTTTTGTGTTTGTTGATGTTGTTTCATATATTTTAATTTTTGTGAAATAGAACCTTCAACCATTTCTCATAATTCAGACTGCTTCTCATATTTTATTGAATTAAAAGGGTCAGAACCTTTAAATTCACTTACTCTAATACCATCAAGCTTTTATTGAAGATTGAATTTAGATATAATGTGACAAGATATTATTATTAACGGCTAAATGGCTCAATTAGGAATGATACTCTAAAATGCAGGCACAAGAGAGATTGCAAAGCTGGGGGAGATTTGCCCATATGTCAGACCATATGCTCTGTATTACTAAGCATAATTCTCCTCTTACTTACTCAATACACTTATTCTTTGATAATTTTCTTCAATTTCTTTCCATCTAAATTTAGCTCCTATCATGATTATACATTTTAAAATAAATATATCATTCTATTATTTTTGTATCCGTTGGAACATTCTCCAATCATTTTCTTGGCATAAATGAATAGAACACAATATACATGATATACACAATACATTGAAACCATAAAAGGTGAATTAATAGGAACAGCAATTTGTGTTCATCAATTGGTGGTTTATTGATCTAATGAAGACTAAATTATGACAATGATGCTACTGCAACCCCAAAGTCCTTCTTGGTGCATGTCGTGAATCCACGGAGCACACTACATAATACCCTTTAATAACAGTATCCTCCCTAATTTCAACCACAATCCACCGTGGAATAAAGGGAATGGTGAAAAAGACTAAATAATATGAAATCGCCCTGCAGCCTTCTCAAATTACAGGAAACCGGTGCTAGGTTTCAAAGGCTTGAGATATTACTTCATAATGAGAAGGTGAATGGGTCTGCATGCTTAACCAGATTACTGACATGCATTTGGGATGACTCATAGAGGTGCAAATTGGAAGAAAATCATATCAAGTTGAGCCCCCCTTTCACAACAATTTTTCTTATATTCACGTTTATCAAATTCATAAGTTGATCAAGAATTTTTTTTTCTTCTAAAGGTCTCAGTTTGGTTTTAATTCATCAAGATTGGACAGGCCAGCCATCTGTGTAGAAGGTTGATGTGCATGGTAGGAATAGAATGACAGCCGAGTAACAATGGGGTTGATGAACTTTTAAAGGATTTATTGCTGAATGGAGGCTTACTGGTAGAAAGTAAGACTGATATCATATACTGCAAAAATTAATGAGGTACTGGCACTAGAAAATTATATGAAATGGGTGATAACAAAGGAGAGAGAGAAAGAAGGGAGAGATAGTGAGGGAGACAGAGAAGGAGAGAGGAGAGAAAGGGAGAAATTGGGAGAAAATAGAGAGAGAGAGAGAGAGAGAGAGAGAAAGAGAGGGGGCGGGGGAGGGAGGGAGAGACAGAGTCAGCAAAGAGATGGTAAACAGACAGAAATACGCATCAAAAGTAAGGATAGCTGAAGGAAGTAAAATGACTGTAAACAAGGTGAGTAAACATCTTGAAAGTAATACAAATTAAAAAAACTAACATTAATTGAGATTAAAAGTAGAGGGAAAAGAGTAACCATGTGGCAGGTGCATGGAGAATGCAATGATGAGAGGGGGTTGATTTTCAGATGGAAGAAATTAGTGATGAGTATGAATAGTTATATCAGAGAAAGAGAGAGAGAGAGAGAGGGGGAAGAGAGGGAGAGAGAGGTATAGAGAAGGAGAGAGGGATAGACTGGGAGAAACAAATAACACATGTGGAGGCTGATACAGACAAAGACAGAAAGGCAGGGGGAAACAGAGAAAGAGTCGGAAAAAACACATCTAAAAGAAATACGTTTAGGGGAAAAATATGGAAGCAAAATCCAGATATATGAGCCAATCATATTGCAATCTCCTGGTATCACAAAGCAATGAGATCAGTGCATTATGACTTTTCTATCAGATGCAATTCAATTCTCTATCAGAGATGAGTAGATTGTTGTTTTGACAAGAAAATTCTGGAACAGGAAATCCAACAATGGTACAGTCGGCTTCCTTCAAAGGCATAAACATCTCCAAGATGAAATTTCAATTACAGCAATAATGCTTTGTAGCTCACATGTCAGCATGGTTTAAATAGTCCAAAATATACTTGAAGAGGGGATTGTACTTTGATGGAATTTGTGGGAGTAACAACTATAAGACTGTGAGTACATAAACAATCATTTCGTCATACAAAAGAATGTTTTGTCATATATAATTGATGATGAAGAAAGAAGGTTCAACACATGGGGGGAAATCCAATAAGGGGTGCTGGATCTGAAAGAATGATAAACAAGTTTCCCTGAAAAGCAGGGGAAATGATGTTCATGAAAATATGTGAATCAATTTGAAGTTGTCACGGGATCAAAACTCCAAACAAGGAATAGAAACTTGGAGTATGAGTCATTCTTTAAAGAACATCAATCAAAAATTCTCAAGGATAACTTTCTCTTACCTAAAAAAAAGCTTATGATCCGAAACCTTCTGACGCTGGTTCCCATCTTGACTCAATATTAAAAGAATATCTATTATTTGGGACAGGATTCTACAATGCAAATATCTACGGGAATAACATTTTATGACTTCCATAAATTTCCAAACAAGAAGCAAAGATCTAAAAATGTTTGAATTTATAGCAAATTACATCTACTCAGGTTATATTTATAGTTAATTTCATGCTTGTTTCGTCTGCTTATCTTCTTGTCATGACCTTTCACTAGCATCCAAGACCTACCTTAAAATCCTCTTAACAGCTGCTCTTTAAATTTTGCTGGTAAAGCAACAATTTTGTTTGTATATAAACTGGCTTTAAGTACTTCTAATTTTTATTTTGCTGTAGATAAATTATTTGGACCTATTGAAATGTACAAATAAAATACAAATACTAGTACTCATATTCACTTTAATTTTGCACCCTACATTTACTTTGACAGTGCAACAAAACATGTTTACATCTAATAGTGATATCAATGCTGTGCTTGGTTAGATGATATCTTTAGGTGATTGAAATCCTGATACAATAAACACTTGTATTTTGCACTTCACAATAAAAACCAAGCTGTTTACCACAGAATAAATTTAATATAGGTATTGTACAGATACAAATTGAGCATTGTATGTAAATCTAGATCTTGCTGCCTTAAAGGTGTTAAGAACGATAAATCTAAAGGCAAACACAGTGGTCGGAACTACAATACAAATGTTAATGCTGGAGAAACACCACAATTTATGTAAAATCAACACATCTTCTAATTCTGTGGTTATCAATACGACGTTATCATTAATCAAAACAACTTCACAAATGATTTTTAAAGCCCCACTGCATTGCTTATAGCTAATTGCGCCCTCTATATAGCAAACAATGCCTAATCGGTTACTATTGGTCCCCCATTGTCCCCTTTTTCTTATGTTAATTTAGAGCTGATTTGATGAGATAACCACATGTCAGTGACCATGCAGGGAGGTCTTATCCCTCCTGGTATAAATCGAAAGAACAAATAATCAATTTAATGTATCTACAGGTCAGTGTCAAGTGAACACCGGTAAACAGATACTGAGAAATACAACAAACTTTCAAGAGCAATGATAGGTTGAATGACTAGTTCAAGGGTTTCCTTGAAAATGTTGTTTTCAAAGCCCAAAAAAAATTTTCATGAGTAAACAAAGAAGATGAAGTGGATAGCGATAATGATCAAAGAACATCTTTATTCTACAAGATTAAGTAAAATCCAGAAGGCTTCTTTACCATATAATTATATAATTTATTAATTTTTTTAGACAGGATAAAGCTAGTAATAGTGAACTCATCCAATCATTAGCTTTCTCTATTCATTTCCAAGATGGATACTGAAACAAATTTCATGATCAAGCTGCTTTTGATGGATACTTGGAAGTAACAATGAATATATCTAATAACAAAATAATGAACATGAATTGTAGGGACTTGAAATTTCAAGGTTAATTGAAGGAGGTAACTATGAAAAAAGGAAAAGAAACAAAACATGAAATACATCATGAATATGAATAATGAATAACCAGTCTAGATTGGTTTCAATTGTCCAATCCTTTATCTTTCATCTTTAAGTACCTTACAAACAAAGAGTATATACCTCTATATATAACACATATATTCAAGCACCTCTTAATCACAAGATATGTCAGCACAGTACTCTTCAAACTTGAGATGAGAGATAAGTAAACTATAAATGATCAATTTTAAAAGAAAATTGATAAGACATGTAATTGGACAGGTTTGAATGTGTTATTTGGACTCTACAATCTATTTGTTTTATTTCCGTGATTGTGACTAATCTTCTGATTAATTAATCACATTTGACCTAAAGAGAGTTCATGGTTATTCCAACTATTCTATATGACATGCCAATTTTAACCAAACCTATTTATTCATAATTAATTTGCAACAAATATTCACAAATGTGAGTCATGTGAAGGATAGAGATAGTAGAATCATAATGTAATACATTTTACCAGGTCATTATTGACAAAGAAATATTCTGCTTGAGCGAACAGCCGATCTTAGAATACAAACTTACGAAGGCACAAAAAAGTTCAGTTGGTCCATCAAAATTTGTTTACATTTAAAAAATATGAATGACTATATCCCCACCTGAAACAGAAACTGAACACATTTCTGGCTTTAATCATCTGCAATACCGGCAATGGTGGCAATGTTGGACCAACGCCCACGACATGAACAAACAAAAGAGGCATGAGTGTACTTGAGTCATTTTATGATTAAACAATGCCCTGCCATGCAAATATTAATAACCTAGCATCCACTCTTATAGTCTAGACAGAACATTGGAAATTAATGGCAAGATATATGTGAACCTGATCAGCATGAATTGCTTTCCTTGTTTGCTCCCTTTCTCTCTTCAATTCAAGACTGGATATAGTCCTGCAAAGGTGTGGAGTGCTTGTTGAATCACTATCATTGGCATCGGGGAGGGGGAGTGGAAGGCGGGGAGGGGGGAGGGGGGTGGGTAAAACATGCAAGGCTACAGACCCTTTCTCAACTTAAAACATTAATATAACAGGACCAGCTCAACCTCCATTTAAGTCCTTAAACAGCCATTTTTAATGCCGTCATATATCACTCACTTTTGCAAACCATAATGATTAATCCGAAACCTTTTGATCTGGTAACATTCACAATGAGCTTACAACATAAAGACCTCTTTGTCCCCGGGCTATTTATCTTCCTGTTTCCTTATTCTTTGATCCTTTCAACATGGTACGTCATTCAAACCTATTCATATCGGAAACTAAGGCAACATTCAGGTAATACAGATTACAATACATGTTTTGAAAGCGTAAGTGCCTTTCGAGGTGTCAATGGCCCAGAAAGGCGATCCATTCACCTCATTGTGCTTCTCTAACAAACTTCTAAGTTATCAAAAGGTCATTAAATGATTCTCCTAAAGGCTTCAGATATCATTCATGGTTTCAGGTCAAAGATAAATCACTGATCAAACAAAACTTTATCATGTTCCTCCAAATAAAAGCATTAAATTGTGAGAACGCATTATAGATATCAGTCATCTTAAACAAATCTTGTTATTGTCCTCAATGTATATAGTCTTTTTTGTTTAATTCTGGGAACAAATCCTCTTTCATTTATCCCTCATGAACCAAGGATACAAACTCTTTTGTGGAATAAACGATTCAGCATTGACAATTTCGGTTGGAAGAGACCCTCCAGGATATATGTTAAACCTTTTCCTATCTGTATTCTGTAATACTTTCTTGGAAAATATTATTTTTCTTCCTTTCTCAACCCTTTTTTCCAATCTTATACTCCATCTTCAGATTAAACACAATATGCGAAACTACATGACTGGCAGAGGTGACGCTCAAAGGGAAGAGGTGCGAAACCCTTCATCTGCAATATCTGTCAGCACATCCCTCTTTTTGGTATCAAAGTTTTTAAAATTCTACCCATGTCATAAAACTAAAATTGAAACAAGTAAAGTTCTTTTTCTTTTTAAAAACCTTTCTTTGTCTGTTTGTAAATTTGTCAGTGAATTATGTGTGACATCCCCTCCTATTTAAAATGTTTAAGCATATCCTTCAAGACAAGCATTACATCCAAAGATTTTGGTAAGCTTGGTAAAGAATATTCAAGGGAGGTTTGCATTTTGATGTGATTCCATAAAACTTCACATACCACCCACTTTTGACAGAAAAGGCTTTTTTCCCCTCCTGTTGAATATACTGATCTCATCCATGATAGCATAAAGCTATCCTTGATCTGCGAGATATGAGAGATAAGATTGAACATTTCTGATAGCTTCAATAACCATCCTGTATGTGTGAGTTGGTTCCGGAGGCCCAGAGGGAGGAGGAGGATAGAACCTTCATGAATGAAATCGTGCGGACAGGTAGGTATGGAAGTGAACATGAAATCCAGTGACCTAGTTTATCAGGGTTGGACAATCCTCTCCGGAACCCACCTCTCACCTCCTCTAATCCCGGACCACACTCTCAAATCCCCTCTCTAAACACCTGAGCAGTGAGAGTTCCTCCAGGTATTATCATGGATTCAGGCTTCACCATGGCAACCAGACCCACCATCCTCAACATCACCTCAATCAGAGTCTGATTTCTACCAGGTCCATAGGTTTGACCAAGGAGTTATATCCTTGGTTTGACGAGACTGATGCTATGCTTGACATTGTGTTGGATATTAAGGTATCTACTGTAAGCCTATCTATTCAACCTAAAGAAATGCATTTCCACATCAATCAGGAACTTTTCCAAGTTTTCATTTCTAATTCTTCCTAAAAAAGAGAAATCTATTACTTGAAGTCTGCACCAATCAAACCACAATATACATTGAGATTGTACTTACATCTATGAGATGACTACTGAACAACCTGCAAAAGAGAAAAGAGAAGAAAATGGAAGAAACAAACTGAACCATTAATGAAGTGAACGAACCAAAAGGTATCCCTTTTACTCTGATATGATAATAGAAAACAAATTTTAGGTGGAAGAAGATAAACAAGTTGAATTTGAAATCATCTTTGGGCAAATTATATCTTGAAACAAGAATGTTTGTAACATCTTCATTTTGGCAAAGTTTTTGTGTGTGACTAAAATGGAATCAATGTTCTACTACATTTCAAAACAATAAATCTACACTGTGCAAAAGGAAAAGATCAGTAACAAAATTATGGTTTTTCAATCATCCCCAAATGAATGCCACTTTCGATTTTGATCTTGAACATAATAAGTTTGACACATTTATCGGCACCCACGCTCTGTTCCCAAAACATCTTATATTTTGAAAAAAGTATCCATGACCTATGGTATCTTGAAACTTTGCAACTGAAAGAAAAATAAGAATGAAATGAAAGTTCAATTTCATGAGTGCTAGTCCTAAGAGAGAAGAGTAATGTCTTGGGGTTTTGGTGCAGTATCCAATATATTTAGTCAACAACAGAGAAAAAGTTTAAAGAACCCCGTTTCTTTACATTATATATGCTTTGATTTCCTTCACCATCTCTTCTCCTCTCATTTTCTTTCTAAATTGATTATCAGAATTTTGTAATCAATCAATATCCCTTTTATTAATGAGGTGAAGTTTCATTGATACACCCATTTCTGGCCATTACTAAGTTTACTTTGTAATTGTGAACTGATTTATCTGTGATGTCATTTATAGCTAAATATATAAATGAACGAACTGATCATTTGACACCAGTAAAACTTTATTCAATTAATCAACAACCTTTCCACTAAAACATATCTTTGTAAATCCAGTGTTAGAAAATAATTCAAATAATTCCATTACCTTATGATAACAATAGTGCTTAATTTATGTGTCACCAAGAAAGAATGTTCCAATTACAACCCAAAAGATCACAGGGAGCACAACTAAAGACAGATACATTATTGCGTGATAGGTAACAGACCTTGATGTACTGGTATACCATGAATCATTAAAAAAAAATTGCACCTTCATTTCAAATCAATCAATCAGTTTAACCATGGACCTACTACTATACGGTTTAACCATCGTTTTGATCAAAAGATCCCAATCTTCTCAATCATGTTGCCTTCTCCTCCCTCTCTCACTTCGTTTCTCCCTCTCTCTCTCTCCATTCTTTCTTTTCTCCCTCACGTGCCCCCTCTCACCCTTTGGCCTTATTTCCTATCAATCTTTAGCGTAGGTGGTAAAATGATGGATACCACTATGACATTGCTACTCGATCACAAAGATATGAACCTTCAAAAGAAAAACCACCCTGGACTTGATGCAATCCACAGGCTTCTCTCTTCCATCCATCACACCCTCGCTCCACCACAGATCCATCATCTCATACCCCTCAACCTTTCATTCTCGCTACAATACCAACTATACCAGATGAATGATACATAATGCATCTATCATTCTACCACAGCGATGGAGGTTTAGAATGACTACCCTGATTGAACAAAAGAAGGCTGCAATGAAAGAAAAAGCTAAGGGATCGAGCCTTGATTTTGACAGTATATTGGACAAATTCCAAGAAAATTCATTCAAAAAGATACTTTTCCAAGAAAGATTTGATTTGTCACTCTCATGACCCCTTCCCCCATGGGTCAAGTGAAATCATAGAGAAAAACCAGAATACAGTTAATCTCTCCCATGACATTGCAGAGATTACAACTGATTTAAGTATCGCTTTCTAATCTACACTGAGACAGCTGAAACATACCAGTGAGGGAAGAGATAGAAGTAATTTTTCTTATAAATTCATGATTATTGATATCCCGAGGACCATTCAGTTCTCCATAATCAAACTTACAAAAACTATCCAATTTTTGGCAAAGTTACTTTTTCTGCATGCTTTATGAAATGAATCAATCTTATGTTCAATGTAGAAAGGTTCTCATTCTTTCTGATGAGTTTTGTACAATTTGTTTTCCTCCAAATACTTTGACAGTATTACTCATCATTTTGAAATCAGTCCTGAGCAATGGATAAAGCAACTGGTATCATCAATATCATATTTTAAATAAACCTGCTTCTTTGGCAGGATGTATATACAACAGTGTATTTACAAAAAATGAATGTTTATTTTTTACTGTAATGTTTTGAACAAGGATGCGGGAGAAACCACATTAGGTCAGCAAGAAAATATGAACGTGGGTGGAATTTCCTCCAGAGAATTGATGGCAGATGAAAGAATGATGAATCCAAGCCTCCATGCCTCAGAGGGACGATCCTCATTCCTTTATCGTGAGTGATGTTTACGAATCATTACCACAACATTTTGCATAGCCTTCTTAAAATATAACTGGAATGGAAACATTGCAACACATTGAACTGTTCCTTGAAAAGAGGACATGCTGACTTGAGTGTCAATGACCATGCAAAAGAACATATCAGACATGATAAGGACAGTTAAATTTGATGATCATGAAACAATAACGATCTTATCATAGAATACCGGCATATTGAGTAATGGTGTGGAGAAAGAAAGATGAGGTTATGTTTAAAATATTGAGATAAAAACATATTAGTCATCAAAACAAAATGAGGCGGAGGGAGACAATGACCTGTTTCTTCTGGTGATAAAAAAAAAAAAATAACCTCAATAATGGATGTCTTGAATTGATTTGGTGTTGCTTTTTACCATTAATCTACTTCAATAAAATAAAAGTTAACAGATCATCAATATTAATGTTAACAGTGATGTGCAGGATTGTCATCGTAGGGTGCTGTGAACTTTGAAGTAGTTGCCAAGATGAAATGAACACTTTACAATGAAACAATAAACAACCTAAGCCACTTTGACCTTATTTTCAAATCCTGATTTTCAGGATCATAATCAATGTAGCACATGATATAGGCCATAATAGATTGGAACAGAAAAGCAGAGCAGAACATGACCATGGAGATGGCATCGAGACCATAAGACCATGGAGTAGGTCCATGATAAGACATATCCGTGGGAACAAGAACCTGAGATAAGACAGAAGAAACAGGTCCATGACATATCAATATCAACATAGGTTGGATTCCATGAATGAAAGAGCATAACACCTAAGAGGGGGGCTTTCCAGAGATGAGGGAAACCAGAGAGTCTTTGTTGATGTACAAGTGGACCCGTGGTCTATCTAGTGAGCTGAGGAGGATGGCCGGGATGTGGAGTGAAGTGTTCTTGGAATGCTCTACATACTCAAGTATGTTATCAAGATAAATAGAAGAAACATACCAGAGGTGCTTGGTGGAAGGTATCCTGGAACGTTGAAAGGGATTGATGAGATGTATGTTATAATGATAGTACACAGGTGGATGAGAAGATGAAAGTAAAATATGAAAAACAAAGAAATGGATAGAATGAAAGGCGTGAGGGGGGGTGTAAGAGAGAGGAAAGAGAGAGAGATAGAGAGAGAGAGAGAGAGAGAGAGAGAAGGGGGGGGGGGACAACAAAAGATACATGCCATTCTCAAACTAAAAAGTAAGTATGACACCCCTTCACCTCTAGCAAAAGTCAATATCAAATGGCAATAATTCATATCATAAAGTTCAACACCCTACACAAGTTATATATTCTCATATTCATTGTGAAATGTACTGATTAAATTTGCATTAAGTTTGCAGGGACACAGCACAAATAGTTTAATAAATAGTTATTTGTCAAAAAGAAAAGTTGCTGTTAGACATTTCCACCTCTCAAATGGTATTTACTTGGAAAGGAATACTGGTGCCTGAAGGGTTTTGGTATAAAATGGTAAGAATGTTCAACACCTTCTTCAGACTACTGCTAACTTATGTTAAAGGTGAAGGGGTGTAATACTCCATTACCAGTCTATATGCCCCTATGTTAGGGGTTAGGGGTGTCATATACTCTACTACAAGGCTGGCTACGCCCCTAAGTTAGGGGTAAGGGGATGTACTCTACTACCAGTCTGGCTACACCCTATGTTAGGGAAGAGAGGGGGGTGTCATACTCTACTACCAGTCTGGCTACACCACTATCTTAGGGAAGAGAGGGTGTCATACTCTACTACCAGTCTGGCTACGCCCCTATGTTAGCTAGGGAGGAGAGGGGGTGTCATACTCTACTACCAGTCTGGCTACGCCCCTATGTTAGCTAGGGAAGAGAGGGGGTGTCATACTCTACTACCAGTCTGGCTACACCACTATCTTAGGGAAGAGAGGGTGTCATACTCTACTACCAGTCTGGCTACGCCCCTATGTTAGCTAGGGAGGAGAGGGGGTGTCATACTCTACTACCAGTCTGGCTACGCCCCTATGTTAGCTAGGGAAGAGAGGGGGTGTCATACTCTACTACCAGTCTGGCTACACCACTATCTTAGGGAAGAGAGGGTGTCATACTCTACTACCAGTCTGGCTACGCCCCTATGTTAGCTAGGGAGGAGAGGGGGTGTCATACTCTACTACCAGTCTGGCTACACCACTATCTTAGGGAAGAGAGGGGGTGTCATACTCTACTACCAGTCTGGCTACGCCCCTATGTTAGCTAGGGAGGAGAGGGGGTGTCATACTCTACTACCAGTCTGGCTACGCCCCTATGTTAGCTAGGGAAGAGAGGGGGTGTCATACTCTACTACCAGTCTGGCTACGCCCCTATTTTAGGGAAGAGAGGGGGTGTCATACTCTACTACCAGTCTGGCTACACCACTATCTAAGGGAAGAGAGGGGGTGTCATACTCTACTACCAGTCTGGCTACGCCCCTATGTTAGCTAGGGAGGAGAGGGGGTGTCATACTCTACTACCAGTCTGGCTACGCCCCTATGATAGGGAGGAGAGGGGGTGTCATACTCTACAACCAATCTGGCCACTCCCCTATGTTAGGAAGGAGGGGTTGTCATTCTCTACTACCAGTCTAGCTACGCTCCTATGCTAGGGGTGAAGGGGTGTTACACTCTACTACCAGTCTGGCTACACCCCTATATGTTAGGGGTAAAGGGGTGTAACATTATACTACAAGTCTGGCTACATCCTTATGATAGGGAGGAGGGGTGTAACACTGTACGACCGGTCTGGCTACATCCCTATATAAGGGCTGAGGGGTACCACACTTTATTAACAATATGGCTACTACCCTATGTTAGGGGTGAGGAGTGTCATAATCCATTACCAGTATGGCTACACCCTATGCTTGGGGTGATGGGGTGTCATACTCTACAACCAATCTGTCTACTCCCAAGTGATCGGGGGTGATGGCCAAGTGTCAGACCCCAGACAGGAGTAAGTCTAATGATGCATCTTCTTCCTAATTCAAGGTTGCCCTTATGGCTGTAAAACGTCTCAGCTTGAGTTGAGATGATGATGGATTGCCAACAACAACCGGTATCACGGAATAATGATACAGAGAAATGCGTTCCTTTACTGTGTACAATAAAGGATGGTACTAGTGCCGAAGGGATTCTTGGAAAGAATTTTTTCCAAGGGATAGTGGGAGGAGGTTGGAATGAAGGATACCATATTGGGAATCCTGTATCGTATGGTATTATGATTTCATAATCTTCTAATTTGGGATTCCAGAGAGCAAGTAATGCTTTGGAATTGTTTTCTTTCCTTTCAAGGAGCCCATTTATCTATGATCATAATATTCTACCAAGTAATGGGACCTGAAATTAAAAGTTGAACTCTCTTTTTGTTTGGGGTTTCCTCTTAGCAGTTTAATCTCCCACAGTGTCAGTAGAGAATTTTGTGTTTGTAGATGGATCTTGAAGAAAAAAGAGAGGAATTACATTGCAACATTTCAAGCAGTATCATTCTGAAGTAAAGCTTTGTGTGATGTAATACTGCTTGAGCATGCAAAACTTACAGCTGGTCAGATAAATCACAGAGCTCATGATAAGGCACACCTTGTTACATGGTTATTGTGCAATAGGATGATCATGCGATACATCCTGATTCTCATTAAGTTTTCATATGAATTGATGCTTAAACCTCATTTTGGTATACAGCACTTCATTATAGAATGTGCAGAAGATTAAAAAGTCAATTAATTATTGTATAGCTGTTCTGTTTTTATACAAATCATATGAGATCTTGCTTGTCCGAATGAGAGGTTATAACTGATTGCCAGACCCCTACCCCCTTTCTCTCCCCCCCCCCCCTCTTTCTCCCTCTCTCCTATCTTTTTTAAATCTAACATTTTACATGCTTCTAACGAGCAGCACGAGGACGATATTGTTTCTGTTTCTGTGGACCACATGCTCTCTGAACTATCTCACCCTGGGTTGAAATAATGCAGGCATGGTGACAAGCTTTAGAGGGCAGTGATATTGAGAAGTATGGATAATATTCCTGACCCAACATAGTATAAGTTGATTCTCCCTTGGGTCATGGTCATGTAACAGAGTAGAAGGACCTGTTGACTGCTTTACTGGGCATGGGCAGAAGGATTTTTAAGTTGGAAAGGGGGGGGGGGGGTGGGGAGCGGGGCTTCTCTTCCTGTTGAAATTGATAATGATTATTTTTCTTCGAGGGGGGGGGGGGTGGCTCGGATTCGAGCGTTTCATCTACTTTGTTCTGTTTTTCTTTGGTTATTTGTTTCCTTCAAATGTATCTGTAATGATAACCCTTGCTTGTCAGGATTTTAAATAAAAAGAACTGAATGAAACTGATACTGTATTGTTGGAGGCATAGTTCCATAGCAATGCGGAGAAGGGGGGGGGGGGCCGGGTCATCATTCTAATGTGTGACTTGAGAAACAGGAAAATACAACTGAATACCGGTAATCGTGTTTAGAATTACTGCTTTCATTTCATTACTTCTATGGGCAATCTGGGCATATTGCTTTTAATCCAATCATCAATTTTTGCTGGAATAAGTATAGTATTCAATGAAAACAATGAACAGTATCAGATGCCATTTTATCACTACTCCAAACAATTCAATATTGTAGCATGCAGGAAAGCCCCGGCCAGAAAATGACATCCCAGAAAGCAGACTCCTTCATGCTGGCTGAGCTGGGGGCTGATGTTTGACTCTTTAATCATGCCTGACATCAAAAGGACTAGAGAATATCTGATTCATCAACATAATTGATAACCACCTTGGAAGGGGTTTAAGATCTTTGTGAATGAATGAATGAATATCTCCATTCATAAATTCATCTGCTCGGTGGCCGCTCACTGATCAATCAAATGTATGACCCACTGACATGGTATTGAGGAAAATATTAAGTAGTTTAATCCTTAAATGTAGAAATCTGAAACAAGATCAGCTGTCACTTTACCAACACTCAATTATCCTATCACAGAACAAAACAAAGATCTTTAAAAAAAAAAAATTGTATCAATGATTGAACAAATTATTCTGAAAGCAAAATAAAAAGCTCAAGATTTAAGTTAAGGAATGAACGACGTGTATGAATAAAGCTTCTTATAATAATAGAATTACATTTGCTTTAAACGGCATGATTGATATTTATAACTTCATATTGGAGTAACAGAAGCTGAAAGCTGAATGACCGTAAAACAGTCCGACTGTGAAAAACCCTGTACAATGATACATTAATAAAGTAGACATTATATCAACCGTGTTGTGGTCCTGATAAAGATCACGGCCTATTCAATCCTACTTCCTCCTTGATCAATTACTGCCAAATATTCCAGACAAAAAAATACAAAAATAACCTGAAATCAAGCGTTGTTGGAGGTAGACGGTCTAATGGCTCTCTGGTTCACCCCCATCTCAATAATACATATTGTGGTATTGATATACAAAAGAAGAAACCTTTCAAGTCTGGTCACAACCACTGGCCGAAGCATGAACCCCCTTGAACCTATCGTCAACGAGATACCAAAATATGTCGCGGATCGGATCAGAGGTAAACTTCAAAGGATTCCTGATGAAATAGTATATCCCCCTTTTGGAATACTCTTTAAACCTCATCAAACAAGGTATTGGGATTTCAATACTACCCCCAAAAAAATATCTAAAAATAATTCTTGCCTGATGAAAGAAGATCAACATTGAAAACCATGACCTGTGATACCCCAGAAATGGCATAATCAGTTATAAAGCTACACAGAAGAATTTTGTCCGACATTTTCATATTTTCAGGCATGCATCATTACTAGATACAAATATTCTGAAAAATTGCTTTACCCAGCGCTGCCGCAAAGGGATTCTCTTCTGTTGATTCAAGGTCTGTACCATTTAGAGATCTTGATTGCATTGTACTTCCGAGGGAGAGAGATCTTTGAGAGAGTAGGAGTGATTATTAGCACCTTGTCCATCCTGAGGTTACTGATCAAATATGGTTTTGGTCTTCGTCTTGATCTAGATCTAGTTTTATGGTCAACTATCAGGAAGTGTCCCTGCTGACCAGCTGACCACAGTGCATATTTGAGAAGTGACCATAACCATACTGCAGGCATTTTGGTCAGAAATAGCTGGATTTTGTGGTGGTAGTAGTGGTGATGATGGTGGTGTATTCCTCCTCCTAGCCCACTGCATCATGATGATTTCACTCTCCAGATTTGACTTCTGTATTTCAAATCACAAATCAAATGCCTCAATACATACTAATATGATATATTACACTTACATTTTACTGTATTTAAAATTATCAGATGTCCTTAAATTTCACCTGGGTCAAGAATTACCTCAAGATAATTTTTATCCAAATATAATGACTCTTAATTCACAATTTTTCTTATTGTTTTGAACACTATTCATCAATTTAATTCAAATAATTATTCTCTTAGAAAATTTTAATGGGAAGTAAACCCTTAAGTTGGTTTTAATGAAAGCAAACAAAAAAGAGAGAAACAAATTTGTGAAAGTTTGAGCAATATCTGATTAAAAATAGGAAAGTTTTGCAGTTTTGAAGGTGTCATCAGTGGAACACAAAATGGCAAAACTGTGGGGTATCTTGATAGCTCTTTACCAATTTACTCTGGTCAGAAAATTTTCTTAACTTTCATTTTCTTAGTTATTGATGACAGAATAGACTTGTGTCATACAGGGGTTTTATAAAAACATATTTGCAATAATCATATTTAGGGTGAATATATGATTGGAAATTTTTCAAGGGGAAAAAATTTGAGGTTCTTTAGTACAGGACAAATGGGAGGGAACCTCACAAACTACGTCACAGTGTTGACAATTTGTGTTTGATTAATCGCACCTTCAACAATTCATGACTTTCTTGTTTTTTATTGGTTTTTGCTCAAACTTTTACTGGCCTGTTTCTCTCTCATTTTTCTGCTTCTATTAAAACCAACTCAATATCAGGGTGCCGGACTTCCCCTTTAATGCGACCCCTTGCAGCACCCCATCCTCCTCTTGCTAAGGTGTGTCTGCACTATCTCGAGATTGCCAAATATCCAGCTATTTTGAACTATCCCGATCGAAACTATCCAGCTATTTGCGTCTTCATTAGACCGAAGTGGCAAATTAGCTGGATAGTTGGTCGGGATAATATCCCAAGATATCTCGGTCTAGTTTGCAAAATATCCTTCTATTTCCGAACTAGCGGGATAGTTTGCGACCGTCTTCATTAGACCGAAGTACGGAGTCAATTATCCCGATCCCATCATGCACAACGATTTCCGGTTCGCACATGCGATCTATACCGCTCAGCGCTGACCTCGCAACCACTGACCTCGAGTAAACACGGAAAACCGCAAACTAGACCGAGATATCTTGGGATATTATCCCGACCAACTATCCAGCTAATTTGCTACTTCGGTCTAATGAAGACGCAAATAAGCTGGATAGTTTGCGATCGGGATAATTCAAATAGCTGGATATTTGGCAATCTCGAGATAGTGCAGACACGCCTCTAGTGTAACAATCTCCAGGCACTGACCACAACTGACCCACATTTGACCAATCAAAACAAGTTCACTGAATCTCAAGTAGATGTAGAATGGAAAGGGAGCACACATATGCAGAGAGAAGATGAGAGGGTGATGGAGAGGGTGATGGAGGGGTGGATAAACAGGTGATTGAGAGAGCTAGAGAGGGTGAGAGAAAGGGGAAGGGAGAGATGAGAGAGAGAGGAAGAGAGAAGGAAAGATAGAGAGAGAGGGTGAGAGAAAGGGAGAGATGAGAGAGAGGAAGAGAGAAGGAGAGAGAGGAAGAGAGGAGGAAAGAGAGAGAGAGAGAGAGAGAGGGTGAGAGAAAAGGACAGGTGGGGAGAGAGGGTGAGAGAAAGGGAGATGGAGAGGGGAGGAGAGGGAGAGTGAGAGAGAGAGAGATAGAGAGAGAAAGAAAGAAAGAGAGAGATAGAGAGAGAAAGAAAGAAAGGGAGAGATAGAGAGAGAAAGAAAGAAAGAGAGAGAATGAGGTCAATGCAAGAAGAATAACCACAGATGTGTGTATCTACAAGCCCTAAAGGCAACCTCACTATTGAAAGCTTCCCGTGCAATCTGAAGGGGGTCACTTCAGGTCACTTCTCTTATGTTGTCTGGTCAGTCAGCTACATCTTGACCTACCAGGCAAGACTATGCCTGGAATATTAGCTCAATATGGTTATCAAAGAAGGCTGCATGGATACACATCAGGTCATTGGAGGTGCATGGGGTAGCTTTGTCATCCTATGGTCATCCCCACCTCCTCAAAAATTGCTGTTTGTATCCTAATGTTATTAGTATAAAAAAAAGTTATTACTCCTATTCCATGAGGTTGAACAGAAGTAGTAAACGTTTGAAGGGGATTCCATTTAGCTGACAGCCTGTGTAAATTGTGAACTTATTTATGAGAGAAAATTCACCCCCCCCCCCCCCCCCCCCCCCCTCCATTTGACAGGTTTTGCTGATGTAATTGACCGTCTACTGCAGGCGCGGATCCAGGATTTCTTAGGGGAGGGGGCCCATTTTTTTTTTTTTTGCTCCCGAAAATTTGAAAATCGCGCCGGCCGAAAAGTCACTCAGTGGGGGAGGGGGGGGGGGGGGGGGTAGGGGGTAGTGAGCACATTTTTGTTTTTTGGCTCTCAACAATTTGAAAATCCCCCCCCCCCCATTGAGTGCCAGGGGGGAGGGGGGCCCGGGCCCTCCCCCTGGATCCGCCACTGGTCTACTGTACAGTACAGCTCGGAGACAGTTAAAACAAGTGATGATAATTATATCTTTTCCCAGGCCACTATAATAGGTCTAAGCTTATTGAGTCTTTACTCTCTAGCTGCAGATTGATTATGAATATTGTATGTTTTCTTTCTGGTAATTTTTTTACATTGATATTCAACAAACACTTATACAGTGACATTAATTACACTAATTTTACAATTAGTGTTGTGTTTAAGCCAATAACACTTTTCAAACATTGAGATTTTACTACAGGACCTAATATGAATTTCGATAGAAATAATTTACAATATCCTTTTTAGTGGGACAAAAATTCACAGCTCTCCCCAACTTTCAGTCTCAAGGAGCAAACTTCTTGCACCGAGAGGGGGTATATGATGATAACAAGGGGGTGGGGTGGAATGATGACAGTGCAGCTGTGTTTGGGTGTATTAGGGTTCAGATAGGGTCATGTCCCAAGTGTAATGTCGTTGCATAGTGATTAAGAGCTGAAAGCACAACTGTCAATATTATTGTTGGGTCATTTCATACTCTACCTGAGCTAAAAATATGATTCTGGTCCAAGTTCCCTTTGAGGCATCAACTTTCAGGGAAGAAGAATGAATAGGTGGGACAGGTGAAGAGAGAAAAGAGAAGAGAGGAGAGAGAGAGAGAGAGAGAGAGGGACAGTGAGAGAGAGAGAGGGAGAAAGAGAGAGAGATAGAGAGAGAGTGGGGGGAGGAGAGAAAATGGTATGGAGAGAAAAATTCATAGAAAAAGGACATGATGTACAGATTGCATTATGTAATGAGAAAGATAATAAGGGAGGGAGTACAGAATAGGAAATAATACAAAAGGAGAAAATAGTTTTGAGAGAGAAGGAAGGAAAGATAGAAATGCAGATAATTGGTTATGAGAAATGAGAAAGGAAAAGAGAAAGTGAGAAAACACATCAGTACTCAAAGGGAAGAACAAACATCTCTAATGTAACTGTCAAGTCTCCCCCATATTCTTCCTCCATATTGGACAATAACTTACAATTTTATCAAATCGTCGCTGTTTTCACGAAGTGACGGTAGTGAAAAAACATTGCATTCACTTTGCGTGACACTTTTCCTCACTACCGTCACTTCGTGAAAACAAGGACGAAATGTGAGACAAAGTTTTAAACGACCCCGACACTGAATCATAAGGTGATAAAATGTTCAAATCTGACACAGAGGATCTTTCTAAAAAAGCTTTTATCATACAATTGGAGATCATTACATACTTAATCATCAATCACTGTCATGTTTGCATTACATCCTTGTTCCTTTCTCTTGCTGTTTTATTACTGTATCTCTCTCAATTCATACAAACTGGCTTATTAAGTTCAGAACCTAACTTTCAGAGATTATATTTGTCTTTTTCTGGAAGATGGAAATACATGGCTTAACTTTACTCACACTCACAATTACCCAACTTTAACATTCTTCCTCTTCAAACCTCACCCTACCCTCAAAGCATTCATACATACATAAAAAACAAATCTACCTGGGCAGCTTACAAAAACTGAACTATTTTTCAAAATGTCCTTTTTATCTTAAAAAACACATCTGTCCCTCTCCACACATGAATCATCTCCTGCTTCCAGTCTCTCTCTCCCTGTATTCTTATCGTAACAAAATATCCACACCCTCACAGACAGTCATGGTCACAGAAAGCATTATGAATTCTACAACCATATCAACTGTCAAGGCTATCTATACCTATGTACTCAATTCAACTTCGCCCCATGTAAACAAATTTGAGTTACTTTCCATCCCACTGAACAGCATGAATGAAAATAATAAAAGAGCCGGATTTGGTCAAAAACATCAACAGAGGTCCAGAATGAGACCTTTCTCTGATTTCTGCCGACAAAGAAGCCAGGTAATTGCATAATTGCCAGAATGGTATAATTTGCACTGAATTTTAAGGTTAATAAAACTGTAAGTCAACAAAGAGTTATTTGCAGTGTACACCATATTAAATTGCTGTAATGACCCTCTGTGTGTTATGATAAGGAAGGAAATAACATGTGGTTGGAAGGTTGAGAAGTTTTCAGCTACATTTGCCTGTGGGGGCTCATACCGGAAAAATTATTTATATCAATTGTATAAGATTGATGATCTTCTCTTTATACTCCAATTAAAATTTCACACTTCCAACTGCACAAACATAAACTAATACGTTCCCCTTTTATTTAACAATAGAAAGTTATACTTATTTTCCTGTCCATTTGCACTAGTACACAACATAAATTGTCACTGCATTTACAATGATGCACAACATGCACAACAATTTTAATGCAAATCACACAAATTTACAAAACACTGATAAACGAAAACTTCCTCATGATAAAAGGACTAGACAAGTTAGAATCTGCATTTATGCTTTAGAAATGGATGAAATAGAACACAAATTGGGGATAATTGACAGATCAAAGGTATAGGAGCTCAAATTCTAAGGTTTCTAAAAGGACAAGGAGGTACGTCATTCTTTCTTTTCAAGATTGAAATGGAACATCACAAGGGAATTAATGCCAATTCAAATTCTAATTAAACTTTCATCGTGGGTCTTCTCTTTACCAGCAATGGAAACTAATTTTAGTACCTTTATAATCCAAACTAAGGGCTTGAAAGGGATGTACATACAAACCACCCCTGGTTATCTTATATTTAGTAACAAATTCATTGGGGAATATAGCTCTTGTTTGATTCTACAATGCATCAACTTTAAGAAGATACAGGTTGATGTTATTTTCAGAAAACTAGTATTATCTTTTGAAAATACAAAACAAATTTATTTTTAGAACAAAATTATCCATAATAACACATGAGATAAACTAAATAAGATAAAGTTGATGGCATGTTCTCTCTTTAACCAAGTAAGAGAATTTGGATTATTTTCTACTGTTTTTTTAAAAATCATCTTCACTATGATACTAAGAACTGTCCTATCATCATCATTCTTACTTTATCATGATTTAACAAATACCCCCATCCCCTGTAATATGTCAAGATCTGCCTGAAAAGATTTATAGTCTTTTTGGCTCTTTTCTCCCCCCTCCCTTTTCAACTCTCCTTATTCAGATAGCTATCATTGCTAAATCATCTTTATAATTTCAAACAATTATTTACTTTGTTATCTTTCAATGAAACACAGAATAAGAGTTTGATTTTATTGTCTTATCCTAATTTGTCTGCTCCTATACATCTTCGTTCAGACTTGGCAGACCACCCTGATGATTTTGTAGTAAACTATGGTAAATCAGAACTTACAAAGTGACAAATTGTGGTAAAGTATGGCATTGGAAAGCTTCACTCACAAAGAAAAACAAAAGATGCTGACAAAGGTGTAATCTAAAGCACCATGTAGTAAGATTGTATACCACAAAAGCCTCTTGTGGTAGCCTTGTGGTAGCCTAGTGGTTAGTATGGATTAGCTGTGAATAGAAGGGGATGATTCAAGCTTTATTGGCAGATGGATACAGGTCGGCTGATGACAAATCGGCTCTATCTAATATTACATGTTTATAGACCACAAGGTTATGGTGGCCTAGTGGTTGAGACGATGCTTACCAATGTCAGACCCTGTTTATTAACAAGGTTTGAGTAAACCTATATTGCTTTAAATTGTTACACCTCTCTTTGAATTATCCCTTTAAACCTTTTTTATGTTTCGACCACCTAGCTGGTATATGCCACTGGTGAAGGGAACAAAGAGACCCCTGTCCTATAGCCTATAGGCCTTGTTTATGTTAAAACCCAGACCACTTCTTAATGACCAGTCGACACATTTACTGGTACTCCTTATCTTATGGATGGGGAATATTGGGGTTGTTTGCCTGGTTTGGGAGGAAGATTGGCTCTCCCTTTGAGAGCTAATTTGGACACCAGCGAGACAAGTCATATTTTTAGGAGAGTACAAGAACCATATTCTTGTACTGTTATTCCTTCTACTTTTAAATATTGTATTCTTCGCCTGGTTGTCACCCTCCCTGAACAGGTAAGACCCACTGTTTTCTAATTCCTTTTAATTCATTGCTAAGGCTGTAATCGAATATTGCCTTTTGTTATATAGTTATTCATTTTCACTATCATAAGTCTTTAGTAGTATTTTATTTGATAGAAGAAGTGAAATGATTTACATTCAGTCAGAATAGAATAGGATATGTTCTATTTCAGTATGTTATACTGCCCTGATAATTATTCTTAATTTACACTAAGAAAGATGTTATATATTGTTATTTCATCAACATAATAATTTGGCCTAACTCAATTTGCCAAAGTTTAGTTATGTTCTGAACTTTTCAATTCTATTCCAGTCGAGATGAGACTTGGAATATAATAGCTAAGGTTTTACTTTATCATTTCATGACAATGTTGTACAGTTGAGCTCATGTTTTGTAGCATAGTTATGTTGTGTTCTATACTACTTTGTATATAGTTTATTCTTAGTTTGTTGTGAATAAGTTTATTAAGTTAGTTGTTATCAACTCATTCTCTTTCTCTCTCTCTCTCTCTCTCTTTCTTTCTTTCTTTCTCTCTCTCTCTCTCTTTTTCTCTTTCTCTCTTTCTCTCTCTCTCTCTCTCTCTTTTGATTCATTCTATTCATGTCGGGTTATAGAATTACATTTATTAAAATCTCATTGTTGTATTAATAATTGGAGAGCTAATTTGGACACCAGCGAGACAAGTCATATTTTTAGGAGAGTACAAGAACCATATTCTTGTACTGTTATTCCTTCTACTTTTAAATATTGTATTCTTCGCCTGGTTGTCACCCTCCCTGAACAGATATTCGTCGCCCTGTTCAGCCCCTTAAAAGTCCTACTGTATTAGACGAACGGAACTGGTTTAGACTGTCCCCCCTGTTACCAAGGCAACGCTCTTTGCCCTGGCTAAGAAGAACAGAAGGATTGATAGTTTTATACCTCAAGATAATTATAGTCCCTTTCTTTTAAACCTTGTAAAGTTGTTTTGCACGTATATGTTAAGAGTTCTCACTGTTAGTTTGTGAAGCCTTGCATGTCGGCTAAAGATTCTGCTGATATATGTAACTATTATATGTTTATCAATACATGTTTTTATGTATTATAATTATTATTTGGATGAGTGATATTTTGTAGCTTAACCTACCTTTGAGGTTAAGTGTTAATAAATCCTTTCTTTCGGATCTTTCACTCAAACTACTCTGTGGAGATATCCTTATTTGTTTTCTTGTTTCTTTAACTAAAATCTCCTGTATAAAATAAACCCCTGAACTGGGTGCAGGTGAACAAGGATTTACCTGTGACACCAAGATAATAAATTGAAGGTGATGTGCCTTGGTGGTCGGTCAATTAAAAACTTGGTTGAATGATAAACCAGTGAACTGAATCAAATCGCAGTTAAATCATACTTTTATGACTTTGTTTACTAAGTGATATGTTTGCATTACTCATTGTGACATACAGATTTTTTAGTCGACAGATATCGTTTCCAATTAATATCCTTGTAAATATGGGCTTCCTCACAGTAAAAATCAATTTCAGAGAATAACTGAATCAGTAGCCATTATGATCCAAACTAAAACCACAATTTGAGGAAATATCAAACATGAAGGAGAAAATATCCAATAGGCTGGTAACAGGAAAGACAGGTTTGTGACAAAAAAATATAAGATTAACAAGAAAGTATAACAGCTACTGATGAAATAGATTTGATGATCAAGAGCAATTTATAGTTATTTCCACTTCACTTTAAACCAAAACAGGTTTCTTTTGATAATTTGTTTTCTTCTAGTAGAAAGACGGGACAGATACGACAGAAGAGTATCAACTATCTGCCACAATAAAAGAAGTGTATATGAGAACATGCAGTTTCATGTAAATAGGAGGAATGACAGTAGTTCTGATACAGGCACAGCAGATTTACATACTCTTGTGAAGCTTTCGAACCAGAAAGATCTGAAAGGAATGGAAGACAAGAAAATGACCAAATTTGGATGGATTCCTGACAACATCATTTTGAGGATTGGTGGTAATTGTGGTCATTTTGGTTGCGGTTACTGTATCATGTACCCCTGAAGAAATAGCTGTCTGATTACATCATTATGGGTGACTTCATGTATGTTTGGGGTTTTCCTCAGAATGCAATTACATTGTGTATAAAAAAAGTGGGCGGCTTCACTGATAATTCATCATTATTTACTCATCGTCATACTGATAGAAAATGTTAAAAAGATGTATTGCCCAAGAACTGAACTTCCAAAAGTTTTTAAACAAAAGAAAGAGGATTTTTTTTAAGTTGATAAAAGGAGGAAAAAGGTAAGGAATTAGTAGCTTCTGTGCTCTTCTGTGGTGACTCCTCCTGCTCATGATGAGTCAAAAACTACTATGGCTTGGATTTGGATATTGGTTGGATTAATTGGGGTGTGGGGCTTTGGGGTTTCTTCAATACTATTCAATGGTATGACGTAATATTTGTTCTCAGGGTTTCTTCTTCATGCAATTCTTTGAATATTCATGATACATACATACATGTACATAAGAGAAAGAAGAGATAAACCTCAGAACTCGGAAGCCAATTTTCTTTGAATGCACTGAAATGTTTTCTTCTTTGTCTATTTCACATGAGAGGACAACAGAAATAAAAAAGACTGAGAGAATTAGTGGAATCCAAAAGCAAGAAAATGAAGATGATAACTGTTCCATTAGCTAATGTTTGATGATGAAATGCACTATAAATCACAATTTTGGTGAGCTAGTAATTTTAAGATGAGTGTGAGAGAAAAACAGAACCCCCCCCCCCCCCCCCACAAAAAAAAGGAATAAAAAAATATTTGGGAGCATATTATTTTGCTTGAAAATCTCCAAAGTGTTCTGGTAAACTGAACATGAGCTCTGGTGTAAAAAAAAATAGAAATACACATACGGAAATTATGGATGTAACAAAGTATCACTTATGCAAATTAAAATGCCAAAATAGTTTTTATTCTGCTGACAGTATGGGAGAGAGGTAGAGATGACATTAGATTGAGAGATGGAGAGAAGGCATGAAATATGCTGAAAGAGGAACAGAGAGTAGGAGTAAGAAAGAGATACAGAAGAGATGGAACTGCTGCCAAAATGAAAGTGGGTTACACAGATTTGGAGGTCACTGGGTAGTCATCAACTTTCAGACAGGCAGGTGGAAAACATCTAATTCAAAGAAAAAAAGAATGGGATTTTAGCATACTGGTAAACACAGGCAGTTGTAAATTGAGAAATAATGGAAGTAGCACAAAGATTCCCACAATTACTCACAGCACAGTAATACATCTTTATCATCAGACTTGTCAACTTTAAGCATCAGGACCACCCTGATACAGATAAGCCGAGGGTGCATGAGTCATCTTTTGTTTGGGCTTTCCCTTGCCCCGATTTCCATGTCAGAAAAATAAATAAAGGGAGAAAAAGGCGGGGTAGTAAAAGTAGGCAAACACCATTACTCAGACTGCAGAAAGCAATGAAGCATGATTGAAGGTGATAACATCATCACTGAAACTCAGATAATTACATGGACCATTAGCATCCTACCTCAAGGGGAGGGAGAGGGAGAAACTTTCTATCTGGATTTATATGTTTATTGATAACGACCTCTGACCTTTCATCCATGTCTGACCTCCGATAAGGTCATTGAAATGCCACACACAGGCCAAATCTCATTGACTGACTGTCACCTCCACACTTTATGAAAAATTCACAGAAATTGCTGATATTATCACTACTTAAAATTGTTTTCTGCATTGATCAGCCATGACAAGCCACATCTTGAAAAATATGGAAAAGGGTAACTGATCTGTATCTCACTAACTTATGCTGTAATAGCATGTCTGGCCTCTTTCACCTCACCAGATGTAATTTTGTAAAATCTATGTTACCTTCTAACTCGATCCCTATTTTTCTCTCACTCCTCCCTTCCCTTCTCCTTCCCTCTCTCCATCTTCTTTCCCTTTTCTCTGTTTCTTTTTCAATTCCCCTCCCTTCTCCCTCCCTCCACACTCTCTCCTCTTCTCATATCTCTTTTTCTTGAAATCAATCAGTTTTATATGATAAAATGACAAATGTTCAGTTTTCAAGTTAAGTCTGAGCAATGTTCAGGGTATGGGTTATCTGATTTGTAAGTGCACATCAAGATGCTTGTTGAACAACCCATCTCTGTTTATTCCCTCTTAGATGGACAGATATCAGACATTGGGAATATAACAATCTTGACAATCACCAATCATGCAATTCTTAGGAAATATCCATCACACTAGATCTTGTATAGCTCAGTCAATGCAATGAAGTAAAAGTAAAAATATCAAAATATTGAATATATCATCTGAAATTCTCAGAGTCAGAGAGCCTGGGGTGTCACAAATTGATTGAAGAATCAAGATGACCTAAATCTGAGTAATAAATCCCTCAATAATTCACTTTAAGTGGTGTTTTTCAGGTACCAACTCATCTTTTATCTCCCAAACACCAGTGTTGACTCCATATTTTATAATTCATCTTGACATATCCATGATTCATCTTGACCACAGTCGGTAGAGTGATATAAATCAGTCTGGTGAATAATTGGCCAATCATTGACAGTGATGCGGACTTGTACAAATCAGCTATGATTCAAAGAATGCAATTAATCATGTGGTTTGACTTCCAAAAATGAGCTAAGTGACTAAAAATGTGATCAATCATAGGGCTATCTCCGCTAAATTGCGCTAAAATAGAGACCTACCGGGAAGCTGGAGAAATATCTGGTTGTGGGCGATATATGACCTAATTATGTAAACATAAACAGACAATGCTTGTACGATTCAGAAATTCAGAGAGCTTTGTCCTTTTAGTTGCCGGAATTTGAGGTTAATAATAATAATTTGAAATAATATTGAATTGTATTGTATTCAACAATGCTATTCAGGAAAGACTTTGTTGTTGTCACGTAATTAGGGACCGGAATTAATCATTCTTTGATTTCCTCATAACAAGGATGTGTGTGCCTTTGTTTCAAGTCATCAGCATGAAACGGCCTTGGATGAATCCGGGGTCCTGAAAATCAGGGAACTTCCTCAAATTGGATATAGCAATTGGCAAAAAAATAAATGCACTTTCATTATCAAAATCACAAAAGTGATGCAGGACACAAAGTGATCTTGGTATTGTACATCTTAAAAACAATATTTTAGAAAAGGTGCTTTTTATTTATTAAATTGTCTAGACAATTGAAAGGAGAATATTATCCTTCTCCTGATTCAATAGGGGATTCTTCTTCACCAGTAATACTTCTGCCTAGATGGATGTTTAAAATCACAGGCAGCTAGTATATATTCATCACTGAAACATACTCCTATATTTTCAACTAGGTTTATGTATATTCTTAACAAATGAGTTTCTAGTACTACCTCCAATTAAATTAATATTTGCTTTACGTATTCTGCCCCAAAATTAGATATGAGAACACAGCACAGTGGGAACAAGGGAAAGTCCCGTTTGATTGTGTAATATCAATATAAGGTCCCCAGATTATGACTCATGCACAACAAACATATCATATTCACAAGGCAAACACATATGTAAAGCTTTTAAAGGGATCGCAGTCACGCATGATCAATACAATCATGATGAGAAATTTATCTATATGGGCGGAGTGTTATTGTTTAATGAATAAAAGCAATGTGGGAGGGATTTTATATTGTCTGCCCAGAGTCAAATGACTGTGTAAGGCCTCCTGTATTCCTTTACAGAATCAAATAAGGGATTGAATAAAGAAATGGTAGCTAACATGGAGGAGGCGAGATCGCTCAGTGGACCTAAAGCTATCGGTCCCCTGGTTGCTCACTTTCAAGCATATACATGCTTTCATAGCAGTCAGGTAAAACAATCATCATCAAACAAACAAACAAACAAATGATGGGTGGGAACAAGCCATTGACAGAGGCTCTCATCATTCCATGAATCTATTGTTAGTGGGGAAATGATCTATCATTCAGACCTCCATGCCCCGCCCCGCCCCCTCCACTTCAGTAAATACTAGTAGTGTATTCATACCTAAACATATGGAATACACTACACTGACAATGAAAAACCCATTAACGATTAAATAAATAAGTCCAGAGTTCATATTTTTCATCACCATATACCAATACAAATTATGCATACATTTCATTTCATATAGTTTTTATATACTTATTTTCATTTTCAACAAAATACAAATATCATAATAATGAATACTGTGCAAAGTTTATTAAAAAAACATAATTACTATTTGAAATAGAGAAAATATATATAAAAATTGAAACCTTTAATGAAGAAATGGGTTTTTCAATATTGTGGGCAATACACTCAAGATAATGAGCATCTATTCTATTTTGAGAGTGAATTGTCATTATTGGAAAGGCATTGCCTGGTCTTTAGACTAATAAACAAGGCGTGTGAGATTAATATGAAGTCAGAACACTTAGAGAGTTTATGATACATGCCTTTGGTTAAACAACATTTAAATGATTAAAACTATTAACCAGTCAAAGAGAGCTGTATAAACATTGAGTCATTATCATGTTAGGGAAGGGTGGTTTTGTAACAAAAACATACAAGTAAAGTACAAACTATTAAGTTCTGGTTTATGGTTATAATAAATGAGCACAATTATCTTGATTCTTTGAATGTGTCCATGGGATGATTTTTGTTCTTATAAAATGGTAAACATTCCAGTTTGTTTATGCATTTTGTAAAAGGATTGTTAAGAATCACAATGTGGAACTAATTAGGAAAATTATGAACAGGATGAAAGGGGGCATTATCAAAACTTATCGCTCAATATTTTTTCATAATGAACAGTTGTGGTTTTTCAAAAAATGTCAATAAGTATCTTGAATTAACACTTAAGTAAGAATACAATGAACCTTAAAATGACATATCAAATTGTGTGAAGAAGAAGTAAAAAAAAAAGAAAAGTGTAATTGTGATGCCCCACCCCGGACAGAAAGAGCCTATTATAATGAAAATGTCAACAACAAAACAACAACATAAAAACAGGAAATAATTTCTATCATCAATAAACCATGACACTGCGATGCAAATGATCAACACTTTAATGGTTCTACCTACAATCTGTTCCTAGGAGTTTTGGTTTCTTGTTCTAATTATAACCATCTCAATCAAATAATTCATAATTATTTAAGAAATGAGAAGCATAATTGTATTCATTTTACCCCCTATATTTGCAAGATTGGCCAACCTTTCTTCAATTTTTTTTATATTGAACATATATTATTGAGCTCTTAGATTTAAGATGTTACATAAATTAACTTTATAATAGAAAAAGTATCAGTTATAACATCAACACGGAAGCCGTGTTTAGATGCTTGACTTTTCATTTCATTTCCAGTTTCTTACAGCCTCTTTCATATGACTTTTTTCCCATTCACATTTCATCCTATTTCCATATCTCTCACTGTCTGCACTGTTATTAGTCAGATCCACTGGTCATTTTAGCTGCAACCATGTACAAGATCATTTATCTGATGATATCTGCTTCTATTCACTAACATCCAAGCAGGGACTTCCCTGATCCAAGTATTCCCATAGAGTACTTTATGGTAAAGATAGGATTCTATAAACAAGATGTTCTTTTCACAGGACTGACAATAGAAACATATTTACAAGCATATAAACACAGTACAACAACCACATCTATAGCTCATGTTTTGAAAAGGTTTGTCAAATTCAATGTAACATGTATTTATTACCCAGTTGTATCTCTGGAAGGCATCGCAAACTGGCTTTAATAAGGGGGCTATTTTTGTCAGTTCCTGCCACGACTTTGTTGATCAAAAGTCTTTCTTTCATTTCTTCCGTCACTCACGTGGTGCAAAGAAAATATTTCACTTTAAAGCTCTGATCTATAGATGTATTTCATACCACAGGGCAGTAAACATTGATGGGATACATCAAAATTTCAAAAGTCGCATTTATCCAGGTCTGCATTTAACAGTTTGGATTCAAGCCAAATTTTAAGATATAAAACTAATGAAAAAACCCTGTATTGACAATTCTGTCTAGGAAGTTTCTTTATTCAAGGCTTGATGAGCTCTGATTTATTTAACCTTGAATCCTACCAAATATCATATTCTTGCTGTCAAAACAATGTAGCTGTCACAGTCAAGTCTTGAGCACAAATGATGTATAACATATTCTATCAAAGTGCTCACTAGCAGTAGTAGTGTTGACGCTGTCTGGTGGATTCTATATTCAACCAAAGGCACCGCTCTAGAGTATTGGGAAAATATTGACTCTACACTAAAGATTGTTTATTTGATCATGGTTGGTCACATACATACATAATAATGATTGTCAAATTTTTCACCAGCGAATGATATAATAACTTCAAATTGAAACAGATGGCTATGATTATTTTCATGTACATGGAGTTTTTGTATCAAGCCATAATGTGTTATAACTTTTATGTGTAATCTATGTTTTTGTTAATAAAAAGAAATTAAGTAATAACAGGTTTTGTGAAACTACAGGCTAATTTGATACCATTGGTTTATTAAACTTCTATTTAGACTACTGGAAAAAGCCATAGAAACCATTGATATTTGCTAATTCTTTTGTTGTTGTATGTGTGTGAGTTGTGAGGAAAAACTGGAATAATACACTGGTGTTTTGAGAGTGAGCATTTACACAGGAAAAAATGATGGGTTTTAGCTGGTGTTTAAAAAAGCTACAATCCAGGGGTGCATGATTCGATTCTGTTTTTTTAATTTTTTTTAATGTGTAGTTGCATGCCTAGCAGCTTCAAACAAAACTCTGTAATTTGAGAAGAACTTTGGTTTTTCTTGCAGTGTAAATGCGAGTACTGTTAGCCTAAGTTGAGTTTAACAGTAAAACAGCATGTGACTACCTTCATATTTTACAAAATTTAAAATCAATATATTTCTAGGGTATTCTTGACAATGTGCCAACTTCAACTGGTGAGTGTCCTGTGTTACCATCTAAACGGTGCAGTACCATTTTTTTTGTATCTGGCACATGAAATAAAGTGAAGACATGAAAAATACTGTTATGCATTTCACTTCATACCTGAGTTAATAAGAGTGAAATAGCTTAGGAATTGGAACAAATCAAATTTATGCAAACAGTTACAGACTGCAATAGACTCAAAAGATCTTGATAGGAGGAAGATACAGATTAATGGGTTTAAAAGATGGTAGCTTTTAAGAAGTTGAATGAACAAACAAGGAAGGAAAAAGAGAAGTTATGATGACTTTGGATACATATGAAACTGCATATACCTCAGAAGAAGAAAAATATCCATGAGAATGAAATAGTACCTTTAAAGTCAAGAACACCCACTTCCACATGACACAACAGCCCAATCTTTACAGTCCCCATACTACCTCCATATCAAATATTGATCAATGTGACTGTTTAAATAGCAAAGTGCGGGCCTCTGGCTCTCATGAAATTAAAATGAATTCATTATTTCTCTCCTGCTCGTGAAATGCCATCACACAGTTTGGAATCCAAGAAATTGCTAACTTTGCTTCTTCTTCTTCTGGTATTTCCAAGCATCAACTAGAACTGAATGTTTGACTTTCATACTACCATTTGTTATTCTTCTCAGAAAATCTTACCATCCTAAACAAACCACTCTCTCATATTCAAGAGAAATATGTCTTCTTCCTGAGAATTGCAGTCACATTATTCCATAAATCTGAATGGTGTATTTCTTCAAACGCACCTCCTCGTTCACATCCAATTTTGGAATACTTTCATCAAACCTGCCCCACGGGAGATGAAATCTATCTCCCTTAATGGAGGTGATATATAGAAAGGACACTGCATCAAATATTCGAATTGCTCCTAAAAGAGCACTCAAGTACCGGGCCCAAGGGATGCTAGCTGGATGAGATCAAGCCTCGATGTTTGTGAGATCATGTTTACAAAGAAGAAATAGAACAGATCATGAAATACCAAGTGCAAATAAAAGATGATACTCCCCTCTCAGACTCAAATGTACACATGACATCATTCTCAGGTCGTATAAGGTCATCTAAAAGAAGGAATCTCATTTAGCACAAATCAACTTCATAGTTGCCATTTTGATTCAAACATATAACTACTATGATATGTTTGTATCCTTTCACTAAGTGATGCATTTTCTGTAACGTCCATAATATATTTACCAGAAAGGATACAACATCTTTTAATCATAATATTTGACACTATACTGTCTGAACTTTCTGGGATACAATAACACAGCATAAGAAGCTTTCCCACAAAATAAGAAAACAAAAACACAAACTATTTTTGCCCATGAATGACAGATTATTAATTGTTTAACATCTAATGAAGATCACGTTACATGTTAATTTAACAAAACATCTCCAAAAATTGTTTGGTAAAATAACTGCTCTTATTTCATCAAATACTGGGTAAATCTATACAAAAACACACAGATAGTTGAGACAATGACCTAAAACTTCACAACAAGTAGGTCCTGATCATAAATCTCTTGAAGGGGAGGGGGGGGGGGTGTGTTACTCACACACAATCCTCCTTTTCTTGATGCCACAACAATAGTGTCAAATATTATGCTGCTTTCAAATATGAAGATTTAAAAACCTGAAACTTGCAAGGCAGTTTCTAATTTCAGAGAAACATATACATCTAATTCAACTAAAATGTTTTATTAAACTTTTGACTATATTAACCTCTGTTTTCATTGCTACAATAAAATATTACCGGTAATTGATTTTGAGTGATAAAAGTGATTTCATTCATTAACAACAAAATAAGATCAATTGGTGTTGCTATAGGCCTAAATCATGATGTTGCTTTCAAGATATACAATGATAGGCATCCAATAACATATGACTTGCCCCCCCCCCCCCTCTAAAAAATTGGTACAGGACATCATAGTATTGAACATAAATTGACTAAGAACATAAGTATTAAAATGGATACAATAACATAACTGACAAATAGAGTATCTACATCTATTTAAACAAAATCAAACATTCAGTTAAAATGGTGGCAAGGAGTAAAATGCTGACATCACCATTCATGGCTGTGAAGCAGGGTCATATATTGCTCTATACTGGTGCCATCTTGAATGCACATGTCCCTATTCAGCTGTCTCTATACACCCCCCCCCCCCCCCCCACCTTGACTCTCTGTCAATCTTCCATGACAATGTTATGACCGACCTTTGACCTCAAGTCACATGGGGATGAGGGTGGGGTGACCATGAACTATCCACACCTTATAAATCAAGCATCTGATCACGCTATGAAGGTGGATCTGACAGCTTTTTTTTCTTTCTTCAGGTCTCCTTCTTTCAGACATTCCTTTAAAATTATTACTCAATTAAGACACCCAAGGAATGTCAAGTGTGAAGGACCTATAAAGTTGTTCAGTTTTTTTTTTAATTCTAAATTTCAATCCTTTCACTAAAATGTCCAATGTAAAGTGACTCAACAACATTCCCTACAAAGTTGCCTTTTCTGTTGCCTACATGCTTACTTATCCAACAGATCTTTAGTGCTTCAATAAATCCTTTTTGTTTTACACCCTGTAGTTGCACCCGAAAGAATGTGTTCAAATCAATCCAATGACCATGACAAAGTGAACATACATTTGCAGAACCTCTCAAGTATTAAAGGGTGAAAGTTCAATCTGATACCTTGGAAAAATAAAACAAAAGGAGTGATAATTTCTCAAATTTTCATAAAGATTACTAAACTGTGATTGACCTTTCAAAGACACCTTAAGAAGTAAATCCCCAGTTCCATGTTTTGGTCGGTGCCCTTTGAGGGATAAAACAAAAGGTTGTTGAGAGGGCAGGGAGTGACCATGCACTGAATAACAAATGGTCATAACTCCTATAATATAAATATGGGAAACTACCTTTTGGGCAGTATAGTGAAAGAACTATCAGGGGGTAAATAAACTGATCGCTTTCCTAATCAAAATGTAAAACATTTATTTACACAAATAGGTCTATTATATATACTCTAATGCAAGGCAAGCAATGACTGAAAATAGAATAAAAAGTACATTTTTATACAGGATTCAAGAACTTATTGATTGGACATACTACCTTATGTCACAGAGCGCATGAACCCGGCCATGCAATTCAAACCATGCATGACTAACACTTGTTGATAATCTCTATTTGCTATAAATTGGTTGATAATCTATGGTAAATGAGATTATAAGCAGTTTTGGATCAAAAGCATTTCGGAATGGATTTAACATCCATTTCCCCCATATGGGAAACAATTATGAGAGCTTCTACTATATACTGGAGACAGATTGAATAGGGAGTTACCGGTAATTGTCTCTCGGCTATTTCACATCATTTTTCATGTTTAACCAGATTGTTGATAATCCCGGTGAATGGAATGATCATAATCCTTACAATTTCTCCATAATCTGTTGTATATTGACTTACAGTATGGTGTACCATTTAATTGGATTCATTCAAATATCAACTGTTACCCTTACAGTTGCCTTTTATAATTGATACATTGGATGCCCATGCCAATCTTTTTCACTTAAAAAATAACAGCAAAATGACTAAATTCACCTGGTAAAAATTAGCCTATATGCCTAGACCTTGTTAATAGTTCAAAAACATATATACTTTAAACTTGAATTTCTAGTTCCCTGCCCTCTCAACTTCTTCGTTAGGGCTTCTTGTTCATTCTAAAATAGGCTAGCCACCTCCATGTTACATTTTTGCTTTGGCATCCTCTGTTGGGAGCCACACAGTCTCATGCAGTTATATGGCTCAACAGAATTCTGGCTTCTGGTAAACAATAGCTTCAAATGTTTACATCTATTAAGTAACAATTGTATATTTTAAGAGATTTATATTTATATTTATATTTATATTTATATTTATATTTACCCTGACCCTTACTTATAATTCAGATTTAGGGACTCAAAAATGGTATAAAATCTATGGCTTCAATCCTCTCTAAGGATATTTGCACCAAGGGTTTTTTATGGTTGTGAGTACATCAGCAGTTGCAAAATTGATGTCTATTTGGCAGGGTCATAACCATTTTCAATATCATCTAGGGAGAAGTGAAAACTATCAAGTCTCTATCTGATGGATGGCCTGTTTGCATTGACAAAGAAATGGGTGACCGCCTTCAATAAAAACAGCTGTCAAAAACCAAGTTCTTGGAGCTTAGATTACTTTAGATTTGACCTTTTTTAGAAAAATTATATTCTCTATGGATAACACAATCAGAAACATTACAGAATATAGAAAGGGGGACTATGGAAAAAAGGGTGGGGTAATCAAATTAGAATAGACTTGTGGAGAGAGACAAAGAGAGACAGATGAGAGAGGGGGCAGCCTAGGAATATGTTTTAAGTCAAGGAATTAGAAGATAGGTATAAAAGTTGGCTATTATATAATGTCAAACAACATCCAAAATTGAAGGGAAAAAAAGAAAGATTAAAGATAAAGACCAGTTCTGGTCATGCGATTGCATTGTGAAAGAAACGTTGTGGAATCGATCAGAAAAGGTTGATCATCTAGCATATAAGTATTGGTGTGTACTGCAAGGTTCTGGAATCATCAAAATAATAAGAAATTTAGCCCAGTCTTCGTAAAGTTACAAGCACTGTACACAGAAAGATGTATATGGGACTACGCACACGTGCGCGACACACGCATATTATCTATTTGGTCCCAATAGATCAACTAATTTATCAAATATATCAATTGGTAGGCGGTTTCCCGGCAAAATGTTTATCATCACGTATTAGTCAAAACATATTCTTTCACATGATTGGTAATAAGAGCTTCCATTTTATTTTTTGAGAGGGGAGCGTTTCCAAAACTAGTCTTTACCTTTAAGCATGAAAGAACATCAGTACAATGTCATAATTTGGTAATATTTGCATAATCAATATAGATGAAGTCTATTAAAGCAGTCAAGAGCAAGAGGTGACCATAGATAATATTTCCATGGTGACCCCTCCACTCACTCATCTTTGGTCAAATCCCTTTCCTCTGGTGGAAGGGGAACCATCTGGGGATATACATGAGCCCCTGTATTTCTGTAAACCCACATATTTGATGGATGAGCCATCGGAGAGTGAAAGAGAAAGGGAGGAAAGCCCTTGTATACAAGATGTTGTAACCTGATAATAAAAACTTTTAGACACTTTGTCTCAAATAATGTCGCAAACTTTGACTTTTGCACATATCTTGGGAACTGGAAAGACCTAAAATGTAAGGAGAGTTGGTAGAAACACTTATATACCTAAATGTAAACTTGAATGTAGGAATTATAAGGCGAGAGGAAGGGAAATAATCTATCTTTATTTCAAATGCTTTCGATCCAAATCAAGATGGTCATACTTTTCATATTCACAATGAATCGGAAGAGGTAAATGAAGATGTCTAAAGAAAGATATAAATGTGATATACAAAAGCGATGGTAGAAATACCATAAAGAGATGAAGGGAAGAGAAAAAACAAAGACAGAGTAGTAAAAGTTGAGAAATATGGCCTTTAACCCAAGTCAAGTATCATGTTTGTACCAATTTATGGGCCATTGAAAGCTAGACCCAGATATAGTCTCCTCCAGAGAGTAGATATTATTATAATTCATAGCTCACCAGAGACCAGCAATTTAGCTCACTCTTCCTTCGACCTATCAATGACCTATTTACTAGGGTCATCGTACATTGTGAATAAAAGATCACGTGGTAAGTAAGTGTACCTTAATAATCAGGTCATAGATTAAAATCACATATCAAAACTTTATCAGCATAAAGCCTAGGTTTACTATGATACACTTTTTTATTGAACATATTTCTGACTTATCAGTGAGATACACATACATTCTTATCATCATAATGATAATCATCATTATCATCATCGTCAACTTTATCATCATCATTATTATCATTAATTTTTTAATTTCATTATTATATTTATACAGAAAATCATAGACAGGTCAAAAGTTGCATGTTGTAATAGAAGAAATGAAAACACACTACAGAAATTGGCAGATAATGTGCTTACCGAACACATCCATCTGACTAACTATATTACAGCATCATTTGAAATTCTGACCAATTCCCCCAAGCAAATAAAAGCTTTTCTCTTTCTATCAAAATACTATGATCCTACTGTTCTTTAAACTTTAAAAGAAAAAGTTTAAAAAATACAAAAGTAACAATATCAAGTATGGAACCAACCCCCATGGAAAACCTGTATATCAAGCGCAAGGATAGGGATAACCTGAAATTTTCATTATCACCATGGTACCACCATGGAACCAACATCGCCAATTACAGAATAACTAGTTGAAGTAAATTTGTATTGATCCTTTTTTTGTAAAATTCAAAACACTTGGTTTAAGGATATATAATTTTAGAGCTGATACAGCATCAGATCAAGAAGACCTTGAAGATGGACACTGTGCCTTGATCAAGAACAAAGGCTATATCATCTCATCTCACTCCTAGCCATTCAACAAAGTCGGAAGTAATCAAGTTATCAGTGGAAACTAGCCAGGAAGGATCAAGCTCAAGTTACCTGGGTGATGTCTTTACCAGTGAGATGATTGAATATGCATATGCTTCCAGGTCAAGAACAGCAGTTTGGGCTTGAAATTACTTTTCCATGATTTTGGTAGAACTAACACAGTAACAGGCAAAACTTAAAGTTAAAACTACTTAATGCATATACAGAGTCTTTTAAAAATAGACAAAGTATTAACCATGGTCATTGAAAATTCTTTATCTCTCTTAACTTTTAAAATCTACTACACCATCTCATGCAGTGACTATTTTCAGCAAAAGATATTGCATGCATTAGTGATCTCCATTCCTTCTTTCATAGAGAGCATGGGAAAATTGTCACATCAACAATATCAACTTGAAACCAGCTCGAATTACCTCTCATAAAAATACTGTTCATGTTACTGTGTTTTTCAGGTCATGAGCTGGTTGACCTATTTCTGCTTCTGTTGCTAAATACCAACGCAAAGTAACTCGTGCATGAGCTTATTTATAGCATACATGTTTGGAGTATGATATTGCTGATCAACAGATCTATTATTTTCAGCCACATAAGGAAAGTTCAAAGTTGCAAGAACAAAACTGAATCAAGTTGACTGATTTCCATGTTGCTGTTTTTCTTCCATTGACCAACTTTTTTTCTTCTCCCATCCCCAATTTTTGTTTGACTACATTTATTTTTGTCTGTCTGTCTGTTCCTACTTATTTCTGTCGATCTCTCTATCTCTCTGTCTGTCTCCCTCTCCCTCTCTCTGTATTTTTCTCCCTTTCCCTCTCCCTTTCCCACTCATACACCAATTATTCCTCCCTCTTATTTATCAGTCTCCAAACTCATATTCCTCCTCCCCCCCCCCCTAGCCTTTTCATTTCTATAAATCACACAAATGAATCAGTACATGATCTATCACAATCCAGAAAGACACAGAATGAAAGAGTAACAACAATTCATATCGACACTTTCCTTTCCTTGTTTTGGTTCCCATGCTCCAAATCAAATCAAAAGGAACCTATAATTTGTTCAGAGCCAGAAAGGTATAGTCTATTTACAAATCATCTGAGCTAACATCCTTCTGGCTCTCAGCTGCTGCACTATCACTTTGGTCCTCAGCATGAAAACATGAACTACTTTCTATTTTGAACTCTCCTAAAGAATAGAAAGATGATTTAACCCACTGACTCCTGCACTCTCATATTCCCCGTAGGTTTAACACAGAAACCACCCGGCTCCAGCAGGCGATGGGTTAAAAGGACGAATCCAGCAGCAGACACAGCATGAATGATCCTCTCAGGTTGTGATACAAATATCAGGTGTATTTAGTTATGACAGATCTTGGTGAACTTGAACGTTTCTGGTTTAGAATTCATGTGGGTATATGGGAAAAGTGAGACCAAGCACGTATCTAATGACGTCAAAACCAAAGGGAACAATTGCTGCCTTGTAGGAGGCATTTGGTTAACTATCTTCTCCCTTCTCATTTATTATAAACAAAATTGCAAACTTGCAACTTGCCAACAATCGATCTCATGTTTTCTTTTGTCTAAAAGCTACCATTTTTTCCAAAAACAATAGGTAACCTTGTTATCTCTTTCCTATCCATAATTGCGTTACAACCTGCTGAAGAAGAAAAAAGTGCTCAAGAGGTATCACAAGAATTGCTTCTGTAAAGATACATTTTGATTTATCCCCTGGTTTACCATCCCTGTTTTTCCAATATGTTTTGAAATTCAGCATTATTTTATTTAACATTACTGTATTTCTCATCCTATATGGATCAAATGGAACAGAGATATGATACAGTTTGAGTTCACCGTGACATCCATTCACCCACCAGTAATTCCTAAGAATTCAGAATTTTAATAATCTGGTTATTTATGGACAGTAAATCACTGCAACAATATTGATTGGATGGCACAAAACCTGGTATTTTCAGTCATTCTAGCTTCATTTCCTGACTGAACAATCGGTCTGTTGCACTCAGACCCCTGCAAACATATCTTTTAGTGATTGAGATGATAAGATTCAATCAGACACAATTTGGTGCAATGATTTGTGAATAATCCCTTTGAAGCATACATTACGACTGTTTGCGCGCCTCCATACTTACATGCCTTGGCCTAAAAGGTTCATAAAGTTTGAGCAGGGAAGCATGATCACCTGTTTGAAAATAGAATTGATCTAAAGATGAATTGCACTTGTTAGATGGCTTTTCATTTTTCATCTATGATTGAACTTCAGGTAGAGGTTAAGTGGATTTGGTGCGTTAACGAATAAGAGGACAATAGTTGATGAGGACAAAGGATGAAATGAGAGGTAGGTAGAATGAAACGGAACCACGCATGATGTGTCTCCATGGATGGATCAAGATACCAAGATTGCCGATGCTGACCCCTACATGACCTTGGACTTGTTTGTGCTGGATTGGGGGAAACACAGTGGCTGCTAGAAAGGTGTGTGATATCAATGGTCTTAAAGGAAAACATCAACCCAAAATGAAGGTTATACATAGCCCAAATAATGCCACATATGCAGACTGCTGGTCTTAATAAACACATAAACGTCTGGATGACAATGAGTAATTTACAAAACCTTATGTAAAAACTTTATATGATTTAAAAAAAAAGATCTTATAGTTTACATCATCAATTCAATCCCCCAAATAAATCTCACTAAATGTTACCACTCGTACCATAAACATGGATGGAAAAATATAGTATTTATAAGCTAGGCATCCCTACATTTCCTGAGAGCATTTATAAGATTCTATTACTGGGAAAAAATACCCTTTATGGCCCACTACGCAAGAAAAGAAACAACATTAGATGTGAACCTCACGTTCAACCCCAAACCATTCCATATCTCTTCATGTACAATGAACCTGGTAACCATAGCAACAGACATAGCACGATGCCAAGTTTGCATTCTGATTGGACAACAAGGAGAAGGGAGTGAGCAAACATTTGAAAATAAACTTCCGATCCGTTCATGCCATTGTGGAGGTTGGGACTCAAAACAAATAATAAAATATGGTTATGGGAGCTTTATAGCAGTGTCTGGGTTTCGTGTTTAAAGCCTCTCATGTCGCAATGCTGAATAAATCTGGCCAGGTGCATTATAAAGCCTGGGTATATATTTTGGTCACGTCCCAAAATGATTTGAAGGAGTCGCATACTCAAACGGCACCGAGTGAAAGATTTATTCACACTTGAAACCTTCATGTTAGTAAATCATTGCTTCAACACTAGACTTTTTATAACAACAGGAGTATAACTTGTTCATTCCGATTCAAAGTATCAAATAAGTTTGCACAACAGATTGAACCATGGAACTTACGCAAACCAAAAAGTGTGAAAATATTAAAATAAGTTGTTTCTGATCAGTGCATTAGATTAAAAACAGCAAAACAGCAAAATTTAGATATGATCTACCACTTAGAATCAGGCAGTCTCCATCAGTTATTACCTTCAGAAAGGCCTTAAAAACACATCTTTTTTGCAGTTTGTAGTTGTAAGACTGTTTTTTTTTTAATTATAGGTATTTATGTAACTTTTGTTTTCATTCACTGTAACCGCTTTGGGCCTTATGGGAAAAGCGCGGTATAAGTAATAATAATAATAATATTTCAAGCCAAAAATGTTATGCGACTTGAAATCATCAGCAGTGGTGTACAATCTAAATCAAATACAAACAAATACAATGTGTCATTAATTTTTCAGACATCAAAGTATGCCTATTTAGCAAATTATGAAACAAATTTCAATGATAAATGGTTATTTTAGTGATTTGATTTGTCAAATACTTGTGACTATCATGTGACTAACACCTGACTCTGAGAGAACTTCTCCCTTCTTCAATCCACCCAAAGTCAATTTACATAGTATATCATCCCATCTATCTAGGTCAATATAGAGCTGGTTGAAACCGCTCCTGAAGTGTATTATCATACAATTCACACTTCCCATCCTACTCTATACAATCAAATGTGTTTGGGCGTGAATATGATTTTAAAGGTGAGAACAAAGTTTTGATTGATATGAGTTGACGTATTTTTGGTGGTGATAATCACTTTCTGGTTATGGAATCTCAATGAAGTAGTGACTTAAATGTTTAAAGAGAGCACAGTATTCACACAATCCACAAAGCACCCCCTTCTGGTAAAAAGATATCTTCAAAACAGAGAGAAGTAACTATTCATCTAGGATGATAGAACACAACGTATTCTCAGGTAGCAATGTCGCTCGTCAATATTCAAACCTGCAAAAGATGGAAATTGCTGTTGATTTTTCTATCAAAAAGTCAAATAAATGGCTTGAATGTATATGTATAAAAGTATTCCTTTAATAAATTCATTATCATTGGTTTTCATGTTAATTGATGTCATGGACAGTGTTATGTAAAAAGATGTTTTTTTTCTAATTAATTGAAATCCCTCCCTAAACAAAAATTTGAACAACTAATTAATAAAGTTACTGACGATGCTTATTTTATGAAAATAATAAAAATGAATTTCCGGACATGTGATTTGAGTAAACAGGCCTGAACAATTACCTCTGGGACCTTGAAAACAAATATGTTGACTTTTCATTTCCAAATCTGAAGAAAAAGAGCAAACATTCATTCAGACAATACCAAAGTCCAAGAAAATCAAACTCTTGGGTTCAACAGGTAATTAGCTTTACACTGAATCTTCCCTGAGATAATAGGAAGGCATGAGAAACTTGAACTCTATATAGAGCAGATAGTAAGGTGCATTGTACAAAGTATATATATAACACCTTTATTTACATATATTTGTTTTGCTCTTGATGATAAATGTATAGCTTAAGATAGTTAAGTCATTGGTAATAATAACAACGATACTACCACTACTACTTCTACTATTATTACTACTACTACCACTACCACTACTGCTACTATTACTACTACTACCACTTCTACTATACTAATATTACTACTACCACTACCACTACTACTACTAATACTACTACTACTACTACTACTATTACTACTAATACTAATACTACTACTACTACTACTACTACTACTACTACTACTACTACTACTTCTACTATACTACTATTACTACTTCCACTACCACTACTACTACTAATACTACTACTACTACCATGTACTGCTGCTGCTATTACTATTATATGAATGCTAGTATTATTAGTGTAGTGGTAGTAATAGTAGTAGTAGTAGTAGTGGTAGTAGTAGTAATAGTTATATCAGTAGTAGTAGCAGCAGCAGTATAGCAGCAGCAGTAGCAGAAAGAGTACTGTTATTAGTTGAGGAGAAGGAGGAGTAGTGCCAGTATGAGATGATATAGTACAGAAGTTTCTTGAGTGGATGCGTAACATTCAAGCATATCAGGTACTAATCTACCCCTGGGTGTAGAGTGGCAACTGTAGATTACTGTCTTCTCAGAAAATGTAATTGACAGGCAGGGATACAAACTCTCAACCTCTTTGATGATTTAAATTCAAGTAAATAAAACGCTATACCAAAACAGAATGGTTGATTTCACTTAAAAATACTGAAATGATTCTGATCTTAATTTTATAAATAAAAATAGAAATATGGTTTGGTGAAGATTTTTATGGAGAGGAGAATGCAAAGTAAAATCACAATTTTCAAACACATGTAATTATAGAGTGTTCTTTTTAGTATTGTGAAAGGAAAATGAAAGGAAGATGAAAATGAACGGTAATGAAGCCCTTAGCGTGTACTAAACAGTCTTTCCTTGACTGCATAAAGTATAATCTCTTTCAGATCCAAAGGCTTCACTTTATTTTCTGACCAGTCTAAATAGTGTCAGAGCTATTTGATCAGTAGACGAAGTTTACAGGGTCCATTTGGCACATAGACAAGGGGATAAAGTTGACACTAAAATGGCGCCATGTATTTAGTTTGAAAGCGGCTCTAAGCAAAGCACGGCTGGTACACAATAGGTGACAATGGAGCGTGAAGAATCAGAGAGCTGTGAATGGAGTCGGAAGCACGTTCATCGGAGTCAGGGTTTAACAGAAGATTTGATGAAACAGGGATATTGAACAGACACATATGGAGAACTGGAGTCCCAAGAAACAGTGTGATGTGTAAGGTCATAGAAATGGCAGCCTAAATCAGTCTCTTTCATTCTAGAAGTACATCCAAAGACAAACCTGACTGGAATAAATTACCAAATAAAATCACAAGGAGAGGGAAAGAAGTCTTTACAAATTTGGATCATACTCTTGGTGGTTTTATCACTTACACCATGGGCCCATTCAGGACCACTGAAATACTTTGAAAGGGCATACCCATGCTTTCCTAATGAATGGTTTATTATAAAGAAAAGAAAGAGCTGATAATATTTGTTCCTTTTGATCATATTATATCTATTCTTGAGAACCTACAAAAAACAAGCTATGCTTTCCAGTAGGTTCCTGTTTCATTTCATAATTTTGAACTTACTTTGTCAACTATGTTTTTTTTAATGCAAACAATTGATATGAAATGGAATAAATGTGAATCTACCAAACAATCCTAAATGTAGTATTTCTCTTCATGTACTCAGCTTACCATGACAGAAACTACAAAAGTAAGCCACAGACTGTTTTTCATCTTCTAAAAAATATTCAAATCATGTTTTCTTAAAAGAAGACATGATATGGAAGATATATTTCACCTAAATTCATTGGAGAAAAAAAAAGCAAAAAAGAAAGGAAATATTTAAAACATGATAGTCAAAACAACAAGTGCAATGCCATGTACAATCACATAACTATGAACAACTTTATTCTGTCCAGAGTTACCGGTACATGGATAATAATAATCAATTACAACATCAACAACAACAATACAAAGACCAGTACCCCGTAACCAAAAGCTTAGCAATTGATCGTACGATTGCATTTTACTATTAATTGCACATATAGGGATCAATGCAATCAATCACAACAATCAATTGTGTGATCAATTGCTTAGCTTTGTATTACAGGGCACTGTTTTCAGAAGTGTATTTCACCATGCCTCTAATTCCATTCTTGTGGCCTCTATGTAAATAATGTACCATTTTCACAGATGAATGGTAAAACAAGATTAAAAATAAAAACCTCACTATTTATTCAGTGTAATTCTATACACCTGTTGAACTTTCCATGTTTTTCTTTACCACTGTAAACTTGAAGTACAAAACTCACAGAGGATAGGCATTATTTGTTCTGATTGTCTCTTGAATTCCAAACTAAAGGTATAGTGCTCTCGACCACAAAATTGACCTCCTCAAACAGTCTAGCTCAAACAGCTTCTTGACCCTTTAGACTGCACTTTTGAGAGCTATCTGAGAGAGAGGGAGGGAGAGGGAGAGGGAGAGGGAGAGGGAGAGAGAGAGAGAGAGAGAGAGAGAGAGACAAAGCAGGAAATAAAAGAATGGAGAGGAAGAGGCCTGTAAAAGAAGATAAAGAATGGTATGAAAGAAAGAGAAAGAGAAAGAGAAAGAGAAAGAGAAAGAGAAAGAGTAAGAGAAAAAGAAAGAAGAAAGAGAAAGAGAAAGAGAGAGCTTAAAACAGAAGAACTTCAAGGGCATGATTTATTCTATAATACACCCCTCTGCCATGGCGTGTAAATAGCCCCCTTTTTTTAAAAGCAAACATAAGAATCTAGATTGAGAGATGCTTTTTTTCTCCCCCATGTTTCCGGTACATGTCAACAAGTTGGTAGCTGAATACACACATGCTTCAGACACTGTAAGTGGTGTGAATACTGAATACCAATGCAGAACTAGGTCTGATCCACTCTGAGAAATAAAGGGTGAATTGCAAGAAATGCTTTTCTTCACTTTGATGGTGCCGCAAAATATCACAGGAACAAGAAACCAATGGAGCCACTTAAACCTCTATATTCTTTTTTAGTAATTTAAGCATGATATTGACATTACAGACCATTTAATGAAAACCAGTTCCTAGTCCTGTGAACTAGTCTCATCATAGTACAGTGGACAAACAAAATCCACAGCTCAGTCATCTTCACTTACTCTCGGTGCTGCATAACAAATTTTAGTATGAATAGCGTGGATCAAATCAATTTTCCTTGATGAATTTGAATTTTATCAAAAAGAGACCTCAAACTTTTCCAAAGGCATTGCCAGAAGGCATTGCCAAAAGCATCACCTCAAAGAGAAATGTGAGGGTTGATCATAAGTTGGGCTGTTGGATAAGACTAATATGATGAGATTGAGTGGGTCTACAGCTGTGCTTACAGCTGGAGGTGAGCTTAGGCCCAACATCCATCCAGTCACGACACCATCCTCCTCAGCTCAAGACCCAGCCACCGGATGTTTTGGCTTTGGTTTCGATGGATGATGGACGGATGTTTGGTGGATAGACCAAGAGTCACACAGTACAGCTCTGAGCTCACATCAAAGTCATGGAGATGAAGACCATATGAAGAACATTAAAGAGGTTTTTAAGAACACAATGACCACAAAGAACAAAAAATCTTCAGAAAATTGAGAAAGTTAGCAGAAGATATAGCTAATCATCAAGCATTACAAAGATTGTATATACTGTAAGTTATTGCAGGTCTATGTGTTATATCCATCAAGAATGATAATTTACATATTCAACTAACACAATACACATACATAAAAAATGAATGGACAAGGGCATGGAGAAGGGCCGTGGGGAAATCAAACGTCCAACCCCACACCATCTGAAAAACAGACGCTAAACGATGATGGTGATAATAATAATGATGATGAGGGTGATGATGATGAATGGCAATGATGGTGATGAAGTTCCAGGCTGAGATTTGAACCATGAATTTTTATCATAGAAGACCATTAACTCACTGGACTTTTGCCATGACCCTTGCAATGAAATCAGTATAGTCTTTGATAAGTTTCTACTACTGCTAAATGTTTCCTGCGTGATAATCAAATTCTGATCTAAACAGACGTGCAATGTAATAAAAAAGAAATTATAATACAAAGATGGCGGTCTATATACTTGGTGTAACTATAAACTTCAAGTTCAACTACTGGCTGTTACTGGCCATCAAGATTACACAATGGAATACCAATTATCATACTAATCTCCAATGAACTAGATACAGAAAATGAAACGGTTATTCAATGGTTTAATTTTGCAATCTTTGCTGATCACACACATAAGCTACATCTATCTTCTTTGATTTGAGGGTGCCATATGCATGCTGTAGTGTGTGGTCTGCTGGAGGCTAGCCCAACTAATATGGTGCTGTAATCTCGCATCAAAATGCAAATCCATTTCTGCAAGCGACACATGAATAAAATATGAAGCCCGTTTCAAAGCCGCGTGAAAGGAGGGCAGCGATTTTAAGCTTGTTAGAGCTGCCGCACTGGCTGCTATATAGGTCAGTTTGGGTATTTAGTTCCTGGATTTGAAAAATAATTGGTTTATGAAACATTAATGACCTACAATTCTAGTTATTTTCTTCACAGATTATGCAGTATAATTCACTTTTGAATCAGACTGCTGTTAGCAATAGTTGTTGCTAGTGGCAGGTAGTAACTATCTCCTCTAAAGACTGCCCAAGGGTAACTTATGCCTGGCTGAAGATATCATCAAGAACATTGAAGAATGAAAAAAAAATCCCTGTTCTATGTGAATAAAAAAAAAAGAATTATAATCTTTGATTGTTCACAATCTTTCCATAATTCAACCATGAGAGATTTTTCTTTAAAAATAGTCAACACATTAAGTTGTTCATAGTTATTTTCCTTACCTTCCTAAGCCTATAAAAACATTTATTCCAATTTTTTTTTTTTTTTTGTGTGTGTGGTGGGGGCACCTTCAGATTATTGGACCAAGTTTGTGAACGTGCAAGCTTTCATATTTTGAACCAAAAAGACCTTCCCACACCCCTGGCTATCCTAATGCTCTCTCATAATCTGTGACCTTCTAGAGTAAACTAACCATCTACCTATCCACCTCCACCTCCCGAAAAGGTCAAGATATATCCCACTTCTCCATTTCTCAGCAGCCCCCCCCCCCCCCCCCCCCCTCCCCACACAAACTCTAGTCTACCTGAAATGATGGTCTCAAGTGCAGAGAATGTTTCTGTACACTCAACCCCCCCCCCCCTAAAAAAAGAAAAAAAGAGAAAATAAATTGTTGAAATAGGGCTCATGCATACGGGCCCCACATGGCAACAAATGTCTGTTTGCCCATAATTATTGGTGAAACACAGTCCATTTGTTGAGCTCATATTAAAAAAGCATCAAGCATTAGAGAAAATTATATAAATTGTTTTTGTTTCTGGTGCTTGTATGCACCACTTTGAACAGGTTTACTCACCCAAGAGGATTTTCTCTTCTGTACGGTGATCTACAGAAAAAGAAATTGATATTTCAGAGAAGTTTACATCATTCCACTTTGGCCCATTGGCAGCAATGAGACAAATGAAAAGTGCTATGCAATTTGATTCAATAACACATTTAGCTTGGACATTTATTTAAAGGCATATATATGTATAGGCATTATGTATACTCTATTGTGAGATAGTACTGTAAACTGTAAATACCAAAAAGAGGGACATCAATCTAAAATTTGGGAATACATGATCTTATATTTCTTATTTCAATTGTGAGCATAAGAGCATAGAAACCTTCATAAAACCCACATTTAAAATGCCTAGAAATACGAAAAAATCCCTTTAAAACACCCTTCAGCCAAATTTGATTTGTTGACCGAGATGTGACTGTGATGAAAGAGAAATGAGAAAGGTAGCTGTTACCATGGTGACTGACCCAGGTTCAAGTTCAACTGGGTATTGAGTGACAGCAGTCTGACACAGATTGGTTTCTGATGTTTGTCTAAGAAATACCCACAGAATGACAGAACAAAAAGTGATTCTAACCGCCTGTCTACAGGTATCAGTTTCACTCGAGTTGTGGTTTTTTAGAGGATAAAAGCCTAGAGAAAAATATGTGTGTAATAATGATAATAAAACAGATCTCTCCCTCTCTCTCTCTCTCTCTCTCTCCATCCTTCTCTCCCTCTCTCTCTCTCCTGCAAACTAAACTCACCCTATATTTTCTACTTGTCTATGAAGCTCTCCCTCATCTTTTTCATTCCTGCCTATCCCTTGCATTTCTCCTTCTTCCTTACTCTGTTCTTTCCAAGGATCCTTCTCTCTTTTTATCTTTATTTGATTTCCATTTTCTTTTTTCACTATTTTTGATAAAATGTTCCCATGGTGATTTTATCTTTAACCATAATGTGAAAAATGGGAGTACCCTTGACTTTCAGACTCAGCATGGGATCATGAAACTGTTTATTTTCATTTCCTAATGGGCCAATTTAGACCAATTTCCAACCCCAAACAATCCAACATTTACCCATTCTTAAGATCAATTCAAATCACATCTGCTGTACACACCTTTCAAAACAGCAGGCTCAAACAACCACACATGGTGATATTCATGAAATGGGGAAGAGTTGGAAAAAAAACACCTTGCACATCAAGTTCTTTTACATCCGTTTGTCTGATAATGGAAATCAAAACACCTGGACGTATATTCCTTAAATGTACAGATGAATAAACATGTAACTTCATATTTAATTTGTTCATATTTTATTTGATTAAAAATGAATGTGAGTGTATATCATGCAATACATATTGATGAATTAGCAAAGATATAATATACATTCATACATATAGTTTGGAAGAGACGGAGAGATAGAGGCTTCAAGTTGCAAGATAAACATGAGATTCCTTGAGGATATGAAGCACTTCATCACTTCATGGATTCTTCTTCAGCAAACATCCTGCTAAAGTACAAGCTAGGAGGTCAAACTCATATCATTCCCTTCAGAGCAGGTCTCAACATCTTGAAATCCAAGCCAGTCTAAGAAAAACTGTTTGAGAAAGATTCTCCTCATATTACACCCCTAATTTACTTCCATACTCCATGCTCAGCAACATAATCTGACTCCCTGGCTCCCTTGACCTCTCGTTCTATCCAGGGGCAGATTCAGCATTTTGCAAAAGGGAGGGGTGGGGCACATTTGAAGAAAAATTAATCTTTAACAAGGAAAATATTACCCCATTTTTTGTATGTTAATTTTCTTTAAAAATCTTTAACAATCAAGCAAAATTTACAAAGAGGGAGGGGGATATTTTGCCTGGTGCCTTATAAGTCTAAATTTTGAAAAGGGCTTTTCTGCACTTAGGTTATGTATGGTTGAGTTTTCAAAGGGAGGGTACAAGCCAGATATGCCCCTCTTAATCTGTCCGTGCTTTGGTCATCACCATTTTTCCTTGTTTTGAGAATGTTCACTATTTTTATGCAATTTGAGCATGAAGTACTATAAAACCCAATGCTCAAGACTTCCAATGAAGCCACTTTCATGTTTCTGTGAATGTCAGCAAGCACTTTTCAAAATAAGAGCATTCACATTACGGCTAATCTGGCTCACATAAAAAAAACACCCTCAAACCCAAAACTAACAAGCATGGTGACTGTGAGAAAGAAACTGCACATCCAGCGTCTGCGAGGCAACTGGCAAATTTAGAGGCAATTTACCTCCAAATTGAATATATAAGCATCCTGACGTCTGTCGCTGCATTTAGCTCTACTGAGTGCCAGGCTTGACACATGGAAAATTGGATTGGAAGAAGATAAAAGAGAGTCCAAATTTGTTGCTACTCAGCTCCTATAATCTTGGGCAAGTGCTGAAACATACAAAATTGAAGAGAGAAAATGAAAGAGGGAAATGTCCTTTTTATCCAATAATGATCCTCTATTGGCATTTTCTTCTTCATTCAATGGAGTGTGTGCTGTATTCCCAAAGGCAGTGTTATATTCAATAACACAACCTGGAAGGTAGTATCACTTTCAAATGTTACTTGGAAGTAATTCATTGAAGAAAGAAGTCTACAAGAGCCAATATGAGGAAGGTAGTAATGCTTTCAAATGTTACTTAGAAGTGATTTATTGAAGAAAGAAGTCTACAAGATCCAAAAGGTTGGAAGGTAGTATCACTTTCAAATGTTACTTGGAAGTAATTCTTTGAAGAAAGAAGTCTACAAGAACCAAAACGATGGAAGGTAGCATTACTTTCAAATGTTGCTTGGAAGTAATTCATTGAAGAAAGAAGTCTACAAGAGCCAAAAGGCTGTTAATTATATGCAAAAAGTATATGATTTAATGCCATACTGGCTCTCATCAGATCAATTATATCTTCAGCACACTAAGCATCTGGACAATAATTTATGAACATATTTGAGGGAGCTGCTGCATTATCTAGTGATATGAAAACACTTTCTTTTCCCCGATGTTTTTAAAATCGAACAGCCTAGTATTTTGCTATCTCTCCGGCTTTATGATGAAACTATCAAATTTCCATTTTTAATAGCATAGTTATTAAAAAATAATTGAATATCAAATACTATTTTCATATCTTCTCAAGATGTAACAAAGCGCTAGCTTGTTACCCTGGTAACAATGACCCATCGACTTAGAACTATATATATATTAATGTCTACTTTAGATGAATATAATTATCACTATCAAGATTTTACAATTAATTCTAAAATAAATTTGAAATATCATAGTATAAACAATCAAGCTGCATACAATACATTTCTTGAGCTTGAGTCTAATTCATGACTCCCTCTGTGATGGAATAACTCTCATTCGTATCTTTCGATTCCCAAACACCTTATATAGATTCTATATTGACACATCATGATCAGAATTAAATTCATTCTGACTCGCAAACCTCATTGGATTGATATCTTAAGGAAATCCAATTTAAAAAATCACTATTCATTCCCTAGAGAAGCTAGAGCTCATTATTGGTACTTGCACTTTTCCTCTCATACTCCTCACACGAACCTGTCAACCCTCTCATCTCTTCTGTCATCCTGCCAATTCATATAACACATTTCAAGTGTTGAATGCTACATTCACTTCTTTGGAAAGATTGAACAAATTGAACTTATTTACCATTTACAGCCACAGCTGATTTTTGTAGTGTTGCGTTTCTTGTAGCCTGTACAAATAAATTCAATTAATTTATGTGATAGTGGACCTCTCATTCAAACCTATAAACAAGAAAGTGCATGGAACCTCAGGTTCATGTCAGGTGCACTATAGAGCTGATTTTTTTGCTGAATGGTAAACCATTAGTATTAATGCTTATAAACAAGTTTTAATCCCATCTTTTCGATGTTTCTCTGTATTACAATTTTTTCTTCTTTAGAGCTGTCATCTCTAACTTATCACTCCTTCTCTTACTTCCCTCCTACATTATGCATCTTAACTAGATGAGAATTCTATTTCTAAATTTTTCAATTAACAAATGGATTCTCCATTTATGGTCCGTGTCCTGCCAAGGCTTATATTTGTTAACAAGAGTTCTCTCAAACTGTTAAACTTTTTTCTTCTTTAAATTCAATTTTTGAAAGCAAGCACTTGACTCATATTCTCCTAATCAAACCCTGGCTACCTGTGTAGTCACGCACATCTTAAATCACTGAATGTGATCTGAATTTCATCTTATGATTTGTCATTCATGTCACATCTTTAGATAAGAGTTAATAATCACATCACAGTCATCTAGTTTGCAGATCCAAACCCATTTACTGCACCCATGGCCATTCCGGGGACTTGAAATGACTCATTTCAGGCAAGTACATGATAAAACCACTGTAGTGTTTCTGCACATATTTTTATGAAGATTTTAGGCGTACATTGTTGCAGATTATGACTTCATGCCTCCTTTAAGTAACACCTCTAAGTAATTTGATATCTCTGGAATGATTCTCAATCTTGAAGAATCTGAATGGGATAACGAACTTGGGATAATGAAGGATCTTTATGCCACATCAGAAGCAAGATGCATCCCATTTCAACTGGTGATGAATTTGGAGAACTCATGAAATTGTACAGAGATTGTTGCGGTGTAACAAGAACTCAGCTTTGCCTTTATAATATCGGGGGGGGGGGGGGGTGTTTCACTAAGATCCTAAGTCAAACTTAACTCTAAGTTGGACTTTATAAACATTATGGAGAGCCATTTGTAGCTTTAAAATGAAATATGAGCCGTTGGATAAGTTCCACATCAAGAACATGAAATCTCCTTAATAATAGAATATATGAATGATTTGAATCAACATTGTATGCCTTTTAAAATAACTTTTACAATTTTTTTTCTAAGATGCTAACGGCTTTCCATAATTTTTAAGTCCAACTTAGAGATAAGTTCAACTTCAGATCTCTGTGAAACACCCCCAGGTACCTGTAGAACAAGACTATTTTCTCTCTGTGAATGACTCACTTCATCTTATATGCACATAATGGATGAAGTGTGAATCAGCCGATACCTGGTTATTTACATTCATGGATCTATAGAGTGGTAATGCAGAGAATCCTTGATTAAGAGAATGCCCTGCGGTGAATCTGGAACTCTTACCTCTCTCGGGTTCACTAAAATTTATCTTGAGCTCCAAGATAGAATCACAAAGCCACAATTATAGAGAACAAATAAAAAATGCAACAGGCTGAAAGAAAATCTTTGAGAAAGAATGAAACAGCCAGTGATCTTCATTTGCCATTTACTTTCTTTCCAAATATTAATTCATTATAAATCAGGATAAGAACTGTAGAATTGATAACATTGCAAAATATCACTCAAATAAGTATAAACATATGATTTGTTTCAGTATTTGAACGTTTTATCTCATTTGCAGAAAGGTTACTAAAAGGGCTTTTTGGATGAAGGTGATGAGTAGTCATTGAAATATATTTCTGGTGAAATACCACCAAAAAATGTTCTTTCTTAAAACAAATCACAGGGAAATAAGTAGCAATTTCATACACTTGACCTGTTAGTGTTGAATCATGAACTCCCAAGGGAAAACCGCATTTTAATTACACTTTCTGAACTCAATTAATGAAAGGGCAGTACTTGAAATTGTACTTTCAGAGACAACCTGTTAGTCTCTCCACTCAATAACTAATTCTCATCTATCTCATTCCTCTCGCTTGGACTGTTATTAGGGTCTAATCCATCGGGCAGACTGTGGTTTCTAACATTAATACCAATGAAATTGGATTTGAAGCTTATTTCCCATGTGATCAAAGCAGCTCAGTAGAGACTGCTCCTATCTATGAAGGAATGCATTAATACTTTAAAGTGCATGGTATCACATGGTTGCAGTGACACGTGCCGGCATGTCTTCATGTTTCTCTCCCCTAAAGTCTTCCTGTCTCTTTCTCTCACAATCAAACCGTTTTATTGCTTGTATTACTGCAGTCATTTTCACCAGACTCTCTCACTTTTGTACTTGTTCAATATCCTTTCCAATTAAATCAACCTTGTAGTACTCTCTTCATAAATATCTTACTTTTCATGTTGTTATATTGTATATCAACCATAGTTTTTAAAACTGACATTGTTCCAAATAATTTTATGTTCAATAAACATTTCTGTTTCTACCTTGTCTATCACAGATTTATCAATTTTCCTTAGCTTCTTTGTGCAATTTTTCTACCCATCCAACATTATCTGATTGCAATAGACATATGTACTTATCTTTCATCTCGTCTTAATATCCATATAGACAGGGTAGAAGTGTTTAATTGACAACTTCATCCATCCAAGTACATTAGAAAGTTCAATGATTATACGCAATGTATAAGAAGTATATGTGAAATATTGAAGGGTAGCCCCACACACACTCAATGATAAAAGGGGGAAAGGGTTAAATTTATAGTAAGATTCAAACTTCATTAGAATTTGTGGAAAATAACGACCTTGAAATTAAACTTTCAGTAATAAAGGGCAACGACAAAGAAATATTCAACAGGACCCTAGAAAGGGCTGTCATGGCAAAAGCTATCATTATGGGGTATGCTCGTTTGAGAGCTATGCTGGGGTCATTGGCCTCGGCATATAGGTATAAATGAGAAAATATTGTTCGTTTTGTAAGCAGAAGGCATGAACTCTGTATGGACAATATCAGGACTCCTTTTGAAATAAAGATAAACAGCTTGTATTTAAATGTTTTCATTGTATACTGTTCTTCACTACACTTAAAAAGAAGTACCTACACTTCAAAAATAAAATGTAATAAACCAATTGATATTGAAAACAATCTTCTTCAAGTTCTTCATGTATTGGAAAAGCTAGAGTCTCTAAATTTGCTGGTTCTCAAGAGAGCTTTCTTCGAAGTGGAATGCTGCTTACGTAATGAACTTATCTCAACCCCCTAGGAGAGTTGAGCAGGGTAACATGAGACACAGTGCATCAAGTGATTGCATTAAAGATGATGCTATCTCTCACCCATAGGGTAGTTATCCCCTCTCTCCAAAAACTGCTCAGGCCTCAGGGGCCCCAACTTGTTTTGCCCAGGCAACTACTTTGTTGGGAAAGCATGTAAGTTTGCTGGTGGGTGAGTGCTACTGCAACACACAGTGGATTGTGGTGTAGAAGTCATTGTTTGAATAATCTACAAGCTTACACCTTAACCCACTGGGTACTGTGTGATTTGCTTTAAAAACCATTTTCTATAGACCCAAGCCTGATATATCTTATGTACCCTTGTAAAAGAGTTGGAGACTAACCCAATCTCATCTTAATAGAAAGAAGATGAAGATGAAGACACAACTTGTACAGAATAAATCCCCATACGCTCACTCTTGCCTCCCCTCCCCCATTTCTAAAAAAGAATGTTGCCTTTGCCCCTGATGTTTGCTCATGAAGTACAAGCCCGAGGGAGAATGACACCACAGTAGACAGAGACTGATGGACTAAAATGAAAATAATTAATGTAAGTGCAGCTGTGAAGTGGATCATCCCCATACTGTCCCATGGGTTTTATCAAAGTCTCTTTCATGTCATTACTTTTCATTTCATCACCAAACCATTTCATGATTATCACATAAAGCTTCTCCCAAATGGAAGAGTATTGACCTGTTCTACATCATCAACATATTACATTGTCTATACTTTTATCACTTGAAGTTGACAGATTCTAATGATTTTACACTAGCATTGTATTAAATACTGTACTGCACTCCAAATCTTATCAACTGAGAAAAGTCACTTTATACTGGGAGGCAGCACAAACCCTCGTTTTAAAGTTTGTTTACAAATTCAACCACTAATATAATAAACCAAAGGAAATGATTGGTAGTCTTCAATTCACTTGTAAGCAAGGTCTAATCACAAGCCAGAGAGTATTCAGCAAATGATACTTTGATAATAATTGTTTTTATCTTTTCCCTACTGACAACAGACTTGAGAAAAACAGTACTCTTACAGGGCCCCAATGAGTAAAAGCTTAAGAAAAGATATTTCAATCGTAATTCAAATGTGGCATGATGCAAAAATCAAACATACAAGACGGGACAAAAATGAAAACAATACAATGAAAACACAAACAAAAACAAAAGTGCCAAAGCAAAAGAATGGGACATGTTTCACAAAGCCTTTATTCCATGACAAATGATAAAAATCAGTGACAAATCTGCTGATAACCAATCAGAAGCAAGGATTTCACTAGCTTCTAACAAAAACTGTCATTATTCACTGATGATAAGTTTTGTGAAACGGGGCCCTGATATCAGGAGTAGATATGAAAGCACTCCGACCACAGACAAACAATTTCAGGTGTTTATGAAGAAGAAAGAAACAAACATGGAAATTACAGATCAAATCATAATCATGAGTATACAAGAGGAGAAAGGGAAAGTAAAGAAATAATAAAGAAAAAGGTAGAGAAAGGATACAAATGTAATTGCAAAATTATACTAAATTTAGAAAAGGGTAAAAATTTCAGGGAATGAGGAGTTGATGCAAAACAGAATCAAAGTTGGTATTCAGACATAAACAAAAGAACACAGAGAGAGACAGAAAGAGAGAGAGAGAGAGCGGAGGATAGAGAAAGCAAGAGAGACCGAGAGGGAAAGATAGAAATAGAGAGAAAAGAAAAGAGAGGGAGAGAGAGAGTGTGCAAGATCTGGGTTCAGAAATAGAAAATGAAATTGACACGAGGCAAAAATAAATGAAACAGCACTTGGTCATCTCCTATTTCACAACAATTTCACCCTCTGGTGATTTTTGTAATCAGTGCATCTTTCTCCGGTCCTTGCCCCCCCCCCCCCCCCCTTCTACCATTCCTAACAAAAGGTGTAAAAATTGACATTAGAATGGTCCATCCTCTTCTTCCCCTTGGGTTCTTGAGGTAATTTATCATACAAATATTAGAAATATAAGGGTGGTATTACCTCAACAACTTGATACCATAACATATTAGTGGTCTGCGAATGCCAGATGCTCGAATCTAAAATCTAAAACAGCAATTTAGTAGAAGGAACAAGCGATCGCAGATACTACATTTATTCTCAATTCACATGCTCTCGGAACACAAGAGATGGGTAAAAATGTACGCTCCGAAGGGACATGTTCAATAAACCTGCAATGATCTCCCTACCCTAAGGCATTGAATGCAATCTACCAATTACCAAAATCCATCATGGCTTTCTTTCCCTCGAGCAGCAATTCAATTGTATGCAAAAACAATGTCTTAGATTGATGCCCTCTTTATTCGTCTTGCAGTTTCAGAACAAAGCTTTTCACTTTTGCTGAACAAAATGAAATTCAAATTGAAGACTCACTTTCTTTCAAACTATGTCAAAAGCCTCAAGGACGAAAGAATCTGGGAATGGAAGATATGCTAATTAGTAATGTCTGAGGCAAAGATCAACTTGGGTTACATCTACGATTGTTCACTATTTTTCTTAAGAAAATGTAATTAGGCTGCTTTCAATCATACATGGAGAAAAGGGGGGAATTTTTTGCTGACAAACTGTTGCTATTGTGGATTATAAAAGAAATTATTAAGCTCATGCTTCAATACTGTACATTAAGAAAGGCTTTTCTGAAACGTTTCCGTCCTTTGTCATCAGTGAAAATCTGAGAATTTTACTGAATCAAATTACAAGTGTTCTCTCCTTCAATAGACCTGCTTAATTTGATAACAAACTGACTGATTCCTCAACACTCTAGACATATTCTAATGTATTGAAAAATAAAAAGGGACATTATTTCTGTTATTAGATTGTATATCTACATGTTATCATTGTCAATATATTCTTTTAGGACAAGTACGAAGTACATTACATTCTTTGTCTGTTAAAAACGATATATGTGCTAACAATATATGCCATTAATTTCATACACCTTTTAACAATCCATTAATATACTTGGCACTGCATGGGAAACATCTTTAAGAAAAACCACCGACTTGAATTTATCTTTATAAAGTGGGGGCCTGAGGAAGTGTGTGCGTGTGGTGGGGTGGGTGAGGTGTTATGTTATAATATTACAATCATCTTTTATAAATATGCCATCATCATCATAACCATGATCAACGTATTTCACTTTAAAGATAAAGACCAGTTCTGGTCATGCGATTGCATTGTGAAAGAAACGTTGTGGAATGGATCAGAAAAGGTTGATCATCTAGCATCTAGCATCTGCAAGGTTCTGGAATCATCAAAATGATAAGAAATTTGGCCCATTCTTCGTAAAGTTACAAGCACTATACACAGAAAGATGTTATACACAGAAAGATGTATATGGGAATACCCTATATCTCTCACAGACCATGAGAGAAACAAATTTACCAAATATATGAATTAGTAGGCGGTTTCCCGGCAAATTTGTTATCATCATGTATTAGTCAAAACATATTCTTTCACGTGATTGGTAATGAGAGCTTCCATTTCATTTTTTGAAATTGGGGCGTTTCCAATACTGGTCTTTACCTTTAACCTTACATTAGCTGCCAATCACTGAATGTTGTATGATTGATGGTTTACGAATGCAATACAATATGGGTGAAATCCATGAAATAAAAACACATGTTCATTCACATTTCAACTCACAAACTCTCATTTTCCTCACCAAATATCTTCTCACCCATGTAAGCTGTCAATCATACTCTGTCATCTACCTCTTAGATCTATCTTTAATATAACAGCTTGCCATAAGTCAGCTGTCCATGTGGACATATTAGCAGCAGATGGGACTATAAAGCCTGCTCAGAAGAACATGTCATTTCTAGAGTTACTAATCACACCGACGCACCCTCCATTCAGTGAATCTAGGGTTAGTCCAACCCTCACATCATATTTCACACATTTTCTGGCAGAAATGATTCCACCATGGGCCAAGCTTTCTAGGTATGTCATAGAGGGATGCCATTTGGAGAGAATCGAAAGAGATTTGCTCGTCTTCTTAAATTTCTTGCCATAAAGCTCAGCATAATCTTGGCAAGATGTCTTGCACCAGAGTTAGGATACATTATGAAGAGATCTAGGGTGAATCACCTATCCAAAAATAGAGTTTTTAAATTTCTAAAAAGGAGAAAGGTGAAATCATTGTGTAGAGTGAAAGTGATGAAAGAAGACAATTGCGATGTGTCATTTTTATTTTCAAGCACCTTTTTACCATCAAGAAACCTTTTTTTTTTAAATGCTTTTTTGTTGTAATGTCTGAACTACTCAATTTTCTTCTAATCTTTATGCATAAATGTTGTCTGTAGCTTTCTTTCTTTCTTTCTTCCTCTCTCTCTTTCCTCCTCCTCCTGCTCTCTTTGTTCACTCTCTCTTTTATTCTTTCTTTCTTACTCATACCCCTGCCTCACATTCAGGCTTTATTTTGGCCTGAAATCGTTCAACTCAGTGCCAAATCAATACATACTGAGATCCTATATGAAGTATCATTTCATGGAAACTTTCCTTACACTTTGTCTTTAATTTGAATTTTTATTTTCTGACAAAACCAATATATTTATCTATTCTCCATCATGAACTTATAAAGGTTATTATAAATCCTTAATATTATGATCATAAATGGGAATTCTCTTGATCATTAGTAAGCTACAAACATAAAAACTGTAATCTTCCATACATACTCTCTGCAGCACACTTCCTCTGCCATTGGATTTATGTGTATTGCATATAAAAAATTTACTTGCAAAAGTGGCATGATGAAAAACAAAATCATGTTCAATTTTCCCCAATCTCAGTATTTTATTTCAACATTATCCAAGACAAAGGATCTTCAATATTGCATGCTCTCCGACATCTCAAACCCCTTCTGATCTTAATGCATGGAGACACAACAAGATTATAAGCCAAGCGAGCCATTAAATGCATTTTCTCTGCAAAATTCTCAGAGTTGGCTCTGCCTTACTCAGGGTAATGACTAAGCCCATTGAACTACTGTCATCACGAGCGATGCAGGTCAGTGGAAACTAAATTTCTCCCTCAGGCTTACTTTGATCAAATATGTAAGACAATAGCGAAATATGCCCAAGCATGCCAAGATAAATTAAAGCAGAAATTGCTGCTTCTTTGCAGGCTCTTCTCAATATGGAAAAGAAATTAGGGTCGTGACTATGAACTTCATAACAAATCATATGGATTTATACATGTACATGTACTAATTTCTGAGGGACATTGACATGATATTCTGTAAAAATATTATTCCAATGTCGCCATCATAAGATGATCAATTGTTATCTCTTTAAATAGTATGAGTACATTACAAACTCTTTTTAAGAGATAAAATAATCTACCGGTACTGCATTTTTAAATTTACATCATCATCATCTTCATCATCATAATCATTATCACCATCACTATGATCATCATTATCACCACCATTATCATCAACGCCATCATTATCATCACCACCACCATCATCATCATCATCATCATCATCATCACCATCATCATCATCACCACCACCACCACCATCATCATCACCACCACCATCATCATCGTCATCATTATCAAAATTATTATCATCATTATTATCATCATCATCATCACCACCATCATAAATTTCTAATATTTTAGAAATGAGAATAAGATCTATACAACATAGAGATGCAGAGATAGAGATGCAGAGATATAGAACGAGAAAGACAAGATCGATGTAGAAAAAGTAGCTATTTCACACTGCAGCTTTAAAATCCACACTCTTGTCTTCCTCCCTGGAGTCCCCCTTGCCCTCATCCTTGATTCCATGTCTAAGAGTCTAGGGATTCCCAGAGTACTCACTTTAATATTACTTCACAGATTCTTACAATGGCTTGCCCTAGGACCTTCCTATCAAATCTTAGATTACAATCTCAAGAATGAGAGAATACCATCAACACACATCGGCTGCCTGCTGGTATGTCTGCATATATTGCAATTTCATTCCTAATTTCTAGTTTGTTTTGTTCACATAGTTAAATAATGCAATATTACATCTATTATTCAATTTATGTATTGAATTTTCTCCTCTTCTTTTGTTATCCTGATATCCCCCTCCCCCTCTCTTTCTCCCCCTCTCTCTCTCTCTCTCTCTCTCTCTTTCTCCCTCCATTTCCCATAGTTCTCTTAACCAAGAAAGGTTTTTGTATGAGAAATTATCATAATTTTCTTAACCTATTATTACCCCTTTCTTGTCCGCAATTTAATGCTGAAATATTTCTGAATTTAATTGAGAATGATACAATAATTAATATGTAGATTAAAAATAAAGATACATGTAGAAATAAATTTATTATTTACACTTATACAAGATGCCCATATCATGTGCTTTACCATGTAGTCTCATAACAATAGTTATTGAGATCAATGTCATTTAAATTTTCACATACAAATTAACTCATTACACACAAATACAAATGGTTTTTATCAATGACACATGTGATAGATCATATCCAAGGATAAACATATGTTCTTTGATGTATCATATTCTGTTAAAGACTGTATCAATTTACACACATGTATATGTTATTAAAATAATGCAAGTGTTTTTCAATGCTTTGATAAATTCAGTGATACTATAGCTGTTATGAACTTTTGTCATTCTTTAAAACATGATTATTAATGTTCCAGACCTCTGGAACTAAATGTACAAAATATACTTTTAATGATTTGTAAATCCTTCTATTTCATCATGAATCAAATTCTTATCTTGTGAAGTACTTTTTTTTTTTTTAATGAATATCATTGTGCAGTTAAATGTTTAAATTTGTTTCAATATATATTTTATAGAGGATGACCCGATTAGGTGATCAGGATTACTGTTTGAAAATGACACATGTCGTAATGTTCTGTCAACTTAAACTTTGAATGAATTATAGAAATCGGATGGTCCGTCTATGACAAAATGATATGGCAAGCTTTTACAGATATAGATTGATTCAATTGACCCCAAATTAATAGTTTTATAACTAGAAGGAAAGGTTAAATTTGTTCAAAGTATGACCAATTATTGAATATCACACCTCTCTCTTTAGATGTCCCAAGAAAAATTATGCTGCTGAGCTTTAGTATGAAGTATTCAATAAATCTTATATACAGTACACTAACACTTCCAGAAGATGGTCCATTAAATCCATCTACTATTTAATAGTGTTTAACACTTAGGATAGAGATAGTTAAAGTCTATTGCAAGGCTTACTCTCATATGAAACAAACAAACAAACAAATAGACGAACAAACAAAATATGTCTCATATCTCAACATAAAACAAGAAGTGTAGTATACTCCTTTGATCTGAGTATGCACATTAGGAGGGGCCTTTGAGCCCATTCACATATTCCTCATTAAACATTGCCTCTGTGCATGTGAAGAGAGCTATTAATGTACACACATGACGTAAATTACATTTTACTGCAGGGATTTTCACGATCTGGTTTATCATCTCAAGTGGGTACAAACTGAAACATTAAACTTATAATTACATAGAAGATTAAGACAATTATATCAATACTTAAGATTATGAATATTCAAATAACATCAGTAAACATTGGATTTGAGGAATGCAATACTTGACCGATTCCATATTCATAGTAATAGTAATAAAAGTAATAATAAAAGTAACAATAACAATGGAAATTGTTATAACAGAAATGATGACAATAATGATAACAATTACAATATCAGTGACAATAACAAGAACACTAACAGTTACAGCAACAATAACAATAACAATATGAATTGGAACATGAGAATTAAAACAACAATAATTGGATTATCATGGTGACTTTTGCAAAGGTTTACAAAAGTTTAATTCTTGTGACCCTGTCCTCGTCTAAGCTTCAGAATAGAGACTCATATTCATATAAACTTACTAAGCATAGTTGTCAATTATCTATGTAAAGTGAAACCCGTCTACAAAGACCACCCAGGTGAGACAAGAAAAGTGGTCTTTATAGGCAGGTGGTCTTTATGTACAGGTTCCTTTAGTACATGTTTCAATGAGAAACCATTATCAAGGGAAACAAAAAATGTGGTCTTTGTAGACAGGTGGTCACTAAAGCAGGTTTGACTGTATTATAGCCTATGTAATAACTTGACAAATTTACAAAAATGGACCCTGATGTAAACAAGAAATGAAACGCGAAGGGGATGCATGCAACATCAGAATACACAAACATGCTTATCCCTACTTCTTACCACTCCGTCATGACTTTCCCTCTCCGTCATGACTTTCCCTCTCCGTCGGTGTCCATCTTCTTGCTTCTCTGTTCCTGTATTGCCCTCTCTGCTGCTTGTAGGACTGCCGACCTGTCCTCTGGCAAGGACTCGTAGGTGGTATAACCCTTTGGGTTGGTAGTATCTGGACCTCTGTAGAGCAGTAATAACTGTTTCAGATCCTGTGGGTTAAAACAATAAATATGAATAAATTGATTCAGGTAGTACCACTTAACAATGTTTGCTTGATAAAAGGAGAATGTATTAGCACAGGTTAAGTCATGTTAACAATTATATTTGTAATATCATATCATACTTGTTACTTTTAATACTGAATATATTTACTTATTTACTTTTACTGAGTGTAAAGTTTTTGAATATTCAAAGTAAACACAAACCTATACAGGTACTCTATTACCCATCACCTAATATTTTCAGTGTCCAATGAATATACTGATTTCCAGTACACATTCAATCAAACATTATGATGATTAGAGTGACACATTCATCAGAAAATATGTTTTATAAGTGAACACTGAATACCATTATTTCTCCTGGAAATAGCATAAATACATTAAAATGGATGCTTTTCAAAGTGACTCAGCAAGTAAAGAAATAAGTGTGAACAATCAACCTACTTCATTATGTAGGTTCATTGTGCTTTTGATCAGCTTTAGTTTTGCCGTCGTTTCTCGTACTGTTTCAGCCTTCCCCTGTCCGCTGCTGAACATAAAATTGGCAACATGGTGTACTGCAACCAGGTGCATCATGGGACACCAGGTGGGCCGCACCTTTCCTTGGACCAAGTTCTGGAAGTACATGCTGATCAGAGACGGGTCTCGCTCGGGAGGGTCCAGGAAGTTGTGTGTTGGAATGGGACACTGTTTGAGAGGAGGAGTAAATAGAAATAAAATAGATGTTAAAGGGATAAACTGATCCAGTCTGCTGAGCAATACTTGTGTGGGATGTTACCATACAATGTAAGAAGTAAACAGTCAACATGGCAAGTAGTTATAGGGGAGGGGACAATGGAATGGATATAACATCTTCTGCACAGTTCGTATAATCTTATAAAATTTAGTTACATCCATGTACATATACTTGTATTTCATACATATGGATCTTGTCCAACTTCAAAACATTACTATACGCTCTTAACTCTTTATGCGCCACTTAAAAAACCCCCCTGTGCCACATTCTTTTAGGGTCACACATTTCGAGGGAATCTTTATTGACTCTGCTGAATCAAGAGGCTATAACTCTTCACTGGATGATCATGATGAAAAATATTGTGCAGCAAAGTTGTAGACCGGAAAACGTGCTTTTCGATGAACCGTCATTTGTTATATTTTGAATTATCATTTTTATAATAATCATAATTATATAATGTTTAATTTTTCTTATTTACGGCAGTTTTTTATCCCTCTAGAATTTCTTATTTAGCAATGATAAGACATCTTCAAATCGAATCTATTAGAAAGGTGGACTTCTTACCTTTCTTTACATACCTTGCTCAAGTATTCTAACAATTCAGAAGGTTAGTATTTAGGTTGTTGAAGAAAAGAAGTTCAATAGGGAGAGACTTGAAAGTACCCCGCTCAGCCACCCTTGACAATGGGCTAATCTGCCCATTGAAATCCCTATTACCCCAGGTTATTGTCAATGTCCGGTTTAGCGGGGCATGAAAAGGGACGTCGTGGGGATGTTTTTCTTTGTTGTGCCATGATAAGTCAATAAGAAATAAGAGAATGTTATTGATTTTGCCCACTGGTATGAGCATGTAAAAATGGTATAGGCATAATATATTATATGTGATATACATGACATAATCAGCATCTTATTGAAATGTCTCATTATGAATGTTCACCGCATCTGTTCTCTCACCTTCTTTACCCCTCAATAAAATTGATTTCAAGTACATTTATCACAGCCATAGATATACAAAGAAAGAATGAATCAATCTTAAAATATAAACTATATTGCATTGTTTTCCATTTACTTTATTGTGAGAGAGCTTATTATCAGAAATGATTGACGAGTGGAGTATGCAATGAATAAAATATGGAGAACGGACGTGAGAGACATTATGAGAGAGAAATAGTGATATGAAATGAAAGGACTTTACTGTGAATAAAGATTATAAGAGAAAGAGATAAAGATGACGGCAAGACAGGATACATATTGATACGAAAATAACAATAATAATGAGATAGAGATGACGGAAAGAAAGAGAGTAAACACTGATAGCATAAGAATGAATAAAGATAATAAGAGAAAGATATAGAGATGACGGCAAGACATAGGGTACATATAGATAGGAAAATGATAATAATAATAAGATAGAGATGACGGAAAGAAAGAGAGTAAACACTGATAGCATAAGAATGAATAAAGATAATAAGAGAAAGATATAGAGATGACGGCAAGACATAGGGTACATAATTATAGATAGGAAAATGATAATAATAATAAGATAGAGATGACGGAAAGAAAGAGAGTAAACACTGATAGCATAAGAATGAATAAAGATAATAAGAGAAAGATATAGAGATGACGGCAAGACATAGGGTACATATAGATAGGAAAATGATAATAATAATGAGATAGAGATGACGGCAAGAAAGAGAGTATTACACTCATAGCATAATAATGAATAAAGATAATAAGAAAAAGATATACAGATGACGGCAAGACATAGGGTACATATAGATAGGAAAATGATAATAATAATAAGATAGAGATGACGGAAAGAAAGAGAGTAAACACTGATAGCATAAGAATGAATAAAGATAATAAAAGAAAGATATAAAGATGACGGCAAGACAGGATACATCTTTCTTTCATTAGTTTTATTCATTCTTATTCTATCACTGTCTACTCTCTTTCTTGCTGTCATCTCTAGCTCTTTCATTAATTTTTATTCATTCTTATTCTATCAGTCTACTCTCTTTCTTGCTGTCATCTCTATCTCTTTCTTTCATTATTTTTATTCATTCTTATTCTATCACTGTCTACTCTCTTTCTTGCTGTCATCTCTATCTCCTTCTTTCATTTTTTTTATTCATTCTTATTCTATCAGTCTACTCTCTTTCTTGCTGTCATCTCTAGCTCTTTCATTAATTTTTATTCATTCTTATTCTATCAGTCTACTCTCAGGGAACACTTTTATCACTAGAGTCTTCGTCACTGCTCGATTCGTCGGAATCAGAGTCCATGCTCCATGCTTCCATAGTAACAAGATCTCGAGCCTCCTCTACACTAAACACACGTTGACGTTTTCCAGCAGGTGCCATCGTAACATCAGTAAAAAAAATCCAAAGAAAACCGCTAAATACACGGTAATTTCGAATGTAACACTATGAAGAAAAACAGTTTACCGGAAAGTGTGCGATGTATACAATGTAAACAATAGTAAACGCAACGCGTGGCTACACACTGCGAGCGGTATTATGAATGTCTAATTGACTCGTATACATCTGTGCAAAAATGCGAAGTTGGCACGCCTACGTCCGTGCAAATCGGCGAACAAAGCAAACAAAGAGTTAAGTAACCCTTTTGAATGCATCCAAGAAAACTGATTTATTTAAACCATCCTAATGAACTTGCTCCACAATTTTAACAACACAATTTCTTGGGCACATGTAATTACCTTTGATGGGTGGCTAGGCAAGGTGCGAAGTAGATCAATGTGATCAAACCAGAGCGTCTTACGGAAGTGAATACTGAACCTCTGCTGTAGCGGTAGAAGCACATAGTGAGAGAACAGAAGATCTCCAAAGGATACAGCTTCATACTGGGCCAGAAAAGCATTGAACCTTGGGAAAAGAAGATTAACAAAAAAAATGTTGCTATTCCATGTCAGATTCTATTAGCATGGACATTCTACCCTTACAAATATAGTTAAATCAAGGACACCACCTTATAAGGAGTTGCAAACGATCTGGCTGGATCGCAAGTCCTCCAATTAGTTGAAAACGTACAACTTGTATTTCTTTATTACAGAGTTACAATTGTTATAGAGCAAATTCTGCAGACTAAATGGACAACTTTCAATGATAGGGCATCGCTTAAGGACACCTCTCAAGGGCATGACTTACAGATCATTGAAAGATCCAAGTCCTGGAATCTCTTGATCAAAGTCCATGTCCTTCATGTACTCTTGGCTTGTGTAGATCTTGAGTAGAGCAGCCAAGTAATGGTGGATGGATGGCTCCATGAACAAGTCACTGGCTGGAAAGGAAAAGGAAAATTACGAAAGTTATTTGAATTCTTGTAATCTCTGATTTTTGTAAGATAAAATATTATTTTGTTAATCAATATCACAGGTGGTATAGTAAAGACCTAATCAGTATGAATATTTGGTAGCGAATAAAATTAGTATCATTAAAAGCCGCTTGCATCCCTAAGTAAGACCCTAAGTATCTCTTCACAAACACCATCCAAGCACCAGCAATGTTTGTGATATTTACCAGTGAGAAAGATGCAGTAGAGCCTGGCTATCTTGGCTGCTAGTGGAATTGACCTCAAGGTCAAAGGTCGCCATGTCTCCAGTATGAAGACCCACCCTAGTGTGTCTGTGATGGCACCCATGATGTGAGGAGGTAGTGACTTCACAGTCTTGCCTTTCATCTCACTACGAGGTGAGAAAATAGAAAAGGCATCAAAAGAATGAATTTGCAAATCATTTTGCACTGTCGTCGTCCAGTGAAAGTGACTCTCTGTACATTATGAAGCACGGCCATGTTAGCAAGGAATAACTACATGTAGTTTGATGATTTAATACTTGTTTCATTTACAAGTCATGCATAGGATTATAATGAATTATAGAAAACCAAAGTGTCTTTAGAAACATTTATGTTCAATGTCAAACCACATTTCAATTACCGGTAGTTGGATTTTTTACAATTGGATTTGAAAATTGTTTAAATGACAACATCCCAATAATATTGATGGATATTTTCTAATTGACTACTATAATTAAAACAAGACTAGTGAAAATTTGAATGTGTCTGTCACACAAATAAATGAATCTTTGCAGATGGTTGTGTAACATATCTAAAAGATTGATTGCTTCCAACTCACCAAGAGCTAAAAGCCTAGATTCTAGCACGCGCTTAAAAACTAAATCTTATTTGAATGAAACTTACGCTTTCTGGGCTTCTGAGAAGATCTGAACCAAAGGTAAGAAAGGCCAGTCGATTGGTAGTACAGGTCCCAGGAATGATGGTAGATTGAGACTGGTCACTTCATGGTGTCTACCTGTACACCTAGCCCTAAACAAGATGAAACACAAGAGGTATGAAAGGCCAGTCTGTTGGTAGTAAGGACATCTGAGGGTTGGTAGACTTAGACTTGTCATTTCATATGGTCTACTTGTAAAACTACAGATAAGAGAGGACAGTCTATTGGTAAAAGGGGAACTAGGAGGGGGAGGGGGAGAGGGGAAAGCATCATGAATATTCCTTTGATAGTAATCGATACAATATAAAATTCTCATATTCCAATTTTATACATCAACAGGTTTTCTAAGGCTTCCACATTACTTTATGCATGGCCAATAAACTTGAAGATTAAAGGAATTGAATTCAGCAGTCATGTAATAATCTTACCTTGATCTAGCTAAGGATGGCTGCTCCTTGCCAAAGTAGACCATGTAAAGGTTTCTTATACTAGCTAATCTCTGATAGGCCTCCTGCAGGAGCTCTCCTTTACTCCTATCACGCTCCTTGCGAGTTGGCTCCTTGTCAGAAAACGTCAGGAATTCAGCCAGATCGGACGCCATAGGATCTCCTACATTCCCCTCTCTATATAAAACAAGAAATCACCACAATCGAATCAAAAGTCAAATATTTTCAGAACATACCACGAAGACAATATAATTGTGAATACAATCCATAAATAATTGCAGAATGCTCACTAAGGTTAAAGGGACTTTGTAACATTGTTCAGATGAGAGATAGTGGTGCTAAGGTAGTGACTTCAATGCTAGATGTACAATTAAAGATAATCTGTAAATTTGAGTGAAAACGGATCATTATTCATGGTACAAATTGGAAAAAACTGATCCGATCGATTCCTTAATTCTCCCAACTATATTATTCTACTTCTATTCTGCTTGTCAAAGCCTGTTCAGCATCAAGACAAGGACAATTTAATTACATTTTAGGTGAATCTAAATTGTCACAAAGCAATAAAATGGCTCTACATTCCATTTCAGACAGTTATGTGTTGACAGATTTTTATAGCCTGTTTTATGTATTTTTCTCATGGAAAAACGGTTGGGAAAATTCAAAAATGGTTGGGAGAATTTACTGTTAATCACTGTTAGAGGGTGCCTCACATCGACGCCTTCAAAGAAAACCATAGATATCTTTGTGGTTTGAGAATTTGTTCAGGATTTTTTGCATGTCAGAGGAATAGTATAGTAGAAGGAATATAGTAAGTAACATTTTATACAAAAATTGAGCAATTTTTTTCATCAACCTTCAACAATGTTACCGAGTCACTTTAAGGCTTCAATAGTACACTATTAAATTGCGATCATGTTAACGAACTTCTACACATATCTGTAAAATATATTTGAAAAAGAAAAAACTTCACAGCCCCAACATGTTACAGTTTCATTTTATTGCTGTTTAAAGAATACTGAACAAATAAAAACTCAATCACAGTGATCGTCCCAATTAATGCTACCATTTTTGGAATAATGAGCCCAAGTCTGGGAGTGGCAAAGACACTGCAAAATATTGCAAAGGTGATGTTAATGAAGAATAGACTTACGCAAGGAACTCTGTACTGAAGAGGATCATTGATAAGAGATCATGTGCATAGTGTTCATAACCAGGCTGAAGTCTAGCTAGTAGCTTCATAGCAGCACTGTGGTATAACTGACTGTGATGTTTACAGGAATCCACTTGTTGAACCTGTGAAATGATAGCAAGTAAATCTCATGAATATTGAGCAAATTGTGATTTTATAATAATCATAATAATAATAATAGCCTAATAGTCCACTCCAAATTTTATTAAACCGAAACAGAAATTCTTTTTGCCTAATTGATCGTGAGCCTGGCAGCCACTGAGCAGCGCCAGATCGAAGTTGCTCTATCCCTTATTGTTGAACGCCAAACAAGGTAGCAACAACTCCCATTTTTTAACGTCTTTTGGTATGACGCGGCCGGGGGTTCGAACCCACGACCTTCTGGTTGTGAGGCCGACGCTCTGCTGACTGAGCCAACACTCCGGTATCACGGTATCACAGTAATGACATGTTTGAAGAAAGATTACTTATTTTTTGTTTATAAAGATCCCATGGTATCGCTTGCTTGGTAGGTGCCTTGTCTGTTCCATTTGATAGCAATGAAGGCTTTCTATAAAAATCTTCAACCCAATAAACAGATCCAAGTATTTGATATGCTGTTCTCTGTTTTTCTCACCCATCTTTCCAATTAATATCGTATTTCTGTGCCCTTGGTCTTTATCACATGACCTACAAACTAATGTTGCTTTAAGAGTCGCCTATTGACACATGGAATAAAGTCAATTAATACCAACAAACTACTTTATAAATGAACCAGCTTGATCACTAGTGAGAGAATTATTGCAAGAAGATATAAATAGACTGCATTCCAATCACTTACCACACACTGGAATATCTTGATGAGGAAGTACACGGCCGTATGCTCATGAACTGCAAAATGTTCAGCAAGGCCCACGCTACCACACGCACCATCTCCACAGAAGTTCTCAAGGTAAGGCAGGACATAGCAACTCAGTACGATGGGTTCAAACCTGGGCGCAACACCTTTGTGTATCTTGATCATCTGGTAAGTCAACCTAAAGAGGGCAGCACCATAGCCCAACGTTGATGTCTTTCGGACACAAGGGGGTGTTTCATCGCTGGAATCGTTGCTATGGCAGGAGAAGCTTGGGAGAGCACGCGTTGAGTATCTCTTGTGGTTTGTAGGTCGGTATGTCAGCGATGAGTGCACCCTGAATGAGATGTATATGGAAAAACACAAGGGGATAGATTGTTTTTATACTTGCTCATTACCTGATTTTCTGCTTTGATCATGTCACTGACATGAACATTCTTACACCATTCAATTGCTGTTACTTGGATTGGTAAACTAAAGCATAAATTATGAAACCTCCTGCAACAGCTACAAAGATCATACTGCAATCGATTATTGATTTTTAAAAACTGTCACAAATGTTTGCATGTTCCTCCCAAATTCTTGCACACTGGGATGTTATAAAAGGTAAGAACATGTTCAGGAGACCTCCTTGCACAATTTCTAAGTGTACTACCTTGATAATATTTTGCTGGAAAAAAATGGCGGCAATTTTTTCAACATGCGTGAGAAAAGCTACCAATGCGCTGAAAAGAAACGTCTTGTTGATAATCTTAGTAGTACAGTAGTAAAGTGAGTCTCATGCAGGATGCAGCTCCTCGCACTCGTCAGAACACTGAGAGTTTTGAAGCAAAGAATCACAGTACTTTGCAATAAGAAGTGGCTAAAGGGAAAGGAGCCAGTGCGTAAGGTATCAACAAAGAAGTGTCAAATGGCAATTGAGAAGAGAGTAAGGAAGCTGGGCAGAGATTACATTTTACGGAGAATGATTGGGTAGGGCCATAATATGATTGCCAAAGGTATAACCAATCATTCATCGTGTATGAGCAAATTTAAGGCCCTGAGCATTCATTCTCGTCGGTCAAAGTTAAACCCTTATGATGTTGCATTCAGCCGATTCCACGTAGAATCACTCTGTGATAGGTACCGAGACATTCTTGAGGAGCTTGGTGTCGATATAGGAGATCAATACTGTGCGACTGTCTTAAAACAGAAGGTACAGGAACACTATGGGTCACGTATTGCAGTCCTCGATCAAACAAAAGGTTCAGGATTTATATGTGATTCAACAGTACCACTTGGTAACGCACTGGATAAACTTAGTCGCCTAAAAGGAGATGATATCGAAGAAAAACACCACACACTTCTGCAAGCATCAAAGATTCTTAGTTCAGATTGTGAAAAGTGTAAGAAAGAGACTTGTGAGAAAAATTTAACTGAGATTTCCTTCACATCTGCGAACAATATGGTTCCAGACTCACTCTTCAACTTCTCAGCAATGCTGCTCAAAGACCATGCACCAGAATTGAGTGAAGGAGAAAGAGTTCATGGAGACCAGGTAACAGCAGAAAAGCTATCATCATGTCACAGTATGTCCTACAGCATGTATTTGGCATACCCACACCTTTAGGAATTGCCACTGCGTACTACATATTCAATCAGACACGAAGGAAATCAGGAGTAGTGCTGAACAACCGAACTAGCATGGGGATCAGTTATGAACGTCTTCATCGGCAACTGACAGCACAGAGTGTGCAGGCCATGCAGCAGGTTGAAACTGATGATGTTAACACCCCAGAGACCATGGCAAGAAAATGCAAAAATGCCCATGTGTTTGCCATGGACAATCTGGACTGGAAGAAGAAGAAGACACTTGAAGGTGGGAGTTTCAATGCTACTACTGCAATCATCATTGAAAGCCATTAGAAGTTGGAGAGGGCCCAAGAAGGTACTAGACTGCGCACTTCTATGTCAGACAAAAGAAAAACTCTATTTGATGTTGAAGACCCACCTCCTTCTACATGCCATATCTCAGCTAGAGACACGCAAGGTCACTTTGATGCATAGAGAAACTGGAAAGTCTAAAGACTTCTTCAGATGGCCAGGCTGAGGATGTTTTGCATTCTGTGCTGACCTCCACCCACGTAGATAGGCAAGCATCATTGGCTATCTTCATCTGATCCCATCTTCTCCAACTGAGCCTGCTGTACTAAAGGAAAGGATGATGCAACTTGTCAGGACATTTCATGCACTTGGCGACAAATACACAATTATCACTGGAGATCAAGCTAAATATGAGCTCGCCGTAGCCATTAGAGACAAGCAACATCGCGAGTTCAGCAATGTGGTCTTACTGCTTGGTAGCTTTTATCAAGCTCACAACTACATGAAAGCAGTTTGCAAGATCATCAGGGAGGCAGGTGCAGAAGACCTTCTCGTTGCAGCTGGTCTATGCCAGGAAGGGACTGCCAAGAAGATTTTTGGTGAGAAAGCTGACTTCTACCAGATCATACATGATACATGCCCTCATAATCCTGAGCGAAGCTATGTGGCGCCTCTACTGGGAAGCGTTTGAGACATGGGCAGCAGACACAGAGAAACAGATCTTGAGTCTCGTCGGAAGTACACTTTGATCACATTCATTATCAAATGTTTGTTTATGTATGTATCCTGCATTTGTTAACATTTGTTAGCTTGAACTAAAAGACTGTGTTCGTCAGCCATTAACTCATTTCCCAGATTGTGGGACACACTTCCTCGTTATATTCGTAACAATGTATTATTGACTCAAATTGGCACTTGGTGCTCTCACTTGAACTCTGTCTTTAAAATCTCTATATATGATTCGGTCTTTAGTTATGTTGTATTAGATATTATATTTCTTAATAATAATAATAACGATGGTAATAGTTATATGATATAGTTTTAGCAATAATAATGATTGTAATACCAATAATGATGATGATGTTGATAATAATGATGATGAATATGCTCTTATATATTTGTAACAGTGTAATCTTTTAATGCTGTTTATATTTTTGTGTATTTCTATTTATTTATTTTTTGCTGTTTATACCGGTAACCATTTATGGAATATCAATATTTCTGATTGTATATTCAGATATGGTCCTGCTTGATGAAATTGACAGTCATATATTGTATTGTCATTAACAGCATATTATTATTCAGCGACTTCATAAGCATCAATTTATTGTAATATTTGTATATCTTTTCCTAGTCTCTCCTTTGAATTTTTTTCTTCAATTACTATAAATATTACCCATTGACTTCACATAATCTGGGAATCGCCTACGATGTATACCGTATAATTTCTGTTCCAATTCTCATTATACAGTGCGTCCCAGAAAAAACAAAACCGAGAATTATCGGAGTTTTATCATAAATGCAACTCATATGATGCATATTTCACGTATGAGTGACTAAAAACAATTTGAAGAGAGGGTACCAAACAGTCATTTGGTGGGCGGTATCTGAATTTCAAAGTAAAATTCACATTTCTAGAAAATTCATTTTCTGCCCTCTCATATGACACCTCAATCAGGAAAAATGAGCCAGAAATAACAAAGTTCTGTTTGTTTAAAGTGATGCTTGCATTTCCATAATTTGATTAAACAAATTAGTTTTCACTGGCTGCCTGCCGTAGCAACAAACAGAGTTGCCAAAAGAGTTAACTCTGTTTCGTTGACGATCAGCCATGCGTCAAGTCTTTCGTCTTCAGAATTCTCATGAACAGTTATCAACCCTGCGGGAACAGATGATGCTTTTCCAAGAATCAATGGTTGGGCAACCAACAGCAATCTTCTGATCCACATTCCTGGATATGTCAAATCTTCTTCAAAGATTTATCTACTACCAGCGAAAAGCTGACTGGGTAGGACACCTCTGTGAATCATATCAAATGCTACCTTACCTCACAGCAGCAGGGTATTACAAATGTGGGCAGCAGTCTCTGCCTGTTTATCTGGATGAGATGAAGAAACTTCCTGAAACAACACCTGATCTACATGAAGCACTTATGGCAGAAGCATTTGTTGGAAGAAAAACAGATGGCAAGCACAATTGTGTTTCTCCCGACATGCTTCTTGAACAGATTTACAATATAGATGCCAAGGAAGCTAGCGGTCTTATGATTTGGTTTAAAATCACAATGTAAGGCAATTACTCTTTTTTGTTTGACTACTGCTTCATAACTTTGATCACATCAGGGAATCTTAATTACTTTCCAATTGATCATATCACAATAGCTGGAAATTCATAGCTACATTGCTACATAAACTTACTGTAGATTGTGAACCGCAGAGTAGAAAGAGGATGACTTCATGTACGGAAGGAGCACACCATCAACAAAGGTTTCAATGTGATTCAATGAGTTCACTGGATTGTAAGATGCCTGGAGAAAGAACATATAGACATGGAGTAAAATCATTTTGAGAGAAAAGAAGTTATCATAAGTAGTTAGTTTTAGAAGAAGCATGTTGAGTTTCTATTTCGCTAGAATTGCTTGCTCAGACAAAAATGAATACTTAATTTCAATAAGGTTACAAACATAGTCTGTTGGAGTCAAAAAGGCATTAACTCATATAATTTACAACATAGTTAATGCCCTTCTGGCTCTGAGGATGACTGTTTTACCTGAGCTAAGAAAGAATGCATATGCTTTTAAGTAAACAACCAGGGGACAGAGGGCTTTAAAGCCCCACTGCACTACTTATAGCTATGTGCGCTCTCTATATAGCAAGCAATGCCTAATCGGTGCCTGTTGGTCGCCCATGATCCTCTTTTTCTTATGTTAATTGAGAGCTGATTTAATGAGATAAACACCTGTCAAGTGACCTTGCAGGGGTCTAATCCCCCTGGCCAAACTAGTACAGACGGCCTTTAAGTCCTCTCCGAAGGACTCGGTTATGAGAATTTATGCCTTACCAAAGGGCACAAGCACATTGACTTGGTTTCGAAACCTGGACCTCCCTGTTATGAGACCACAGCCCCTACCACTTAGCCATATCTATAATAATAATACGCTAAGGCTCCGCGGGGGGCGCGACGTCTCCGCCAGCCTTTGTATTCTATTGTTTTTTAATGAGATCGCCGACCGAAGTTGGTGCAGCTATCTCCTCCTGAACCCTCCCCTCGGGGTCCCGGTGCCCGGTGCCATCGTCCGCGGGAGAGTCTACTCTGTGGAATTGGCTATACTCCGCCAGAGGTCCTCCTCCGTGTCGACGTCCAGGGCGAAAACAGACGCGACATGCATAATGCAGGATATGCGTGACGACAGAGATACCTCATGGATATTCAACATGACATCCGTAGACACACGACCGATGACCATCCACTCACATTAAGTTGCGTATTAAATGCACGCTAAATGGGTACGACTTACCCCGTGTTAGGTATCTTTCTATAGGATGTGCTTTGCATGTAGTAGCTGCACAAGAGATGAACGGGGCTTAATTCCCGTCGACGTCCAAACTTAGAGACCTATTTCCATCATGATTGCCGCGATTTTTATATAGTTTTCGTGAATGGAGGTATGAAATCAAAGCTTATTTTGTGATTATTACGGCCATGTATACTCAAGTTTGATTATCATTTTCTAAAGGAAAGTTTTCACAAGAAAACCAATGGACTGACACTTCAGTCGCAAGCTGCTTTCATTCAACACACAGTACAGCTGCGTGCTCGGGAAGCTCCACAACGGCACCGGGCATCCCAGGCGTCCGACGCCTGCGGCGCCGGTGTTCGAGCTTGCTGGAGTTAAGCTGAAGTGTGTGTGAGTTCAGCTGAGCTCGAGTCGAAGAGATTTGACACTTTGAAATTGTTATCTGTTGGTTTGCATCATTATTGCCGCGATTTCAATATAGTTTCGTGAATAGATTTACGAAACCTGAGCTTAGAATTAGTAAAAGTATTACTAATGTCTACGTTTTTAAACGACTGTCTGATTTTCTTATGAAAATTTTACTTTGAAAAATGATTATCGAAATTCATGGTCAGAAATAATCACAATCTAGGAACTATTATTATGTTACAATTCTTGCATCAAATCAATGCATGAAAACTTAGTTATTGAACTAGAGAATTTTTTTTTTTTTAAAAATAGGCAATTATGAAGTAGGATGTAGGAAGCCTCAAACCTTAGCCTACTAAACAAATCTCAACAAAGTGTAGGCCTATCCTTTTATGAATCAATGAAAAAGTAGACCCAGAAAAAAGAACCCCCAAAAGTTGAAAAAGTAGCCCCTGAAAATTTTCCGAAAATTTGAAATGGAGCCCCAGAAATGAAAAACTTAATTTTTTGCCTGCGCCCCCCTCTAGAATTCCGCGGGTCCTGAGTTGAGTGTATATATAATATAGGCGTGGGGTCTATGGGTTTCAAGGGGCCATAAACCCCCAAAAGCTCAGGGGGTTACGTTCTTCAAAGTGGGGGGGGGGGGGAGAGATCAGATCGCAGCAAGTTGAGTGTATATATAATATAGGCGTGGGGTCCACGGGTTTCAAGGGGCCATAAACCCCCGAAACCTTGGGGTTTTAGGCGTTTAATTAGGGTCAGATGAGCATTTTTTTTAATACTTTATTTGTGGCACCTGCGGGTCACTAATTGGCGTGGGTCAATACGTAGAGTTGCGTAGTGTTGCGTACCACCTACGCTGGCCTACGTTACTATATGCTGAGGGACGGAAAGGGGTACGCAAGATGCAGTGGCGGATCCAGGGGGGGGGCCCCGGGGGGGCCCGGGCCCCCCCCCCCCCCTTGAGAAAAAAATCATGTAAAATCACGCGATTTTTACATTTTTGGGGGGTTGGGCCCCCCCCCTGGCGCTCAAGGGGGGGGGTGCAAATTTTAAAATTTCCGAGGACCAAAAAAAAAAAAAAAAAAATGTGCTCACTACCCCCCCCCCCCCCCCCCCCCCCCCCCCACTGAGCGACTTTTCGGCTGGCTGAGTCGTTGCGATTTTTTTTTGGACTCCAAAAAAAAAAAAAAAAAGTGTCCGCTTCCCCCCCCCCCCACTGAGCGACTTTTCGGCCGGCGCGATTTTCAAATTTCGGGAGCAAAAAAAAAAAAAGTTGGGCCCCCCCCCTAAGAAATCCTGGATCCGCGCCTGGCAAGATGAACAAAAACAATTCAACATGTTTAATTTTTTTCGCGTACTTTAGGCATAGAAACTTGACGCAGAAAGTACGTCTTTTTACGCAACAGTACGCTACCCTACGCCAGATTGACAAAGCAGTAAAAGCTTTCAACACAGTAAGCAACCATAAGCAAACCCGTACGCCAGCCTACGCATAACCTACGCAGGAACTTTTTTCCCATTAATACGCAGCCTAATTTCTGCGTAGTCTGTACGCCACTCTACAGAACTCTACGCAGTTCCAGTGGCTTAAAGAATAACTACCGGTACAGTTGGATTGTTTTTTAAATTTAATATAAGGCCAAATTAAAAAAAAAACATGCTTAAAGCGTCCTGTTTTTTAGAAAAAAGGGAGGAGGCCCTTTTTTTTTTTTTTCTTTCAAAATGGCCGCTCCGTACATTTTCCATGACATTCAGGCTATTTTTCAAGATGGCGGCCGAGATTTTTTTTTTTTTTTTTTTAAGTCAGAAATACATTTTAGCAGTGCTTTTTGTGTTTTTTTTCTTTCAAAAAAAAAATTAGAGGCGGCCCCTAAAAAAAAAAAAAAAAAAAAAAAAAAATTCAAAAAAAAAAAATTGGAGGCGGCCCCCAAAAAGGAAGCGGGCGGGGACGCTAAACATGTATATTTTGTAATGGCCTGAATGGCAAATAAAGTTCTTGGTGGTTTTAATTTAGACAGTCTCTATATATCTATTTACACCCCCGCCCCCCTCTAGAATCCCGCGGATTTCCGCGGGTCCTAAACAAGTATATTTTTTTAATGGCTTGAATGGCAAATAAAGTTCTTGGTGGTTTTAATTTAGACAGTCTCTATATATCTATTTACACCCCCCGCCCCCCTCTAGAATCCCGCGGATTTCCGCGGGTCCAGCTAGTATGTATATAATTAGCAAGTCATGCAAGAAGGATGAATAGGATTGCATACCTGTTGTGTGTAGTTCGAGTAGAAGGTAGCTAAGAAGTCCATAGCACTGCCAGCCAATGAGCTTGCTTCGGGTGATAACACCTCAGTACATCCAGTCATCTCAACCAACCAACGATGAGTACACGTCTCTAGGGGTGTGGCCAAACCAGTCACATGACTCCAATCAATGGGAGGTGGGCTGATCGCTTCTCTTGGGGCCTCTTTGTTTGTAGCATCGTTTCTGTATATCAGATGAATAGGTTTATCAAAGAAATACCGTTTTCTAACTTATGAACTGTGGAAATTAAATGCTGTTTAGAGTAAGAAGGGTGTATGTTACATAATGATTCAACACTGTATTTCTGGTCCTCAACCATTGAAATGCATATGTAGAGGGTTTTACGATTGCACATCTTATACATATATATATGTGTGGAGGTTGCATTCTAATATTATGATATCAGTTCAGAGTCAGATAGGCATTAACTCTGCATTAACGCATATAAGTTAACGCGCTTCTGACTCTACCGAAATACAATGGGTAGGTAAAGGACATGTTTATACTATAGTTTTAAAGACAGTCCAGATACTCCCTACAGTGGTATGACACTTCAAAGAAAGATCATGATTAAAATTTGTTTTTCTGTTTTTTCTGTTGTATACTATTAAGCTAAGTCTACACTGAAATTTAGTTTCCTTATGAATACTTAATAACCATCACTTATCTTCTCTTTATTTATTCACTTGTCTGAAGATTACATTCCTATAGAAATGATATTTAGGAATGGTAATTAAAATAAACTCATTCTAGATTTAAATGATTCACCTCATTGCAAACTTTCCCTGAAGCTCTGCTGCTGTTCCTGCAACCTGCACCACTCCCTCCAGCAGAGAGATCAATGCACTTGCTCTGATTAGCTGCAGCCTGTGTACCATACAGGTAGTCTTCTCTACGGTGGATGGCAGAGGGAGGACTGACAGCCTTTGGAAGATCTGGAGCTGTTGCATTAGTAGAGGATACAACTCTCTAGGGAAACAAGAGAAAAATCATTATTTCCTGTTATCTATTCTTTCAATTGTCTTTCAGTATGTATCTGAAATATTTTTGAGGATTATACTTATCAAAAATAAATGTTGTTAAATACTCTATTTAAATATTAAACTTGAGATGATTTGTATCATGTCAAGGAAAGTGTATGTTATACTAAACAAAATTATATTTAACAGGTCAAGTACTCCTTCATTACAGGAATCTTTATCAGACAAGTGAAACAAACAAGATGATTCTGAGACAATAGGCTTCCTTAACCCACCTGTAAGCATCACAGCCGAGCCCATATCTGATGCAAGTTGACCATGTTCTCAAGCTCTCGATACTGAGATGAAACGCTTCTCCTACGTTGAGATTCATATCGGTAGGCTCCATGGAGAAGTACCGGACGATGATTGTCAGCAATGGATACTTGGATAGCTAGATCATCAAGGGTTCAAGATGAAAATGAAAATGCACATTTATTTTTGATGAAACATGTGTATGCAATAATGAATTGTAGGTAAAATGTAAACAGTCACATAGATGGGAAAAGGGATAAAGACTATATAGGGAATTGGAGAAACAAAGAAAAAAAAAGTAGAAATAGAGAAAGTAAACTAAAAATAATCAATCATAATTTTGTGATGCCTGACATGTCAAGAAGCTGAACAGGACATGATAGTGAAAAAAACAAAAACAGAAGTGGGTATACCTGAAAGTAAGAAGTTACCAAGAAAGAGTGCTTGGTACTTGATACTTATTAACAAAAATAATGTTGTCTTCTTATTCATCTTTCTAGTCTGTACTTCTTCAATTTGATTAGTATATGGTTGTTAAAAGTGAAAATAACATAAATTTATCTTTCAGTAATTCAATAAAATTTTCTGATAACCAATACAGTTAATACATCACAAAACACAATCTAAAATCCGCTGATATACAAGCAATCCTACTCACCAGCGTTGCAGCAATATGTCTACCACTGAGACACAACACTCTCACTAGTTTCATGGCAAGCATAGTAGGATGACCATATAAATCTGAAACTGGATCATCTGCAAAGAAGAGCAAAACTAGAGGTCAAAATAAATATGTGATAAGAACAATGTATTGCCATCCATTCCTTAAAATATAATTCCAAATTTCCTATATTATGTAATCGTTGTAATTCAGTTGGATGAAAATTGATATTTCAAAGGGGAGGTATGGAGTCTTACAAAAATATATTTTAACATTAAAAAGTGATTTACACCAGAGCCCCAACTGACCTTGTTTCTGCCATGAACTCGTTGGCAAGAATTCTCTGATAATGGTGTCCATCAGACGAGGGCACTTCATGACTTCAAGGGCTGCTTCGGTGGAGTGTCTTGCCACTCTGATGAGGAAAGCTAAAATGTTTAAGATGACCGGTGGTGTTGGCCTGACCACCTCTAGGATGTAACGCAGACGAGGTAACACAGACATCTTCAACAGGCCCTGCAATGGGAATCAATGGAGTAGAGTAGTAGACAATGTATTTGGTCAATCAATTTTGTACTCTGACACTCAAAGCAAGTACCTTAATTATTTTGTACTTTGCATTTTTAGCATCCTATGCTGCACTTTCTGTATCGATTTGCTTGAAGAATTGACTGAGAAAGTGGCAGGTGATATCCACTATGAAACACAAATGAAATGGTTATGACTATTGCTCACAAGAACTATACAACAACAACAAAAAGAAGTTAAGGTTTTGTTATCTATTCATGTTATGTGTAACATATTTCAAAACATGTTCTGGTAGTCTCTAACTGACAAGAATTTACATTGCAAAGAATTTTAAGCTAATGAAATTAATAGTGAATTTATATCATTTGTAAATAAATGAAATGCTTCAAAAAACTTGTGTTAGAAGCCTATGTTTATATTTAAAGACAAGAATTGTCACTCTATTACCTTGATGACATCTTGACTTGCAATATGTTGATCCGGCTTGGTCTGTTTTTGTTCTTCCTCCTCCTCCTCCTCCTCATCATCATCATCATCCAGATCATCATCTTCATCCTCATCTTCGTCACCTTGAGCATCTTTCCTTGGTAGCATAGGAGGTACACTGCATCCTAGGTGCCATGTGAAGGTTTTGTCTAGTGCCTCCTACAATGAAACAAGTCAATTCCCTCCATGAGTGATTACGTTAGAACGACTTCTCCATCACCGGCACCGTACTTCAATGGATTCGCTCCTATCTCATGCACCGAACTCAGAAGGTGATCATCAATGACACCAACTCGGAATCATTTCCCCTCATCTGCGGCGTTCCTCAGGGTTCCGTGGTCGGCCCCCTCCTGTTTATTCTTTACACCAGCCCTCTCTCAAATGTTATTAACCTTCATCAGAATATTCAACACACTATGTATGCAGACGACACCCAGATTTATGTAACTCTTCACCCAAACAGCAGGACAGTAGCCGCGAACAAACTCACCAGTTGCCTCAATGAAATCAAAACCTGGTCTTTTCAAAACTGTCTCTGCCTTAATGATTCAAAATCTGAAATGATTCATATTACTTCTAAATTTCGGAACTCAGACCCCTTTCCTGATCTTGTTATGAGTGATGGCTCTCTCAGTTGTTGTGCTTCTGTGCGTGACCTTGGTTTAAATATTGACAGCAATCTTACTTTCAAACAACACATTAGTAATATTTGTAAGTCTGCTTCCTTTGGTATATATAAGATCAGTAGAATCAGGAGGCTACTTGACCGACCCACAACTTCAAAATTAGTCCATGCTTTTGTCTCGACCCATATCGATTACTGTAATTCTTCTCTTTCTGGCCTCCCTCAGTCACATCTAGTCCCACTTCAAAGGGTACAGAATAGCGCTGCTCGGCTTGTGACTCTCTCGCGTAAATCAGAGCACATAACTCCAATATTGAACTCCATACATTGGCTTAAAATTCACCACCGCATATCCTTCAAAATTCTTCTCCTGTGCTACAAAGCTATCAATGGCTTAGCCCCCTCTTACCTTTCCGATCTCATATCCTTACGTTCCCGTACGTCGTCACGAACACTTCGTTCATCTTCCACATTACTGTTAACACCTGGACCCAGCACTAACACCCGGTATGGTGACCGCGCCTTTTCAGTTATTGCCCCCGCTCTCTGGAACAAACTGCCCGCCTTTATTCACTGCGCCCCCTCTGTATCTCAATTCAAATCTCTACTCAAAACCTATCTTTTCAAATTGTAAATTGCAGTTGTGCGTCGGTCAATTGAGGTGCGCACCATATTTGTCTTTATTTAGTTGATTGCCACTGTTTTTCTTACCTTATCTATGTTACTTTTGTATTTTTGCTTTTTCTTCTAATTTAATTCTACGGGTTATAGTCTTCTCTTAATCAGAACACTGTGCGCTTAGAAACATCAGTATTAAGCGCCTAATAAATGTTATGTATTATTATTATTATTATAAACATAATCACATTTGGAGTGGAAATGATCAGTCTGCTCCTAACCAATCTTTACTAAACTACAGCTCAGACAATGAGAGATGAGAAATGTTTTAACAAAAAGACATACCATAGAGAAAGTCATTATACGATCACTGCAAATCAGCTGATGACATTAACTTCATACAAATTCATTCTGGAAAAAACTTTGTTCCTCCAATTTTTTTCTACCAAATACTGGACTTGTCAATTTAACCCTAGTGTGCAAAAATATGACTTGCATGTACAATTGTAACATTCAACAGTAGGTCAATTCCAGGAATTATGGAATATCATTTTCAATTTTGAAAAAAATGAAACTAAACAAATTATTGATATACTATGTATACTAATATTTATTCAAAAAATTGATGTATATTGACTTTTAAATAGGTTTGTTACAGATTGACAAAAAAGTGCAAATCACAAAATTATTTTGTTGGCCTGTCTGATTTATTGTAGAATACTTTTTTAATTATTTCATATTATGTTCAATCACAACTTTCCAATGGTCCACAATTATGTAAAAGGTTTATGCAGTTAAAACTTGTGCCTAAAAGGCTGATATATCAGAAGTTCATATTGATTGTAACATGAATTGATATTTTGAAATGCATCCTGAACAAGCAACCTCATAACCAGGAATTTTACTGCCTACCTCATTAGAAGGGATCCTTTTATTACCTACCTCATCACCAGGTTGGATAAGAAGTGCTGCTAGAGCCTCAACCCCTGCAGAGTGTACTCCTTCATTGGTATCATCTAAGGACCATCTCAAAAGGAATAGAACACCAGCTTTCAGGAGTCGGGAGATCAGAGGACTTCTTAAATGACCACCAAGACAGTCTGCTCTGTACTGTATAACATGAAAAGTGAAGGACTAGTAGCAATCAACTGATCATAGAATAGAAAAAGACCTCTAGTCTTCACTAGCCTGAATACCACAGGACATCTTCACTGATCAACAAAACTTTCTTGCTAAATTGCAGATTTTTTCCAATCAGAATAGATAAAAAGGATACACAAGTTAATTAAAAAACATTGATATCAGCAAAAAATATATATAAGTAAGTAGTTACTGACCATAAGGTAGTCTATTCTGTACTGCATAATTCGAAAATGAAGAACCATTACAATGATTTATTACCTAAGAATAAATAGCCTTTTGCCTTTCACTTGTCAAAGTATAATACAGGAATAAACAGGAAAGCTGAATCTACACAAAACTGACTTGTATATAACCATCATATCATCTACTGATGGTCTGTAAAATCCTTAGCTTTGTAATGAATAAATCTAAGTTCAATTAAACCAAATATTTTCCGTCATATCCGATCTCAGTTTCATACTTACATTGTAGATGAGTCTTGCAAGTGTTTGTAGTGCTAATACTCTCTGTTGTATGACTGCACTTCTAGACAGTGTGAATAACTCCTCTAGTGTATATCCAGGTACCTAAAAGAAAGTTCAGACCTCTTTATTACAAGAACAGGAAAAAACATTCTGTTACTGTTGTATTGTATTGTATTGGTTTATTCAGATAAAAATCATAGAGCATGCAGCTGATAGTTGACATTGTTCAATTTACAGAGTAAAAAGTACATTGATAACACATTAAAAGATATAGAAAACTAAACTAGTACCATTGTTGCTGATTTTTTATTTAAACAAACTATCAAATATCATAAAAATAGCTGTATAACAATTTACGGCAGAGCAGCAAAGTGACAAGAAAGCGAAAAATGCATCTAACAGAAAATGAAATGTAAACAATTGCAGCAAATTGAAAACATGTTTCCAAGTGTGTTGCAAACCATCTCAACATTTCAACACCTGAATATGTCAATATAATTCAAAGTTACCTCTTGCTCTGCTCCATGATGAAAGAGTCCTTCCCTGACTGATACAAGAGCATCTCTGGCCACCAGCTGACCATTGAAATCAAATCTAGCTTGAGACCCAGTCTGAGACTTGGCAGATGGCTTGGGCAAATCATCCATCCATTGGAGTTTGTCATCTTCTCTCTTCTTCATATTCAGCCATTCACTCTTCACGTCTACTGGTTCTGTAAATGATGAATAATAAGGATTTTTTTTTAACAACTTGTAGGTTCTAAAAACTATTCCATCTGAGATGCTATTCTTAATAAGCCATGATTATCAGAGCTATAATTAGATTTGAGAAGTATTCAACAATTTATTATCACAACATCCATAAACCAATCCATGAATAGACTATCTTGCAAAAATCCTTCCTATGCAACTACAGAGAAACAAGAACCGATATAGCAGTAAAGTGAATGAAACAATCTATGTCAATCCTTCATTTCAAATATGTCTGCTTGATAAGAATCAATCCAACAACAACAACATAATCATTGTTAAGAGCTACTTTCCACTGACCTTTTCCATTTTTATCTTCTGTAGTAGAAGTAATTTTATCAGCTTCTTCTATTTCTGACATATCTTTGTCTTCTGACGAATCTGCTACATTGCCTTCTTTCATTCCTGTATCCATCTCTTCACCGCCTTCATTGTCAGGCACACACTAGATTTGAAACGATACAAAAATTAATTATAAATTATTGGGTCACTGACAGGCATCAGAGTGGGGTGGGGTGAGGTTGGGGGAGTGGGGTGAGGTTGGGGGGGGGGGTGGGCATTAGTCATAATGATGGATGAAATGTAAATCCAAAAGCCTATGCAGTATGGGAGGACTCTTTCAGTTTCTTTTTTATGTTATTTTTCCCCTCTCCCCTTCTGTCTCTCCATTTCTCTCTTGTATATTGTTCCCATAACTATGCCACTACTGTAATTTATGAAATAAACTTATTGATAGTTAGATAGAGTTAGCTATTATACTACTTTCCTTAAAAACTATAAGGTATCAATCGCCTAAGTCAAAATAACATAAAATATGAACTTGATTACATAAATTCAAAAAATTCTACTCGGATCATAATGTATTGTGAATTTGAAAATCACATCTTCAAAAAAATACTGACCAAAACAAAATCAAACATTAGGACGGATGAGCAGTCATTTCTGAAAACACATGCTCCCCATAGAAAGGCAACTTATCAGAGTACTGATATTTACCTGTGTTGGAGGAGACATGACAGAGACTGGTTCGCTCATTGATGGTTCTTGATGGCTGCCATTTTGATTTTGGGCAGTGCCCTTTTTTCTTGCTTGTAGGAAGGCCACTAAACTTGGATCTGTGAAAAATACAATCATCATACAGCAGATACATGTAGTTTAAAATTTCCTTGCTACATGTACCATATTTACTCTTGGAACAATTAAATGAACAATTTTCTATTGACTTTAGATATTTCCAGCTACATAACTAAGAATACATAAACAAACATGTTTCTTTTTGTTTTTAGAAATCATCAGACCTAACAGATATGACAAACAATTTCATTTTAATAACTGCACAGTTGGATTTTTGTCTCTGTCACTCTCACATTGTAACTTCTATCTCTTTCATACTAAAGTTAAACATTTAACAATTGGGACCCCATTCAGTCATTCCTTCCCATTTTCTTTACCTAACATTGCTTTTAGTTTAGCTTGCTCCTGGAGAATTTCTTCCTCTGACATGGCAGCCATCTTGGATTGGTTTTCAGTCTGAATGTCCTGTGTGGTTTGCATGGCAGCTTCATTAGGAACGCCCTCATTCATCTGACCACTGTCTTCTACTATACCACCATATGACACTGATGAAGATGAGGATGATGATGGTGGTGGTACTGTTACAGATATTGGTTTTACCTTTGATTGTGATGGCAACGATGAATCTGAAATATGTAAATGAAAACGTACCTTGAAAATAACAAAAGTTAAAGCATAATTAATCATTTCCATTGCATTTACTTGCATTATCGGCCATAACTAGCCCAAGATATTTATCAATGAGTTTCATAATACTATAATGCTGGCAAACTAATGAAATTTCATTGTACATTCAGTTTAACTTTCGCTTTTCTTTCTTTCTTGCTATGAGGTGCCATGAGGTGTTGTGGTCTAGTGGATACGTCACTGGAATGTGGATCACATGGTTTGCACTTTGAGTCTCGCCACGGCACTAATGTCCTTTGGTAAAAACGTCAGTCTACATTTGGACACTCAGTTCAGGGGCTATACAACACCCAGGCAACACAAGAACCCACTATTATTAATAAGATGAACTGCTGGTATGCTTTGGTACCAATGCATGTATCAAACATCCGTTGACAATGGATCAGGATTGAAATGAACTATTAAATATAAGCAATGATATTGAAATATTGTAAAACCTAGGCAAATGGTATTTTTTTGGCTAGTCCTAAATATTTTGATAAACATCACATAGATAAGTCATCAGACTGTAGATCACAAGGTACAAGGATCAAATACCAGTCCGGCACTAACATCCTTTAGCAAGACGTTAATCTACATTTGCCACTCTCCACCCAGGTGTTAAATGGGTACCCAGTAGGATTCAAACATTAATGTAGTCTACTATAAAGCATTGTGAGTATCTGTAAAATGGGGCCTGGCTAGAATGCTCCCCAGGGAGTGGAGAATGTGCATACATTGTGTGCGGGCAAGCCTGAATCGAATGACCTGAGTAATAATATATCTGTATATCTGTAAAGCGCTTATAAATGCGAAATATTATTATTATCATTATCAATTCTTAGCGAAGCATATTCACCATCTGTTTCCATGGCAACATCTGCATCACTATGTTGTTCACTAGTCACAGCCTTAGGAGGAGGTCCCAATGTGACACCAAAGTCAACAGCAGGTGTAGAGTCAAACTGTTGAGCAAAGAGACTTCGCTTCTTCCCTGTCTTTACTCCACTTGCCTGAGAACAAATATCACATTTAACAAATCCGTTTGCATTAAACCTATATCGTCAAACATGAAAACTAATAACTATCTATCATAGCATGTTATGAGAAATTACTGAAACACCTGATGAAAACAACACTTCTAACCCTGCCATCATACTACAATGAAAAAAATTATGATTTAATTTCTAATATCAGAATCAGCAGATCAGGGCTCTTTTTCATATATGATAATTGTTATAAGCTACTGAAATCTGTTTTTGATTTGCTGTGAGCAGATTTGTCAAAGATCTGTGGAATTGTTATTGATAACAAGTTTCATGAAACAGGGACCAGATTCAAAGTTGTAGTTCACATTACCTGCTTTGGTACTTGTGATCGATGAAGAGCAGTTGGGAATGCTTTATTTGTTGGCTGTGGAAGAAAGACTGGTTTCTGTCTGATATCTTGTTCCTAGGAATAAAATGTTATTAAACAATAACAATACAGTACTATTAAACAAGTATGACTTCATAGGACAGGTTTGAAATTACGATTCCTGTTTATTCTTCATCTTGATATAAAAAAAAATTCATTGACAACAAACGTACAGATTCATGAATTATTTTTAATTGTATTAAGTATAGTGGCTTTAATATGAAAAACATTAAACTGCCTGTATCGCCTGGAAGATTTGAAATTTCATCTAGAGATTCTTCACTTATTCATTTATTTTACTTCACAATAAATGAAAAATCAGATAGAAACATGGGTAAGATTACTTCCTGAACTTTAATTTCCTCACTATTTTTGTTTACTGAAATGGGAAACATAATTTGAAGTTAAGGAGCATCCATTTTTTGGAAGTTCTTCTTTATCTCCTTCCTATGCTATTATTCATGAAAATACTGTTAGTTCACAGATTTTTGCATTCAATCACTTAACATCAGTTCAAAGGTATGAGACAATGCTTCAGATATCTTACCCGTATCTTTGACAATACTGCTGTTATGTGAGTATCCTGCCCTGAAATATAAATGAAATTCAGTGAATATAATAAAAATCTGCATTGCCAATTCGTATCATATGCATAACAAGTTCAGAAATAGAAGGCATTTTCTTTCTAGAATCTATACACCACTTGTAAATGATCCAAAGCAATGACAGGCTATTTTCTCTCTTCAAAAACAATAACATGATGTAAAGCACCTGAATATAAAGCTCCAATTGCTAAGACGGTGCCAAATATACCTAGTTTAATGTTGATCAAAACCTTTTTTTCTTCTTCAAATTTTTCATTTGCAATGGTATTTCTGTGAACTTTTGATGTAAAAGAGATGGAAAAAGTAGAATATAACAGCTTCTAATTTTTGATAATTTCATCTAGATTTTTAAGTTCAAAGGTTTCAGTTTCGTCTTTGAGGAATGAATTGGCTTCATGCATGACACTAGGCATTATCCTCATGCACTGACAGAAATGTTAGTCCCAATTCTGGAGCTCTAGTCAGTCATGACACAGTACACCACCTCCAGTGGCAATGCCACTGCAGCAAAACTTTGCATGTGAATGAATGGCAAGAGACACTAATTTATGGGGCCCCATACAAACACAGAGCTGCAAACGACAATGGCCCCTACACAATCTCACTGATTTGTATGTTTTCAAGTTCAGATACAGAAATGCATAGCACAATATGCCTACCTCATTTATATTTGTTGTGGTATTTTTTCATATTTGGTCAACTGCTTCATGCCTGAATGATCTTTTAGACGACATCATGAGCCTACTTCATCTTAAAAAGATTCTCCCCTTCCCGTCTTCAATTGCATTACAGAAAACAGACATTTGCCTAACTGGTTACTTACTATCCATAGCAGCTTCTGGATCTTCATCATCATCAAGGTCAAAGGTCACTCTTTGTCCAGGTAGATGACTTTGGGGTGCAGCCTATAATTAAATAATTATTTCAGAGAAAGCACATTGTCAACAGAGGGTGCTGCATATATCAACATTTTATTTCATGTGAGTGTTCTCCAATCAACTTCTAAGTTGTCAAATAATAGTCACTTCTCAGCAATTCTATATACTTTTATCTTTTTAAAACCCATTGCCCACAAAAACTATTTGATTCCTTCTCAAAGTGCAGGAGGAAATTTCAATAAAAGCTCTTTCAGCAAAGTTTGTTACATAATTTCTGAAATATCAGACAATTTTAAAGGACTTCATGTACAAAAAGAAATTGATTCAAACAAAACTCGTAAGACACATCAGATCTTTTGTTTATAAATATAGAAAATTAATTGCATATGAAATTTAATTTAAACAAATAAAAACATTTATAGAAAACCAGAAGAGTATATATGTGTAAACCGCTAGCTCATGAAATTCAGTAGTAAGAGCAATCAATAACAAAAATTTCTTGAATGCAGAAGGGAATTTTGTTATTGATATGTAAAGAAGCTTCCAAATTTATAGCATTAAATATTCATTACAAAGATACTTGGCAAGTAATTTGGGCAAGTGAATTTTCAAATAGAAAACTGACAAAAAGGTTTTCTTGATTACAAATATTATAGCATGACAAAATGTAAATAATGTAAAATTTTCTCTTTTCCTCACTCTTGATGAATTGGGATCTTGTCTGACTTTGAACTTTGACCTCTTCTGTGGATGTGAAGCAAAAGCTTGTTCTGCTTCAAGAAGGTTTGGTGGTAACCCTGGGGAATAGAAAAGATTATATACCTCACTTAAGAAAGTCAGCCATCTGATTGGTCGAAATTGCATTCATAAACTTTAACTATTTCTGTAAAATTTCCAGTAACCATGGTTAAAATAGTTCTAAAATCCATTAACCATGGTTACCGGGAAAATAGTTCAGTCTCCATGGTTACCCCATAGGTTTACATGTTAAAAAATGGTCTGAGCGATCGAGGATACCGTACGTGTGCTAAGAATTGGTCGGTAATTTCAATACAATTGAATCTCGATCGATCTTACCGACAATTTTATCTTGCATTGTTGACATGAAGACGAAAATAAACTTCCAAAAACAAAAAAACAACATCTGCCGATAGATCTTGATCTAAGTTCGTGCCAATATGCATTGCAAAAGTAAAAGAAGGGCCCGTTTAATGGAGCAGCCGCGAAGCATCCACCACGCGAAGCCGTTTTCAATCCATTTTAATGTATATATAAGAGAAAACTGCTAAGTATGGTACTAGAGCGCGATAGCCGAGCGGTTTAAGGCGGTGATTTTAGTAACATCACCTTTTCCCATCTTCGACAAAAGTTTTTTTATTTTTTATTTTTTAGTCTATTTTTTTTCGGCATATAAAAGTATTAATGACTGCTTTAATATTCGAGAAATAGTTGTTTTTATACGCTCTCGGGAAGGTTACAATTGGGCTATTGCCCTCGGCACGCCTCGGGCAATAGCACAATTTTAACCTTCCCTTGAGCGTATAAAAACAACTATTTCTCTCAAAGCAGTCATTAATACTATAATATAATTAAAAAGAGGGGCAATCATATTGCCAGTATAAACATAATGAACTTTTAAAAAATCTTTACTATGGGGATACCAAGACATTAAGTATTGAATTGTAAGTTAAGAAAAAGAAGGAAAAAAAAAACAGTTAAACAAAATCTAAAGAATTGATCTGTAGGCTTTTGTTTGAGTATACCTGGTAATGTGACAACATCTTTAGTGACAGTTGCTCCAACATGAGGACAAGAAGTAGAGGAACCAGTGCTTCCAGTGTTTGACCCAGAGCTGGACGCCTTGCGCTTATCTGCTTTCTTGATGGTCACTGATGGCTTGGGTTTCTCTTTCACAAACTGGGCCTGAAGTCGAAGAAGATCTTCCTCTGTTTCTCCTGCACGTGGCCTTCGATTCATTCTTATAGATATTTCTGCTGATTTCTTTATAGAAAAATGAAATAAAGAACAAATAAGAAAACATTCAGTGTCTATGTACAGCATCTCAAATGCATCTTTTAGTCACAAAATGATAAAAGTTTGATAAATAATTCCATGATATCAATCTCAATATATATAGGCGCTTTTTTCTAGTACTCCCATCTGAGCAATAATTTCATTACAATTCAGATTTTGTTGTCACAATACCTACCATTATAAATATTGTTTTCAACTTTACTATAGTTTCTCTTTTTCTTGAATGAAAAAAAACACAACTTAGACTAAGAGGAACATAATTTTTAAGTTAGACTTGGAGTGACTTGACCACCAGCATCAATTTCATTCACACATAGCAGCATTACAATCTTGGGTGTGTTTAAAGATGGGCAACACTGTACCGTAGTATATATTCACACAATATTTTGTAAAACCTGCTGTAGAGTAAAGGAGCCGGTAATCGGACAGCTCCAGTTTTCGGCCGATTGGTTGGATGCATGGTAAAATCACATTAAAATACATGGCATAATAGCACAACACATATCCCACACATACCATACCATGCCAGTGTCACTGAAGAACCACATTTGCAATGAAAAATATATCCTAAAATATCACATTTTAGCGATGTAATCGGCGGTCCCGCTACCCGAATCTGAAAAATTGAGTATCTTACGCGTGTCTGTAAGAAATATGGGTACCATAAAATGAGCTTTATTTCAAGTATTTTTCGGATTTAGAGCCCGATTTTGTGCTAGTCGCAAGCTCAAAAGTATCTTATCGCATGTATTAAATCAATGCAGCCGCACACCGCGACGCACACACGATATGTCCGTCTAATTCAGATTCCAATTGCCGATCACCGCTGTGCCTGTCTTCGGCCACGCGAGCACCCGGGAGCTCCGGCGTGGGATACCTGCTCCGCCCGCTTGTGCTATACATCAGCGCGGAAACGCACGGCGCGCGCGAGCGCTTCCTATTGACTTTGTACATGCGTCCGAAAACTGGTTCGCTATGCCGATAACCGGCTCCAAAACAGTGAAAATTGAAATGAATATTGTCATGGCAATTCGTGATTTTTTTCTGGGATTCTTTTTTTGTTTAAATAATAATAATATTTACTTCATGATTTGAACAAGAAATGATAATAAATAGGAAAAAAAAAAAAATGTTGATTACAAAATACAAGTATCGAAAAGAACTTACAAGTTTCTTTGGTGAGAATTTCCTTGGTTTTGCAGATATTTGAGCCTACTTTTAACAATTGGGCCAACCCTATTCAGCTATGTTCCGCCATTTTCTAATTTTTAGACGTTTTTCCAAAATGAAGGGAGACCTCAATGCGGCATGCCCCATTACATCGCTTGTTATTTATCGTTGCTATCGAACGCGATCGGTTGTTAACACAGGTCAGGGGAAGGCTATATGCACGTGAGATAGACAGCCACCTGTCAGATATTGACTTGTGCAACTGCTTTAAATGACGTAACTGGCAGAGTGTCCGCAATGCGACCTTTTTGATTTTATCGATATCAGGAGGATGGAACGAAGCAGTCGTCTCTTGAAAAGGAGGGGAAAAAACAGCTTCAAAAGAAAGTTTACAAAATTTCTTTCTAGGTCTAGATCTATTTTAAATTTTTAGTATTTTTAGATCTACCAAAATTGTATAGATCTATGATTGAAGATAATATAACGCAGTGTAAACCCACGGCCACGTTATGTTGTAATAGACTAGTAGTAGAGTATTTTACTGGTATAAAAGTTTAAAAAATTGATTGTTTGATACATACTTCATGCATTGTATTTGTATGAGTGGCATTCATTCATCTCAATTATCATGTTCCCGACTTTTTCTGATTTCGATCATGGCTCATGCCATTCATTTCAATCATGGAATTTCGCTTTGTATTCATCATCATCACCATCATCATGACCATCATCATGATAGGAGAAGATCCTGTAATGCTCTTTTACTTCTTCAGAGTTAAATAGGTCTCCATCAATTGATGGGAAATCAGTGTCTTAAACTTTAGTCCTTTACTTTGCACATGTGCGCATGTGCAGCCTGCAGGGGATTGAGACGGTGTTATGTTGGTAGATCACAACACGACGTTTTCACATGCATGGATATAAAGGTGTGGGACTGTGCTGAAAAAATTGAGTGGTCAACTTCCGAATTATTGTGCACGTAAAATACAACATCAATCGACAAATCGACCAGATAAACTTTTTGAATGGTTAAATGTTATTGTTAGTTTGTAATAGATGTACAGAATATATCACTTACTAGATCAAACTTGTTTGGTAGAGTTATTTTCGCCTTTTCAACATCTATTTTCGCGGCACCTTTCCTTTATGAATATTCATGTTTCCTTATCTTGCGCCTGCGCATTCCACATAAGTTGTCACAGCAACCTGTATCAACAACGTTCACATTTGGAAGGTAAGTAACAACAAAAAAGCGTTAAAATCTGACAACTCCATTGATGGTTAAGATCGTAGAAACGCTTATAAATACGAGATTTATACCATAGATTAGTCTTTATACTATCTTTAATGATAACATAATGTAAGTGTGATGAAAATCAACTTGAAAGTAGACCTAACTTTTCTGGCTCTCGGACTCGTTTTACATGTCACACAATCAACCCCCGGCCCGGCGGATTCGGGGAACTGCAGTGCCAGAAATCGAGGTACTTCTTCCGCACTCTAAAGTAATAATGCAATATTGCCAATGTCACATCGAGTCTTTATGCGTATTGTTCTTTTGTAATACAAAACCAATAGAGTCTATTTGCTTTTGTAAAAATGGAAACTGTGTATAAGTTCTAGGTTATTTTGGCATTATTGTGAATTATATTTTTATTGCGAATATTGGGTCAGGAAACCAGAGCAAATACTAAACAGCATCTAGTGGCACTAGATGCTGTTCAGTATTTGCTCTGCTTATTGTTGGTGCTTTATTACGTTACTTACAGACAGACAGTCATATGCAGTCTCCCTTTTCCCCCTAGTGTGAAGCATTTATGTGCAGACAAACAAGTGATGTACAAAACCATGATACATTTCTAGCCACTATTTTGTGTTCATAAGTTTTATTTTAATAATGATTTTCTTTTCTCAAAAAACTAATTTTCATTGTTTTAAATCCATGATGATGAGCAGCACATTCTTCATCTATTCATCTTGCTCAATCTCTTTATGGTTTATCTAGATGCCCACTCACTTCCGTCCCTTGTGTACTCTAAATTTACATTTTCTTTTTGTTTTCCACATTTTATAAATGTAGACTAGACTATGATGATCATTTTCAATTGTGCACTTTTTGTTCTTATATTGATGATGAATGAAATAAACCATGTTTAGACCCCTTATTTCATTTCACTATCGGGTAGTTACAATTGTACAACTTTGAGGAAAGGGGTTTCATATGGAAAATAATTGCTAGATAAAAAGGGAGTGAAATTTGTTTTAAATGTCTTTAGATCCTAATGACTTTCAGTAGATCTCATACTTTAAAATATAAACAAAATCATTGATCTTACCACCCTGCTTTCATTAATAAGAGCAACTTTTCTGTAAGTTAACATTTCTGACCTTAAATCTTCATTTCCATCGCTGGTTTTTCTCCTTCCAGATTAAAAAAAGCATTTTGTACTGGACAAAAGAAAGACACCATTGCAGCCATGACAACAGAACCCGCTCTCTCTGATCAAAATGGCTTATCCTCGGCTGGGGGAAAAGGAGACTCAAATGCCAACAACAACGCCAATAGCGCAAAAAGGGGAGGCAGGAGTGCCAAGCGCTCTATACCATCTCCCATCACCAGTGCGAAGAGCAATCCTGCAGCCGACAATCGTAACATGCGACGTATTATTGCAGAGGATCCTGACTGGTCACTGGCCACTGTACCTCTCCTGACAGAGCTCTGTGCAACACATATTGTTTCTAATTTTGCAGGTACTTATAAAACCAACAACCACAATAAATCAAATCTCTCTAGTTTTGCCGTTAATTGTTGTGCCATGTTAAATATACCTTGTCAGATACAAAAAACTTGCATTATTGCTTTTGAATATTTCAAACCACATTAAATCAATCTCTCTAGTCTTTGCCTCTATCGTTTGTGCCATGTTAAATATACTCCATGTTAAATATACCTTGTCAGATACAAAAAACTAGCATTACCGGTACTGCTTTTGAATATTTCAAAGCATCCATGGATATCAGGGATGAAAAGAATTTGCTTAGTATAAATTGTACTTCCATAATTCTGAAGTAAAAACATGGAAGTTAATTATGAGCCTTCAGTCGTTATTTTTATCATGGTATGTCTCTTTTTTTATTTGCACTCTCACAGAACACCCCAAGCTAGATGAACTACTTCCTAAGTACAAATCAAAAGTTCTGGAAAAGATCTCTGTGGACCTTCCCCTTAAAGTAGTTGCTCACCTTGTATCAGATGAGGGCTATTGGAAGAGAAGATGCAAAGCTGGCAAGGAAGTCTGTGATGTCTCCAAGTATGGTCATAGCTGGAAACGCATGTTCTTTGAAACACATTTGGAGAACATCATCGAACACTTTGTGCCTGAGAGATCTGACATGGCAGTAGTAGATAATACATTGCCTCTGTGTGCTCCATATGTGAAGAGACTCCATATCAAGCAGCTGTTGCCCCCAGTCAAGGAAGAACCCACAAAGATCATGGATGACATCTCTGATGCAGGCAGTGATGCTGGTCTGGATGGGCCCATCATGGATCACTTTGAGTTCTCCACCACCCTTGCAAAGCTTCCCCACCTTGAGGAGTTTAGTGTGACATACGGAGTGAAGGATTGCGGGATGAACTTTGAGTGGAATCTTTTCCAGTTTACTGCCAGGGACTGCATGCTCCTCTCCAAGTGCGTCAAGAAGTGCAGTCAACTGAAAAAGTTCCAGCTCCACAGAAGCAAGGTTGATGATGACAAGGCCAGGGTTCTCATCGCTCACATCCTTGACCATCCATCATTAGAAGAGCTTGACCTCTCACACAATATCATTGGTGACCATGGAGCAAGGGCCATAGGGAAATTCTTGAATGGACACTGCAAACTGACCAAGCTGGATTTATCAAACAATCGGATAAGGTCATCTGGGGCAGCTGCTATTGGGCATGCTCTTGGAAAGAACGAAACTTTGAAGGAGTTGGACCTGAGGCTAAACAGGATGGGAGATGAAGGTATGGCACTGATACTGTCTTCATGAAGTAGTTGTAGAATTTTTGAGAGAAACAAATTGAACTTTCTTATTAATCACTGTAAAGAAGTGTGCAAAAATACATGGAAAAATAGTAACATATAGGAAAACAACAGATTCCCCAATGGAGCAATAACATAACAATAATGATCAAGAAGTGCACTAATGTAAATTTTACAAGTTTGTTAAAAAGCCTTGGAAATCATACACTAGGTCTATATTTTGAAATTTACATGCTCCTGACAAAGTTGAAGTATTCATATCATCGTATGAACATTTCCTAATCAAGTTAAGATCTCCAAACTTTTACCATAGGATTTTAAACTGACACCAGAAAAATTAATGACAAATATATTTTGCTGCAGGACAGGAGTGCAATTTTCTTTTACTGAATTATTTGTTGCAGACAATGAATTTTGTTATCATAATTCTTCATTTACGAATTCATTCCAGGTGGACAAGCGATCTGCAGGGCTCTAATGAAGAACTGTACACTTGAAACCATCAACATAGGCAGTAATGAGTTGAGTGAACCAACAGCAGCTGCATTGGCCCAGATTCTCATCCATAACGGCACTCTCGTCAATATCAATGTATCCTGCAATAGACTCGGTCAGGTATGTATTATCTTGTTGTGATCATTCTTTTTTATTTCAAAGTTTAGCAATGTATGACTTGTTTAGCACAGTAACATTAATTATAAACAGGATTTGTATTCTGAGAAACTTATCTTTCATATTAGGGAGAATAATAATGATTGTCATAATAAACTGAAATTGCACCGGATAAGTCTTCTTAGGCGCTTGCACAAATATCTATATCAACTATTGGGTAGTTTTATGAGAAAGCATACTTTAGACAGAGTGGTACATGTATTTTGACAATATTCAAACATGTAGAGTTGAACATGGAACGAGTATGAACTAATATATGCCAAGCACAAAGTCCCCTTTTGCCGGGGTCTATGGTGTGCTTAAAGGGCTCTGAGGTTCATAGATATACACTCTTTTACAATATAAGCCATATTTTTTAAGAAATTTCAATCACATAGTTTATTACTAATATTTCATAAATGATTATGATTGAGAATGAATATTAATCTGTTGCTTATTTCAAACCTGTGCAATCAAAATTCAAACCTGTACAAACGAAATTCAAACCTGTACTATCAAAATTCATACCTGTCAATTTTTCATCTTTAACCCCTTGTTATTGTACCACACACTGTTGTAGAGCAAAGCAGTGTCAATGTAATCTTGAGTGTACTATCCCAAGTTATATAAGTCTTCATTTCTTTACCAATTTATTTATTTTTCACTTCATTAAAGATGTTTGTTATCTTTTTGCTGTCATCTCTTGCAGGATGGAGGAAAGCAAGTTCAAGAGGGGATGGAGGAAAACGACGTTGTGCGAGATTTTGATCTAAGATTGACAGAGGTCGGACAGGAGAGTGAATACTGCATCAACCAGATCCTCAAGAAGAATCAAGAGACACACCGCATGCTCCAGCTTAAAGTAAAAGAGAAGGAGAAACAAGAGAAAGCTTCCGTAGATAGATAAGATAAGTCCATGCATGTAGAGCTTGCAGCCTCACACCATGGTCAGACTTGTGAACTCTTTTGAAGTGGAGATTCAAATTTTGTTGATGAAATACATCAGTTATTCATTTCAATATTTCATTGATTATTATATATCTATATCATTATTTTGCATGGCGATGCCTTACTTGTTGCAGTTTGTCAACAAGTAACCTCTTGTGACCCAGTTGTGGAAAATGAGGAACTTGAAAGATTCATGAACACCGATTTTGTGTAATGTTCTCCATAGTTCAATTAACAAATTCTGTTGCAGGAAAGAATTAGTATTGTATATGATAAGTAAGTTCACCCTTGTAAGAATACTCCACATTGACTTTTTAGAAGCTCCCTCCTCTTAGGCGGTAACAGATTTTGACACTCTTCTTGTGTTGTTGCCTTCTTCACTTTGAGCAAAGTAATAATGACTTGTTGGTTACCAAATGGTTTCTGAATTTATATCTACTTACTTTATATTTTTTGAGATAAGTTCTATTGCAAATGAAATTGACATGTGTATTTTCAAGGAATTAAAGAGAATTGCAGGGGCTTATTTGTAAACTTTTAAATTAAATAATCAACACATACTTTTTGTATAATACTTCAAGGCCATGCTACTTCATGTCTTGATAAAATGCTTTCAAATTGAATGGTCTGGTACAAATCTAAATTGAGTAAAATGTGAATTTGGATAACGTGTTCCATTTGAATATGATGTGATTGAGGAGAGAGTTGATAGAGATTGATATACAGTCAAACCTGTCTATAGCGGCCGCCCAAGGTAAACACAGAAAGTGGCCTTTGTAGACAGGTTCCTTTAGTACATGAATCCATGAGAAACCATTTTCAAGGGAAACAACAAATGTGGCCTTTGTAGAAAGGTGGTCACTAAAGCAGGTTTGACTGTACCTGTATATTTGACTTATGTCAAGGTAACCCAGCTGGACTCTTGTGTCTTACCTGTCACATGATTGGTAAGCTAATATATGCATTTTGTACCGTCCATTATGATATCCAGAGCCTTAGTCTGTTTTTGTGGTAAAAAAGTATGTATATTTTTCAGGTTGAAATAAACCATGTATGTCAAAGACATGTCTAAATCTCTTTTGTGTGAAATTCTGTTATTATTCAGCTGAATACAGCAGTGTTTGAAATATATGGAGTCGGGCTAACTCAGACCCGGATACAACTTGGATTAGGGTTAGGGTAAAATGACAAAAAAATGACCGTTTTTGCATTGGGGCCGAGTTGTCCCCAGGTCCGAGTTAGCCCGGATCCATATATATATATATATAAATAGTTTTACAATTTTTAAGCACAAAAGCAAAATCTGCTGTTTTCAAAATATGCATATACCTATGTACACACATTAACAAATACAACAAATTGACCACCATTCTTTTCAAGCACATTTTTGACATTTATTTTCAAGAGTGCTGTACGTAAGCTTTATACTGACCCAAAATCCCATTTGATTATATGTCTATAACAACCTGCCTATTACACACAGCTGTTTACATCAATCAACAATAAGATAACAGCTACATATAGATCAAACACTTCCTTTTAAATTTGATATCATGAACATTACACATGTGTTATCTATGATTTTTCTATTAATCATCATTTTTTATATAATTAAAATGCTACTATAATTGTACAGAAAATTTGCACTTGTACCACTTCTCTTTACCTTTTATTATCTGAAATCTTTGGATGGAAAGCTTGTATCATCATAAATACATACATGTAGGCGACTTCACCACATTATTGCAATTGACTATTTCAGACTCGACCTTACATTACTAGGAAATGTGCAGCTATATAGATAAAACACTTGGCGATTATAATTACAATACAGCTACACATATCGCAAATAGCAGTACTTAGTAGTAGCTTTTTAATTGAACTAAAATAACTGCCTTCATGATGTTCATATATTTTAGCTGGTAATACTTCCAAGTTAATGACACTCATGTTTAATATACAGTAGTCTAGCACAAGATGAAGTGACATGCAAATATATTTCCTTTATATTATAAAGTTTAAACTTTGTGTCTAATGGAGGAAGGGATTTAATTCGCCAATAATGTTCAAGTTTACATAAAAGTTCACAATTAAAAGTTAACAAAATTAACCTCCAAAAAAAAGAGTAACTTCTTTCTCACATTAATTCAAGTGTAAAACAAGTATCACTTTATTAATAATTTATCATACAACAGCACATGACTAGAATTAATTTCAATGTGAATTTTGCTATCGGAATCACTGATATACAATGTCAATATTTTTAAGTTAGATATTTCAAATATCCTCATCAAGTCTGTTGTTCAGCAGTGTCATTAAAAAGTAAAAATGGGAAAATCAATTATTTATTCATTGTCATATAAAAACTACATAAAGTGGCAAAGTTTGTTACATTCCTCTCTCTTTTCTTCAAATTTGATAAAATGATTTGACAAGATGATTTATTTCAAAAATACTTGTTCAAGTACTGGCAGGGACAAGCTATTACCAAAACATGTAAACAAATAATAATACCTCCTTATTTAATTATCATTACTAGCTTTAAATCTATGTCTCATTGCTTTGCTAAAACATTTGAATTATAGAAAGATATTGTTTCTAAAAGTGGTGTAACCTGATTCCTGTCCTAGAATCTCTAGTGTCCCTAAAACTCACAATAGTTTGCTCGTTTTTAAAAAAACATTATTTGTTTATCTGAAAAGGACATAAATGCTTTACACTCTTCAATTTATTTTGTATCAAAATATAACCTTCATTAAAAAAAAACATGTACAAAAAGCCTGATTAAAAACTAAACATACTGTACTATACTTTGAACTTGGCAATATTTATTCAAACATACAGTATTAGTACTTTCAATTGACATTTAGATTTTACTTTCGCCTAAGATATACATACACGCGCTACATTTTGGTAGACAATATGCATTTTACATCAATATATGTGCGATACCAATACATTTTTTATATCGAATTATTATTATTATTGAATTAATGCCCTTCTGGCCGGGTCTTTAACAGATGATATGCTAAGTTTCCCTTCTTAAAACACATGTTTCATTAAAAAGAAAATAAGCCATTCCTTGTTTTATGAAACTTTGTAAGGTCCGATTAGGAGAAATGGGAGCAAATACCAATATAACAACAAATATGAACCTTAATTAGACCCACTGTACATGTGTCATTATCATCTTATACCTGAATGGCATATGATGTAAAAATGTTCAGTTCTAGAAAGAATATTAAAATGATTTGGAAATAGTCCAACATATGAATTTAAAACATCTGAGCATCTTCCCATCAAACAGAACAGTATTCAACTCATTTCATCCCAAATACTGCAAGTTTGTCATCTTCAACATAAATGGAAGTTCATTTCAAACACATATCAAAGAAACTGAAACATTGCTAATAACACAAGATGACCTGAATTTAACACACTGTGCAAAGAATCAAAATCAATTGAGTGCACTTAACTATACTTATAACTGATGTTAAACATAGATATAATACGTAATAAATAGTTCATCCCCAACTTCAAAAGTCATTAATACTGACAAAAAGAACAGAAAAATAATCTTTTCTATGATACAAATAAATAGAGAATATACAGCATTATCCTGCAAATATCCTACGAGAAACAAAAGCAAATATCACCAGCACCATGTTGAGTTGTTAATTGTTCTACATATAGTTATGATGTAGAATTATTTCGTGATAATTTGGTGACATTCAATGATATTGCAAACTACTAGTATACATAATTATAGCACTACATACATATTCCTATTATGTTTTACTTTTTTCTCGCCCCCCCCCCCCTCCCCCCCCCCCCCCCCCACCCCCTCACCAATCACTGATCCATGCATGCAGTTATAGACAATGGCTTGAAACACAATTGTAAAAATACCAGATTTCGCATTTTGAAACTAATGCAGAAATAAATACGATGGCAGTCAAGTTTGTGCAAAACAAAGATAAATGAAAACAATCCATATAACTTTCAATAATAATATGCAGTGTTATTGTACAAGAAATGAAAATAAATATTCCTATTTACAGTGTACGTTCACTCGCTTCCATGAATAACCCAAATTCAAGATTTAAAACATTCCTATACAAACATTGTTCAGAGAAACATACATTTGAAAAGACACCTTACACAGAAATGTAAGGGCAGACTGAAGTTAGCTGCTAGTTTTCTGATCACCAAAGAGTCAGACACTGAAATTGTCACACAGGTATATAATGTTTGGATATAAGTCCTACACCCTCTACTAATTATCCAAACCATTATTATGAAACTGTTCAGCCATGTATGCATATAACTGTTAACATTTTTACACAAAGCTTAAAGGGGGTCTTTTCTCTGGGATTTGTCCATTGATCAGAATAGTCGGACATGAGGGGTCTTTTGGCTATCAAAAACATCAGCAAAGTAAACAAACTATTTGGGGTGTTTACAGAGTACAAACTTGTCATTTGGAATACAATTGTATTACATTTTCAAATTCATTCCAAAACCCTCCTTCAAATGCCTTTTTGAAATGGTATGGGTTGTTTTACTGCCTAGGTTTTCCTCGTCTTCATATTAAATGGGGGGGGGGGAGGGGTTCAATGAGTAAATATGTCCTTGCTTTCTGTGAAATATAGGGTAATTTTTAAATCCTGGAACAGAGAACAGTCATTCAGTCATGCAGTATTCCATCTTCACTACAGAGCAAGTAAACCGGGGGATGAATCCCGCAACTTATCTGTTTATGTTCCATAAATCTTATCTTGGCTATATCAAGCGACATTTCAAATACTAGCATTACCGGTAAGTCAGCATTTAATGAATTCTAGGAGCTAGTTATATTAAAACATGAATATACTTGTATCAGACAAGTTTTGAAATAAACCAAGGCAGTTGCACATGAATTCATAGTTTCAAAAAATGACATAAGCTGTAAACAGCAAGCACACATCCAATTGTAAATCATTACTGGCTTCATTTTGTGTTTCTCTTTTTGTACATATATTGTATTTCCTTTACAGCACATGCATACAGTTGTACATGTGTATATTGCATAGAAAAGGGTTTAATTGCACCAAGGGTCAAAAGACATCCATGAGTCTACAGCGATATCACAGCTACACTATCTGCCACAAGTCTACAAAACTCGCCAGTGAGAAGGCCACTAATTGAGTGGATGTACGAAGCTATATTTCAAGAAGTGACATTGGACGATGATTACTTCACATAGTTTTTTGAGAGGCTCATTTTTCTCTACACTGGCAGGACAAAGTTATGATAAAAACCACACCGTGTGTATGTGGGTGATTCTTTAAAAAAACATACCAATCTCATTGGCTGTTAAAAATTGGAAGGAGGCATGAACATGTACCTTCATGTAATCATGATTAACTTTTTAAAACATCGAAAGGATGTTCCATATCTTGCTTGCTAGAGCCAATACCCAATGACAGCCATATAATTACCTTGCTGGTTGGTAACCTGAGACAGATTCCTGTAGAGAATTATTTATTGGAAAAGTCCCACTGCACAGATTTTAATACAAACTATGAAACAAGCGTGCATACATACAATTGTGGGTGTGTGTGTGTGTGTTGCACAATCTGTCAATTATTGAACCACTACACTGTTTCATCTCACTTACTCTGCACAAACTAGGCACAGGGGCTGTGCAGTTGAGCGCATGATGAAGCGTTGCGCATAGAAATACCTGACATGTCCACCATACTTACATACACGTGATGGACAAGTCACTAACAATGGGAACACTGCATGGCAATCAGTCTTACAGCTATATAGATAGATCTCTGGCAATGGATGAGACAGACCCCTTTAAGATCCAACTGGTGGGGGGGGGGGTAGTCTGCAAGCACAGACCCTAATTTGACACTTTATCAACAAATCATTGTGCCTTGAGAGAAGCCTAGCCCAGCTACCTACTGGTTGTGTCAATATAGGAGCAACTACAGTACACGGCCTATGGTAGTCTTATAGTGCAGACTCACTGTTACGACTGACCAGGGTTTGTGCTTGCAGACTAGGGGGGGGGGGGGGGCTTTAACATCAAATGGAGTAGGATCGAGGCCTTTAAGATAGGGGAGGAGAGGGGGCATCTAAGCTTGATTCTGCTCTTCCTCTACCAGCTCCTTACGATCCTCTGGGTCTCGTGTTGACTTGCACGTCTTTGAAATATACAGGAATCCAGCAATGAACATCATGATACCTGCACATTTGAAGAAAAAAGATCATAAAATGAAAAAGACATTGTTCAGTTTTAATCATGCTGGTACTTTGTTACAGTACATTACAGCTGTCTTGGTGCTAAGAGTACTTCACAATATAATTTGCTGCCATGATAGCAATCTGATATAAATTGATATCCAAGTATAGTTTAAAGGGATCCGGTAACTTTGTTTCAGATTCTGTAACAAAATCCTGGATTTAGCTCAGCATGCTGCGATGATAATTATAAACCTTTAGGTCAGTCAGGAACCCCATAACTTTTACAAGCCGATCGCCTGTCTGATTATCAAGATATTTATGAATGGAATCGAAAACCAAATTTTGTATTTTCCTAACGGTTTTCGATCAATCATGTAACACTACAGTTTATTGGGGAAAAACAAGTATGGTAAAACCAGTCACTCAAAGATTGTTACTTTTTTTAGGTACTTCTTGATCTTTTTGAAACGCAATTTTTGTTTAAGGCTTAAATATTTAATACACCATATCACAGACACTGATATAACACGTAGGCCGGGCGCGTGCATCTCAGATTTAACATTGTTAAACGATGCCTGTAAGCATTGCAGTAAATATGATGTGCCCACTTTGTAGTATATGACTACATGTATGCAGGAAAATGAAAAGTATCCATGGTGACCTAGTAAATATTGAGCTTCAATATAATATATGCCAATATTTAAATATGTGGTTAGAAGGAGGCCTAAAGCCTTGATTGGTATACTTTGATAGTTTTAGTGACATTTATATAATACAGAACATTAGATTATTAGATAATTACAGAACATTTTTATATCATAAATAGCAAATTACATGGCACCCAAAGTCCTCAAGACTGTGTTAGATAAATTACTGCATTGTCATGAATAATTTTTTTTTTTTTTTTTTTAAATCAATAATACTACATAATCAGTTATGTTATTCTTTACATGCAGATGTACGTAATACATCTACATGTACTGGTAGTCTGATAGATGCAACATTGCATGACATACATTAAAGTCACATTAAATGTATTTTGCCTTGGATTCACAATTCACATGACCTTTTCAAAATCATTGCTTAAAACCAGTGGCAATTAACCTTTAAGGAATGCAAGCTGCATTCATCTGCATCACATATAACATTAAAAGTAGTGATAATTATGTGTATGGAGTTGGAAGTGTCTTCTCTAATTTTCTTCACAATCTGTTCCACTCTCTTTCTCTCTTTTTTTTTTTGCCAATAGATTTGGGAGGGGGGGGGGGCGGTAAATATGTCCCCCTGTAATGGTCGACCTCCCTATAGCTATGCCCCTGGAACAAAAGACTGGTTAATGGTTATCACACAGCCTACACGGTGTGTCACAAAGAAATGCAACAAAAATAAAAATCAAATTGCTATTTCTAATTTCTACATGTGCATATTTCTTCAAATACCGTAAATCTCTGTGTATAAGGCGCACCTTATGTTTTGTTGTTGTTGTTGTTTTGTTGCCGAAAACCCACGCGGGGAAGGACCTTCATTTTACATCGAGGTGCAGTTGAAATTACAAATAATAGTAACAATGTCGTTGTAGAAGAATGTGTAAGATCATTAATGTAAATTAAAAACAGGTCCAGACTCTAAGGCTTCATGATACCAAGTGTCCCACACCAGCCTCATCACATCACCTACCAGAAGCACTGTGTTCTATGCCAAACATCAATAGTCATGCATGATATGAATAGAAAACAAAATTGAGGAATTATTATTATAAACTACATATTGAGATCTATTAGAAAGATTACTTTCAAACCAAGATGACAGACAAATTTGAGTGTTGTTGTAGTTTCCGAGTGGTGAGTCAACACACTGATTACTGAGCTGGGAGACATTGCCAGGCATAGCGCCATAAATCGAAACTAAAAAAAAAAAAAAAAAAAAATTTCTGTACCCCCGACGCACCCCCGACTTTCAAATTTTTTCAGCAAAAAAGTGTGCCTTATACACGGAGATTAATGGTAATTAGTTGGTGAAATCAAATTTATTATTTCTGGTGTATAAAACAGCTGCAAAGCTGACAATTAGAAGGATGACCTTCTATTTGCTTACCCAAGTGTACACAAGAATCACATGTAGGTATATATCTGACTATATGTATGATGTATCCCTGACCATGCAGTGTGTACATTTGTATACATACATGTGTAACTGTGCAATACAATAACTATGCAGTACATACATGATGTAATACATGTATTTTTAATAAAACAATTCATGTTGCTAATTCAAATGGTGCAAAAAACAGGATGCACATCACTTGGCTCTCTCACTATCTCCTTGACTGCTTTGTAAAGGTTAGATAAATACAGCCTAAAACATGACTAGCCCATACTAGCTGATATTTTCATCACACACAGTTCATATATAACGTACAGCTTGTACACAAGGCTTGGCTACATGTACATGCATGCTTGTGCATAGATTTTTCTTCATAACATTTCATTGGTCCATGAATTAGAGAGGCTCAAAACAAGATGAAATTGCACATTTTGGGGGTTAATTTATTTCCTAGATTTCCTCAGATTTCTTTTTAATTTTATGACCAAACAAAATTATCAAGTAATTAAGTTATTAAGGAGGCAGGTAGGAAAAAACGAGAGGGGGTGAGAGAATATGTATGCTAAAATAAAATAGAATAGAAAACGTTGAGGGGGGGGGGGGGGGGTCCTTCACTTTCTGTTTAAAATGAAATGATGGAGGCAAGGAATGACTTCATGTACAGTTGTATGAATACTTGGCATGCTTATCCACTATTTCAGATGCTATTGGGACTGTCAGACACTGTCCCAATGCATTATCATTTACAAACATGTACACGTAGCATGTAGCACAGAATGTCTGTCCACTGGCGTAGCTACATGTACATGTAGCTGCCTTTGTACGTACGCCAGCTTTATGCATTGTTGTTGCAGGGTAGTGGTGCACCTGCAGTGTGCTACTTGCCCTATGGGTAGGTGAAGGTGGGTCAAAGTGATTGTGACTGGAAACTGGGCCAGGAAATTGGCTAAGCCTTGTTCAATACACTTGCATAACATCATATTTCTAATTTCTAATGAAAAAAAGATGAGGGAGAATAGGTACTTCTTGCTCCTTTTCTTCTCTCCCCTACCTCCATGGACCCCCCCCCCCCCCCTCCCCTCCCCTCCCCTCTCTCTCTCTCTCTCTCTCTCTCTCTCTCTCTCATGTAAGTGTACACACTTTTACTTGTTTTTTTTATAGGTCTACAATTTCATCAATTTCTGTGATGTTAATTGAACAGCACAATTCTTATGTACAATTATGTACATGTAGGCTATTATTAAAAGTATTTGAGTAGGCCTCTCTCTAAAAAACCTTAAGTTATCTTTAGTCCTTAATTAGCTCTGGTATATCATCACATCAATCATTATCTTTTAACAATTTCTTACCTAGGTTTCTAATGAGCCAACATTTCAACTTCATTTTTAACTCTTAACTACTAGTTTGATTGTTTTATTCACTGCACACAACATACAGTATGTGTTATGTGTTTTCATCAAAATCAATGAATTTTAAAAATATAATCAAATGTTATATAACATACATCTTAGGAGAGAAAAAGAAGAAGAAACAAATAATAAGTCTTACCACAAAGCAGACGAAGGTCGACACTAAAAGGGATGAAACAGAAGATTCCTCCAATGACGTACACCAATCCTCTTTTCCAGGTATCAATAAACCATATGGCTTTGATACATTTACCACATCGCTGTCTGCCAATTCAAATATTAAAGAAAGAAAAAAAACAGGTATATAAATTTGTTTTTATCGATTTTGAAGGTGTAAAATAACAAAACTGTCTACAACTTCACAGAAATCAATCTCATTTGTTTTTCACTTTTCCTGCTTTTATCATTGTAGATGTTTCCTGGCCTGCCCTTCACGCATGACTCAAATATGTAGTGTGTGACTAAATGTAAGCACATGTCAGCCCTTTCCATATAACATTAATTCCTTTTTTTCTGTATACTTAATATATAAAAAGCTGCATTCTTCCTGTATCATAATTTACTTTCAGTAAAGAACAGAAATAAAACCTGCTGCGTATATACCTTGAAATCTGATGAATTAAATTAAAAATAGCATTCATTCAATTGATACAAATAAAATAATCTGAGTGAAAAAATGATTTGTTTCCAGCTATTCCGAATTTCCAATTTGTAACACTGATAATACAAATACTGTATCTTCAGGTTATATACCTGCAACAAGTAGTGTACGTGAAAAGAGTCATCATTTCCAGCAGCAGAACAATTCCACCTGCAGCACTAGGAGAAAGAAGGAAAAAAAGAATGAAAATTTGTGCTCATTTCGTTTTTTTTTAAATAGAATAGATGGCTGATACTAATATTGATGCTTTTAGGTTGAGCGTACATGTATGTTGTAGTTGTACTGAATTGACAAATTGTTTTCTAGTTTTATTTGCCCTGCTCTTGAGGATCTCCCCCCTTCATATCAGTACAGTATACAAATGATGCATGCGCATGAGTTCATTATACGAACCATCCGCACTCGAGTTGAGGCTGTGTGTATGTATTGCACAAAGCCCTTAGGCTGAGTGCGGTAGATAGATACAGCATCAACGAGGGCGGATAGATCGTATAATGAACGAATGAAAACATGCATCATTTGTTTTATACAACGAAACTCCTAGATCTTTGTTATTTGATGTAAAAAGAATTCATTCAAGATTGTTTTGTGACAGTATGGCTGACAAATAAATCTCAAGTTTAATAAGGCTTAATTTAGTGTGCACACGTATCTATAGATATAGCAAGCGCACTTACCTCTACCCATTTACGCATAGTGCTGCACAAGAATAGGCCCATGCACACGCAGTATTAAGCGCTCTAACCTCTACGAGCACTATACTGCGCACTGAACAAGAGTGCTATACTACTGGAAAATATTGAACGCTTTTTCATGAACAGGCTCAGTAAATGAATCACACGTGACCGCGCATGACCAATCATTTGATTAGGATCTGGGAGTGAGTTGTATAATACAATATATACCATGCAAAATAATCATACATACAAATAACTGATCGAATTATTCATACCCTTACCAAGTTTTGAAAAGGTATGTGAAAAATTGATTTGTCCCAGTTTATGTTTCCTGGGTACGTGACATATTAAATCTTACATCTGAAAGTATTAAAAAAAGGCCCTTATTCTCATTATTGAGATTCTCATTCTATGATTGTAAAACCCCACAAAAACATCAAACAAAGGGGTTTGAATAATTTAATTGTTAACTATATACCTTAATTTTCTACAAAGGGGATCTGTGTACTATTTAAGAGAATTAGAGAATTGTACAGTGGCTGTATGTCTTACCATGTTTCAGTTTATAAAACATACCATAATAATCATTTTCCATGAACACTACTTGCTCATTAATTTGACATCTTCAACTGAGACAACGTTAACAGTCTTTATTGTATGCGTTTTTTTAAAATGAATGCTTTATACTTACAAAAGATAGGCCCAGATCCAAAATTTGGCAGTGGAGTTGACCACAAAATAAACTCCTACTCCGAGGAGAGCTATAGGGATGAAAAAAAAAAACATTTCTGTCAATTAAGCGACATGCGGAATACGGCCCTGCTGACTCCAACTTCAGAAGGTTTAGAAGTGTATTAAGCTATTAAAGCTGTACACTCATACAGTTCAGAGAGAATCTGCATGATATTGTACATAAAGTGTTTGCTCTATGCAATTTCAAAGTTATGAGACTAAAAATAATACAATAATAACATAATTTACTACCAATAATACTAAAGACTAATGAAAACAAAAGAACAGAAACTGTTTTGAGAATAATACATGATATAGGACGATATTATTATGGTTGAAGAGTGAATTAACGTCAGAATCACTTTTTACAAGGATCGTTTTCATATGACATCAACAGATTTTTAATGGTAACTATAATGACTTAATTTTGCTTTATATGATCATCTTCTTTACTTTTACATATTTATCAATTAGTTCTAATTTATTATTTTCATTCAATTACTTTTTAAAGTACACAATGTAATGCTGGAATTAAATGCCCTGCCCCCCCCCCCCCCCCCCATGCAAATGATCAAACAGGCCAGTGCCAATTAACAAATCTTGTATTCATCATGTTTGGTAGTTTGGTCATTATTAAATTATTAAATTGCAACAAAATAGCCTACTAAAACAGACCCCAAACTTCGGGTAGGGTTAGGGTTAGGGTTAGGGTTAGGTTTAGGGTTAGGGTTAGGGTAGGGTTAGGGTTAGGGTAGGGTTAGGGTTAGGTTTAGGTTTAGGGTTAGGGTTAGGGTTAAACTGAAGTTAGAAACCCTAAAGTATAGGATTGCCAAATTTTGGATACCTTACACTAGCGCCCTAATTTCTTTACTTGCATGTTTATAACTTGGAATGTAAACCTGAACATTCATAATATCGGATAAGAATTTACAAAATTACATGTGCATGTTGGTGAGGGGTCTTGGCTTTGTACTTTGGACCAGCGTGTATTGTTGGCAATCGAAACCTCCCTGTGAGATCATGTGGCTTAGCTTTGTTTCACTCTTCACTGCACTATATTCAGTTCACAACTACAGGTTCAACTCTTTTGATAAACATGTTATTGTTAACGAATCATTGTATACAAATACTCACCAATAGAAGTCATTAATGCCCAGACATTAGAAGCACATGCTGGGTGGCAACCAAATAGTTGAGATCTTACAGATCGACTTGTTCTAACCGTTATTCTATGGTCATCCGCCATTTTTTCACTTCGATTTTCCACACGTCGTAACACAACTCAGTTGCCAACTGCACACTGACTGCATGCAGCGAAGCTACGTACCAGCAAACCTGCAGTAAGCGGAACTGTACGAGTTTCACCCCGCTGAACTCTCCCGTCTAGTCTGTTAATAGAGGCCCAATAACGTGTACGTGCTCTTTCAATCAAAATAAACTAGTGGCTAGCTAGTTATATCATGTGACCCAGCATATGTTTTCTGTAGAATAAAATAACAGCACGATTGACCCAACCTAACCTTTCTTTCCGACCTTGTTTCGTTGATGGTATTGTTATCTGTGTCGTATGTGAGTCATAATATTGACAGAGATGATGACGATTAGAGAAAAGTCAATGCCATAAAGTAAAGACCCTCTAGTCTATTATCAAGGTTACGTAATGTAAACATGAAGCCGCGGAGCTGAGCCCGCGTACAGTGGGGATGGGCAGGAGCGGGGCTGTAGGATTCTCCAATCATATGTAGGCTTTCGGTCTAGATATAGATAAGTCCCAGCTTTACCAGATGAGATCTCCCTGAACATGACTATGTGCACACTGCCATTAGCCTAGCTATAATAGCCCTGCTTTAAGAAAAAATGATTAACAAACATATAAAAACTTATAAGAAAAAGTAGAAAGGAGAAACAATCTCTTTTACAGAAATAGCTATCTGAAAATATTTGAGCATAAACTATCTAGCTTAATGTTTTCATGTATTTTTGTGTTTCATGTATCCATAGATGGGTTCGCTGTAAAAATGAAGGGGTGAAAATGCCAGAGGTAAAAATTTTGGAGGTAAAAAATGCCAGAAACTCTAGCGCTGTCTGTAATAATTATATGCAAAAAGCAGGGGCGGATCCAGGAATTTCTTGCCGGGGGGGCACACGGTGGGAAAGAGATTGGCCGGGGGGGGGGGGGGGGGGGGGGGGGGCACGCCCGTTTTTCAGTAAATTTTGGGCGAATTTAGGGCTGATTTTAACATATTTTTGTTTGGCCGGGGGGGCACGTGCCCCCTTTTTACCCCCCTGGATCCGCCACTGAAAAGTTGTGATTTCTGTTTAACCTGGGCATTCAATATTTGGTCATGTTTTTTCAATGTTTGGCTTGTGCTACTCTGGCAAGTCCATGCACTCCAAAAACAACTTACTTTCAATAGAAGCAGAAAAATCAGATAAAACAATCAAAACAAGTTTGAGCTAAATTGGATAACTAATAAGAAAGTTAAACATTTTTAATGATATGAAAGACTTTGAACATCACAAGACAAATTGGCAACTCACTCATGAGTCTGTGACGTCATTGCCTCACTATCCACTCATTGTTTTGTTTATATTGATGATACAAATTTCCCATTTCCCCCCTAAGAATCTTATTTCTTCACACCAGCATCCAAGTTATATGTAAACTGGTTTTGTGTGGGTGCACAAATATAGAGGTTTTTTCAGTTAAATCATGAAAAATTTGAATTTTGATAAACTATTCATATAAAAATCAATAATTATGAATATACAATATTCAGAAAATAGTATCAATTCTTTAAAGTTCATATAAGATTTTGTGAAATGTCATGCACGCAATATCATACAAATCAAAAGACATTTAACCTCGGCAAAGGCATGGGAAAATCAAGTTTTGGGGGATAAAAAGGGAAATTAATTGGATTGAAATACATAAAGCAATTGATTATAGTGAGGACACGACGTCACAAACTGATAACCAAATTAGCAATTTGTGTAGTGATTTCCATTGTTCCATACTTTTTCAAAACATACTGCTACACAAATAAATTATCACACATGTAATCCAATGACAGTCTTATCCAATATTTATTCAGAATATATATGCACCATGTCCTCACAGAGGTCATCAAATAGCATTATTTACAAGTTAACAAACCTTTGGATTGTAATTATTCAGATTCAAGGTTTAGTTGTCATGACTCCAAAGTCTTTGGTCAGTCAACATTCAAGGTGATGAATATTTGATAAGAATTGTTGACCAGATTTGCTCAAGTTAAATTTCTAAACATTTCACATCACATTTTTCCTCTGACATTTTTACAATGAACACCCCCCCCCCCCCCTATTAAGTGAGGTAGCACTCAAACAGTCTAATCCTTATTTCTTACATTTACATTTATCAAAGTCTCCCTCAATGCCACCCCCTAAGCTTCTCTGCACTATCTAACTGACAAGCACACACATACTGCTACACAAATAAATTACCACACATTTAATCCAATGACAGTCTTATCCAATATTTATTCAGAATATATATGCACCATGTCCTCACAGAGGTCATCAAATAGCATTATTTACAAGTTAACAAACCTTTGGATTGTAATTATTCAGATTCAAGGTTTAGTTGTCATGACTCCAAAGTCTTTGGTCAGTCAACATTCAAGGTGATGAATATTTGATAAGAATTGTTGGCCAGATTTGCTCAAGTTAAATTTCTAAACATTTCACATCAAATCACACAGAATCACTTCAACAAAATGTTCTCTACAACAACAAGAAAGAGTTTTCTGGGCAAAAACTGAAAATTCAGTTAAGATATGTTCAATGTGACTTGATTGATAGCTATCAGTTATATGGTTATAAAATGAAATTAAAATGAATGTCTACGTCCTGGATGGATTTATCTGAATAGCAAGTGGCAGTACGTTTAACATACATATTTTTGTATTTCCTTTCAGATTGAATACACATTAATATATTGCACATTAGTCCCTTATCATTCCAATATCCTATATACACATTATCAAGCACTAAAAGTTGAACAAAAGGATGCATTTTACTAGTACATCAAAACATTGAGAGACATAGATTCTAATCAACTCACATTATTTTTTTGATTGAATTGTGTCTTTAGGAGATGCATCAAAAAGACTTAAGAACCTGCCATAGAGTAGAGGCGATAATGGGTTTCACCTTCTTTCTACATGGACTAAAGGAGACCAGTCATGTATTCAGCAAGTATGGGTAAAATAAACTCCAAAATGGGCTAAAAGATAAGGAAAACATGAAAACACTACAAAGATGGTAACCCAAGTCAAACTTAGGTCTAGCGTGCATGCATGCACGTGTAGATGTGTCAAACAGTCTATCCCAAAGTTGCTTCAGAGTATTTGAATTTGCGATTTCTCTTTACAGAAGTTATATTTAAAGTGAGTATTTTTAGTATGAAACCATCACAGTACACAAAGATTTCAAATATTCATGGTGATAGACCCCGGGGCAGACCAGCCAAGAAATGGTTAGATTGTGTAAAAGCTGATTGTGCTACCAGATGTCTAGGATCCCTAATAGAAGTGACCAGAACATCACAAGATAGGAAGATCTGCCGTGAGGTCATGAAGCAGAAGCCATCACACATCTCCCAGATGGTGTGGAAGGCTTAGGTCATGGTAGGTCAAGGTCATTTTGAGTATATTAAACTAGCATTGATAATGGAACCCTAAAATGATCTACATTTGCCACACTCGACCCAGATGATGTAAATGGGTACCTGGCAGGAGTTAATTCCTTGAAACGCTGGAGCGTTGTTTAAACGGCAGCTAGGCTAAAGTCTGGGTAATAAAAAATGCGCCTCGGAATAGAATTATCTAGATAGACGGCGCTATAGAAATACCTATTATTATTTGAGCAAAGTAAAATTGTGTGATTGATTCATTCCCTCTATGCTCATAACTTTATATTGAAAGGAATAATGAAATGCAATGAATTATAAACAAAAAAGTTTTTTTTAGGGGATCATAATATAACATTTTTTCATAAATAATAACATACAAAACAGATCTCAATGATCTAATATATTCAATATCTCATCCCATTTTAAGTTCCAGTTTTAATAATCCCAATAAAGACAATGAAAAACAAGATGTCTTATAAAAAAAATGTTCTGATAAAATTCAATATACAAACTATTTGATTCAATCTGTAGATCATAATTTCTTCAAGATGTTTTGTATACCCCTAGAAGACATAATATCAATCTCAAAACAATACAAGATATTCCAATGTTCAAGATTAAGGAGCAAGGGGGGGGGGACTGTTACATACTAAGGCCTACATTACTAGTAAGTTAAATCTCTTAATTACCATGAGCATGAAATTATGAATATGAACTGGGTGCATCAACTAGTCTACCCATATGTCACGTTTTTCTTCATTGTGTAATGTGGGTATTCCAACTTGCAATAACCTTTTAACAAAGTAATAATTGAAGCTGACATTTCAAACATAGTACAGCGAGTATGTAACGGTAAAGCAGTGCTCCCACTTAGCCGAGTTGAAGCATGGAGTTGTGGCGAGCTGGTGCAATCTTATGGCAAGCCGTTTTATCATTAAAACATATTTCTTGATTTCAAGAATTAAATTCTTAATATCACTAAATCAAATTCTTGATATAAAGAATTACCATTGCTTTACAACGTAAAATTATTTCTTCATTTCTTCATCTCTCTTCTGATGCATATAACCTCATTCACTGTCTGATAGTGTCCACGAGAAGAAACAAAAGCAATGATCTCAAATTCCTATATCATTTGCAATTTCATTTCATCACTTTGGAACATTATTTCTTTGGTGATCTTAGTGTGATTCACCCAATACAGATCTTGAAATATGTCCTGAACATCAAAAGCCACCTTGTCAATACGACTACATTCTGCATCTGAGCTAGGAAGGAGGCAAGGATACCTTGGATAAGTTCAATCACTTCAATTCTTGAAATGAATCCAGGAGATTGAAGGCCACCTCTGTCATGTCAAAAGGACTGTGCTTTCCATCAGGAGCTAGCTAGGAAGGAGGCAAGGATCTCTTGGAATAGATCAGTCACTTCAATTCTTGAAACGAGTCCAGGAGATTGAAGGCTACCTCTGTCATGTCAATAGGACTTCATTCTCCACCTGGAGCTAAGAAGGAGGCAAGGATTCCTTGGACTAGATCAGTCACTTCAATTCTTGAAACGAGTCCAGGAGATTGAAGGCCACCTCTGTCATGTCAAAAGGACTGTGCTCTCCTCCTGGAGCTAAGAAGGAGGCAAGGATTCCTTTCTGTTTGTTGGACTGAAGAAACTCTGAGATCACCTGCCATCTCTCCTGCAAAATCCAAATAAGTGAGAAGAATCTAATAAATTTCTTGTATGAACTTGATACAAGCTCTTTTAATGTATATTATAAATGAATGAAACAGATCACTCTTTTTAAATTTCCTATTATCTTAAAATGTTAATAACTTCATTAAAATATTCAACACCTCCACTCTATTCTTCAAATATAAAAAACTCACTTAGAAAACTGGTTAAGATTTTCGTCTAACATATCCAAAGAGGTATGAATCTAAACAAGATATTTCAAAAGTAGTATTTCTACATTAACATTCTTAAACATTTCCTTGTATCTACAGCATAGGTTGCTCAAAACAATCAGTTTTTTAATATGCTTACACTGTCTCTCTCCTCCTCAGCCCACCTGTAAGGCGGTAATGATGGTAGTCTCATGATGGGATACACAGAGTCCATGAAAGTTGATGTGAATAGCTCTTTCATCTGCTCTGGATCTTTCTGTAACGCCAAATGATTTCATAGTGTCTTTATTCCCATTGACATTGACTGTTATTATCTTTAATGTAATTTCTATTTTATTATTCATTTTTACAAGTTTGCAGACCCAATTTTTAATTGGTTCTATGGATATGCTAAAAATTATTTCAATAAAGAGAGGACAGCAACAAGAAATGTTTAGCAAACTTTGGTTCGCATCTCCCTTGTTAAGTTAGAGATATCAAAAAAATTAAAAATATCACATAAAATGTGTCATTACATAGCACTCTACTGATGCTAGAACATGGATGCTTCATTACATTGCCAGTTAGTTCAAAAATGAATAGGAAATTATGTTGCAGCTATTACATCTCTACTATATCAAGTTAGAACAAAATCTTTTTCCAATGACAAACAATATTACAATTAAACCAATCGTCCTTTTTCATTATTATACATTGATCCATGATCCTGTGACCTTTAGGATCTGACCTTATGAAATCAAATGCTTTTCAGGTAATTTTTTACAAAACGTTTTACGTACTTCAGCCAAATGTGTGGTCAACATGGGCTCCATTTCTGTTGAATTATCACTGTGACGGTAATAAAATATTTTTGGGAATTGTTACACTTTCATGACCTTATGATCTTTCGCCTTTGACCTCTTACACCGAAAATCTAATCACTTCATCATTGTATGCTCATACATACTTTGTCTAAGTTTGGCTTGAATTGCTTCAATGCCTTTGAAGTTATTGTGGTAACAAGATATTTTTTAAAAGCTATGAGCAGAAGAAATATTTTACCTTGTCAATCTTCTTGTTCTTTAGCTTCTTTTCTGCCCAGCAACTCTGTGAGAAAATATGTGTGAAATATCGATAGTCGATTAAATACATCATTCATAACTTGTTTGAATATAAGAAATCTAGTTATAACTCCATATATGATTCCGATCCAATGAACTTCTGTAATTTTCTCTCATTTTCTAGTTTTGTTAAATTCAATTACTTCATTTTTCATTCTTGATTTAAAAATGAAATCAATATAAATCCAAATAAATCATACATACAATCTGAAAATGAAGAGGGGAGCTACATAAATAAAGTCCTTAGGGCTTTTATTTCTCCCTTTCTATTTACAATCATCTCCTACATCTTCTGATCATCTGCATTACCGGTACATTAAATATTTTATTTTTCTCATTCTGCATTTTACATTAAATACTCTAATTTCATCATTCTAAATCTATTTATTTTTCTCATCATCATCTATAGTTACCTTTTCTGGTGTATCTAAGTGATGGGGACTTACCCTTAATGCATCCATGATGTCTGGATACTTGGTGGCTTCAGGGAAGTTTGCCAGCACTGGGCAATGAATCAGATCTAAAAATAAACAAAGTATGTTAAACTGTAACTTATGTGTATTTTACTTTCTTTCTTGAATTCTTGCCCACAATTATACAACTTCCACACAACTGCGCCAGGAGTGTCATTTTTGACAGACAGTACCACTGAAATCTGAAATGTAAATCATTTTATAATCCTATGATATAGTTCAATGCAGTTCATTATAAAAATATGTTGTTGAATTACAGGCCAATGAACATGACTACCAGTACAGGGGAGTGTTTCACAAAGACTAAGATCGACTTTAAGTTCGACTTAATTATGGCAGGCTCTTCATGCCACTATTTTCTCTCATCATTCACTGGCATTGGTTTCTCAAGGGACGTACCAATCGTGGTCACAAATCTACAGAATTTACATTTGTTGATAGTTCATTATTGAAGAAAAAAATATTATCTAAAGATCATAGTCGAGAGACCAATGGTGAGAGCAACCAGTGGCATGAACAGCCTGCCATAGTTAAGTCCAACTTAAAGTTGATCCTAGTCTCTGTGAAACACTCCCCTGGTTTTGTCATCAATGCTTCCAGTACATGTTTTAAAGAGATTCCTCCTCATTGCTTATCCTCCACTAACTCAGAAGAGCCATTACAGTGTAGAAATGACTTGTGTACTGTACCTGCATTCTGAAGATCTATCCTATCCCGTAGAACCTCGACGGCCTGAAGATTGCGGAAGATACTGAGGAATGGGAGATAGCCTAGAGAGCTCACTATCGTTTCTGGTAACGTGCTGTAAAGGAATGATCCATTTTATCATTAATTAGATTACATTTGGTACTCCCCTGAACAACATATGTAGTGAGTCTCACAAGGGGAGTACAGCATTGCATTTATTCATAACGTATATGTGTGTGTCAGTTGTAGAATACTTTACAATGTTTTTAAACCACTATACAAAAAAAAAAGAACAATAGAAAAATTAATGGTAGTACAATCAAAAAGGACATATCACCCATCAGTATTTTCTATTACTTTCACAGGCTAAAAATTCATGATTTATCAAATAAACAACAAAATCATAGGTTTGTCACTCTTATGACAGCTTTACATTACAACATGACTGCACCTTCCATCAATTTATAAATATGTAAAGCAAATTATACATTGAGTAACTATAATGGTATTCACTTGCAACTAAAAATAATTCAAGATACAATGCTCTCTTTAAAAAGAACTCACTCTAGTAAAGGCTTCTGCTCTTTGGTTGGTGTGATGAATTTGATCTGAATCCTCGGTTGCTTGTTTGCTGACATCATTGAACGGAATTTACTGGAACTTGCTGAAGTTACAGGGGAGAAATGGAAATGTATGAGAATACATACTCTATTTGATTTATAAACCATAAATGGTTACTAGACTTCAACTTTTATTTTTCTTCATTTAATTTGATTTGACCCAGTAGTCTATAGAACTGTTCTAAAAAAAGAAATGTTACAAGTCAATTAATGAATTTCTACATTTTTTATGAACCAAAGCTATTGGGAAATCAATTTCTTATTCTATGCACTTCATTTTTCCAGGCACGAATCACTCAGTATCTGATGTCTGGGACTGCCTTTTGATTTATCCAATAGACAGATGTGTTTCTGCGCTAGATTCAAGTACTCTGTGCACCCCTAGATTATACCTTGGATTAGAATCGTAATAACTTTTTTTTCCTGCCAACCATTACTGCCTACTCACACCTTCACCCCCTTATATCTGACCAAATATATTCCTCCAAGATTTATATTCAAATAGAAAACATATCTGAAAGATCCACAGCAATATATCTTTTCAATGGAAATTTCAACAACATAGTACACAGCAACTGTATTAAAGTAAAGCCAGATTTGAGTGACAAAATATTTCAAATAAACATCAAACTACATTTAACAGGATCAGTGAATGGAAAGAAGAAAGTCATTTGACAATATAATGCACTGAACATGAACTTATGACTTTAACACAAATTCACTGAGTTTGTGTTGTTGTTTTTTAAGTTAGAAAAAAAAAACAGTGAAAGCATGAAGTAAAACAATTACGGTATTATCTGTGAACAAGTGCTAAATCCAATATACAATCAACTCTAATGGTGCAAACTAGTGCAATCAGGCTAAGAAAACTGTATCAAACATTCAAAACTTAGATTAATGAGATAATTTTTTAACCATAATTCAATTGTTATTGTTAATTAGGATTTAACTGTTTTTCATGGTATTAAACTTCACAATCCATGAGTCCATTTTGATTTTCAAGAAGAAAATCAAGCTTTTCTTTGATAAAATATCTATTAAATGTAATTGATTTAGGTGTTTAAACTGCCTAATGCACTCTAAGCGTTAAGTGAACTTGATGAGTGCAAAAACAGCAAGCAACTGGACCTAAAAAATACAAAAAAATTGTAATTTCAACTAACTTTAGACATGACAATAAAGGACTTCACTTGAATCAATTTCAGCAATAAAATTACAAGTTACAACAACAGCAAAGTTTTGATGATTAAATCGAGACTGAATGCTGCAGGTCCTTTCCCACCAGTGTAAAAAATGATGTACTGCTTCAATTTTTTTCACATTTAAAGGACATCCACAGTCTTGTCCCTCAAACTCTTTGTCAATCTGACTCAGACTACCTCCGAACAATGCAGCAATGACATTGTTTTGTTTTTCTCTTTGACTTCAGTTGGTTATAGCAAGATAAGCCAACCAGCATGACACCTCTTAATTCCACATATAAAACAGAGTTGAAAATAAGAAACCTAGGCCCAACACAAAACTTCTTGGTCACATCCAATCTCTAAATACCTGTTGAACTTGTTGAATCTCCTAGTTTTGGAATGAAATTAATGTTAAAATTAAGCAACAATGATTAACAAAAATGTTAGCGTGAATGCAAATTCTAGAAGGTACTTTCTCAATTAAAAAAAATATTGAATCATCCTTACCTTCAGCCTCTTCATAGCAATAAACACAAGCCATGAAAACAAAAAAAATGTTTGTTGGTATTTCAAACAGAATCATAACAATGTATTCTCCAATCTATCAACAATACTTCACATTTCTCCTTGAAAACGCAGCTACATAGGAGTATTATCTCCCTTGTCGTTCATGAAATTACTGCAACATAAAGTTAATGGCAATTTTTGTTTGTGTGTAGAATGTTTTCAATTTTTTCAAATTGAGGGAATGAACACCCTAATCAGCATGAATGTTGTTTTTCCATAAGGAGGCCACATATCCTTAATTTGGAGCTATAATGCAGTTACATCATATCCTGTTACAATCAATTACCAACCTTTAGGCTGTAGTTCCAGCAAGATATGATAAACCAAACTCAAATGCTATCTCGACTATAATAAATCAACTATTTCAATAAGACATGGAAGTCATTCATACCTGTGGAAATATCAAAAGTTCTTTTATTGGCCATCACACTAAAGAACACAAAATCTCAGAAATAAAGAAAAGTGACACATTTCATCGCCCTCCTCAATTATTCATTAATATCTACGCTTCTAGATGTCTCTTACTTTTCACTTGTGAAAAGTGACATTGAAAACTGAACTTACTTCTTCTACTGATAGAAGGGTCAACTTCTACTTCCTGTTCGAAGGGCGTCCCACCTTGCACTTGGAATTCATACATTCTAGAAAGATAAAATAAGCATTCATGAACAATACTGCAAATATTTATTCCAATATTGCAAAAAATAAACATCTTAAAGTGATACAAAGAGTATATACATGAGTATCTTATCCAGATGGAAGAGTGTTATCACTAAAGTACTAAACAATAACTATAATGCTATAGTATTGTTCAGGAATTCGACATCCCTGATCCTGTTACAAGTTATAACTTGTAAGCCATTTATAAGCCATTTGCTTTAATGGAATAGTCAGGTAAATGAAGTATCCGAGTATTAAATGCATGACAAAATTATAAACGTTCAATAGTATGTGCTTTTGAATGAGTCTTCGCATTTCATTTCATACAACAAGTGTTTAATAAGACTTACTTATTGACTATTGGTGCTCCAGTTGCTGTGTCATAGAGCGGTACATTGACCCATCCACAGCTCAATTCTCCTTTCTCTCCAGTTTTCTTAGAAATAATATTATAGGCAAATGTAAATATACTTCTTTAAAATACATGTACACTCTGAAGTACACTGTACCCTTTCAAACAAAAATGTTCACTTAATATTGTTATTTCATTCATGTGGTTGATTAAATAATTTCAAATACCTTGGTCAAATATTACTCATACATTAAAGTGGAGGTGATGTGGTAAAAGAGAGGTGCAGTGGTCTAGTGGATAAATCCTAGGACTGTGGACCACAAGGTGTGGGTTCAAATCCCCATCGCGGTACTAATGTATTTTGGCAAGACATTGATTTACACTTGCCACACTGCACTCAGGTGCAGCAAGTGGGTACCTGGTAGGATTTATTCCTTGAATGTACTAGGCCCTATACAAGAACGGTATACTATTATAGAGTTATCGCAAATGTATCTTACAATTATCATTTGTTGAACAAAATATATATTTTACTCTTCATTGAATGATAAAGACTACACTTAATACCATTTGCTTTCTAGTCAGCAAACTTATTCCATACAAATTTTACATTTAGGACTGTTTAAATTTGTAATATTGTCTGTACTATTACAAATTTAGACAGTCCTAGAAATCAAATGGTATTAAGTGTAGTATGAAGTGACACTCACCGGTCTCACGTATGAAAGACACAGCTCAAAGAGAAGACCTGAGAACAAATAATAGAGAAAAAACAAGAATAAATGACATTCTGTGAGAGTAATTTATCATGCTGGGTATCAATTATTTCTTAAAAGTGATTGTTAACAATAAGTAAACCTTGACATAAGCATTTACTCGTTAGTTTCTATATACACATTATCTGTCACAATCAATGACTTATAGCCTTTACATAGAAATAGAGATGTTCTATTTTCCACTGTAAACAGGATGAATGACAATAAGTGCCAGTTCTCTTTGCCACCGATCTCCCTTGGATTTGTATTCCTACTTTGATGTATTACAAGTAACTTGAAAGAAAAAAAAGGATTATTTTTGTTTTGTTAAATGACTGAATTGCATTCTCATACTTCCAAATAGAATGATATCAAAGAAATTGAATACCGTACTTGCTTAACATCAAAACACTACTATCAATTGTCATTTTCTCTGTCATTCCATCAACCCATGGCCCTAAAAGCACCTAAATGACATGACTCTGACCACTATTTACCTGTGTTTTCCTCTGTACGAGATGATCGAATGAAACAATCTCCATCTAATATACTAGGTAGCAGAGATGTAACCTGTAGATAGATATAAAAACAATAATAATAATAATAATATGTTTTGTTTACCCAGAGTAGCCTCATCAGTATTAATAGTATTTTCCTTGAGAGCCCTAGATCATATCATGTCATTAACAGATTATCATTTGATCGATACAAAGAAAATACAAATTATATCAACTATAACAAATAAGATTATACATTATTTAAACATATTTGTGGCTTACACCCAGTAAAATACAGATCGATCAATCAATCTTATTTACTGGGTGTAAGCTACAAATATGTTTAAAAAATTGAAATTTCTCCCAGGAAGCATTACATTTATAAAAGTTATTGTCCTATGGCGGACTAGTGAATTTTAATTAATAAATCAGAATAAATCAGGAGAGCTCGGGTATTTCATTCTAGTTCATCATGACTGTGCCATGGACCAGTGATGGCCTGGTGGTAGAGTCGCTGCCCGGCAAGCAGTAGATGCAGGTTCAAGTCCCGCTGGTTCCAAGATTTTTCTGACTTGTTTTTTCAATACTGATCGATCAATTGATCTTATTTACTGGGTGTAAGCCACAAATATGTTTAAATAATTGAAATTTCTCCCAGGAAGCATTACATTTATAAAAGATTATACATGCATTGGACAATCTTGTATTGTGAAGATAGTGAAAATGTACTTATGTTGTACTTAATATGGCTACTCCGCACACATTCTTCCTTATTACCGGTATGTATAATATCTGTATCATTCATGTCTCATTTCAGTCTTTACCTTGGGCGAGAATCTCCATGTCTTGGGATCATTTTTATTCCATGTAGCTTGTATAGTGTGGATGTTACTCAGAATCTGTGAAGTGATACAAACATTAGATATGAGATACAACACATTCATATTCACTAATGATAATAAATAATTAGAATTTTTCGTCGGTTACATTTAAAACAAAAAATTCATTTTAATTCATTTAATTTCATACATTACATACCGTTATATAACACAACAGCATAATGTACATGTTTTGCATTTGCATGCATTGTATATAATAAAAACATACAAGTTACAGAACAGGAAGTTGCATGATAATAATGAATTTGACTGTATATTAATGAACCTTACCTTGTCACCATCAAAGAAACAGATTCTGACATGCCGACTTCTGATTTCGATGCCTGAAATATGATAAAAAGAGGAAGGGTTAAAAGGGGTTTGCCAGATTAACAGTATGATCTTGTTATAAAAGCAAAAACCCACATATAATTAAGAATATAGCACTGACAAAGTAAGATGATCAAAATGAAAACAATTCATATGTAATCAGCTGAACTTCTATCAGTATCAACCATTGAGACAGTCCTCTGGAGTGTGTGACTTTGACTTAGGTAGCATTACTAATTTTACAAAACCCTGCAACATTTACTGTAAAATTTACTACCATGAATCATCTAAAAACTACTTGTGTCTGGGAGCAGGAAAAAAAAAGACCCTCGGGTCTCTCCTCCAAAATCAGATGTACAGGAATACCATTACACAAGGTTTTCAACTTTCTCTATGCAGGTTTTGTATTGAATTCTAAGTAATCATCTACTTGACATACAACCATATCAATCACTTGCAAAGGATGGATTACAGCAGAACTAAGAAGCATTGACTGACCTACTCCACATGGAGGCATATTGCGGACCATTAGAAGTGTGAGGATCTTCTGAAGGCGGACTGTCTTAGCTCGGATCTGGTTCTCATGCGGAGACCAGTTCAAGTCCTGGAACCCTAGACAGGACTCGGTAAAGCGAGGCTTCAAGAAGTTGCACAGTGTGTAGGCATCTGTCAGAAAATGAAATAAATAATTCACTTATTTCGTTTTAAAATAACGTGAGAAAACTTCTGTATAGAAATATTCTGTAGAATTTCTATGTCAAAGTATATGATATATTATGTATGTAAACTTATTTTGATTCTTTGTACGTTTGTAAAATACGGTGAGCAAAACAAATTTCCAATATTGGACAATAAATTGAAATTGAATTGAATTGAATTAAATTGAATGAACCCATTACCTCTCGATTCTTGTATCAAGATTTGATGCAATTTTGAAAAGATTCAAGAAGTACAAACATCACTTTTGTTAACAAAGAGTTAGAATCATGAGGGAAAAGATCTGGGAAGACATGAATTATCTCTGAGTGCTTTACTGGTATACAAACCTAGCCTGAGATGCTTAGCTGTAGTAGAAGGTCTGAATCCTGCCGGTATAGCACCCATTGCTGTTAACACATCAGTCACTCCAGTCTGTTGTAGTAAAACAAATCAATGTAAAATACCATGTTAGCTTGAATTACACAGAAATGTATGGGGCGAAGTACCATCAGGGAGCACAAATAGTGTATAAACAATCTGCTGGCACAATCAAGATGATGTAAGAAAAAACAACCACACATCTTCCCGGATTAACATGGCTTCATCATGTAGAGTTTTCAGTTATCAAAAACACTAAATCATCAGTGGAACATACAATATTATTTCTTTTGCACTCAACAGCTGGGACCATAAAATAAAAGTGTGCAGTTCAAATTTGTTTTTTATTAATACAAGAAGGGTGTTCAATCAGATTAAATATAAGCAATGATAATCAAAATATACATACCTCAGTAACAGACTTCCTCAGGCCCCTCCAGAGTTCTTTACCACTGTATGACATGGAAGTAAAAGATTACAATTCATCAATTAAGAAATTCATATAGACCTACTGATGACAGACATATAAAAGTCGGGGTATGGCATTTTTTTTTTTGGGGGGGGGGGGGGATTAGAACAGGTGACTCAACATTAGTTGCGATTGAAACCTGGGATGAAGCTTTATCTTTTCCACATCCTAACTCTAAATGATGGGTACACTATTATATCTCTGGACCTTAGCTGCACAAAGTACTGATAGGTACTCAAAACATATTGACAGTATTAGAAGCCTAGACGAATTAGGTGCAGCAAAGCAGCATGTATAAAGACATTGGATTGAAGTTCAAGTTTTTTTTTAAAATCCTTTACTAAGGAGAGCACACATAATATGTAACTAACTTTGATGAAAAAGAAAATTATAAGGACAGTTGAGACCTTGAAAATCTTAATGCAATTTACAGTTGGTTGTATGTTTCTAGAGTGATAAACCTGAATCTGATAGGATGGCAAACTATTATGAGGTAAAATCTTTTAAATCTGGTGAACTTTTCCTGATCCCTTTCAACTATAAAAAAAACACCTGCAATCGCACAAGTAATCTGTTTGTAAGAATGCTAGGGCTACTGACCTACGATAAGAGCTAAGCAAGGATCATTGGAATTGGGAAAGTGGGGAGGGGGGGGGGGAGGGGCATGTGGCTGTGGGTTTTCATGCGGTGCCATTTCCATGTATTATCATGATGCATCACAAATAATTTTACATCTAACTCACTTAGCATTAAAAGAATTATAGTTTAACAAATGTCATGGCTGGGGAGTGAGGGATAGGTATGGAGGGGGGGGGGGGTTAAACAAAAGGGAGAATGACTGAAATGTAATTTTGATGAATTACCAATCACAACTTCTTATCACAGCTTCACACATCATAGCATACTACTAAAAACCAAAAATCAAAGACACAATAATTATCATGCACCAGTTAATTTATAGACAATTGAATTAGATACCTGTCTCCCCCCAAACACCACACTTCAATCAATCTCCAAACAGTTGCTCGTATAGACCTACCTATCAACATTCTATTTACTTCAGTAAAAAAATGCTGTCCTTTTAAATAATAAATACAAAATCTGTGTATGTACTCACAATAGCAAACATGATCTTATAAAACTATAACTGAAAAAAATTGTGGCTAATTATCATACTTTCTACATGTAGATAAATCTGGAATCTGGTCATTATAATTGTAACATCACGAATTGTGTGAATGCTGTCGTTCTAGATTTCACTGGGACCTCATTGGGAAGTTTAAAAGTACAATTATTCATTTCAACAATTCTCAAACATGCATGTATAATTCAAAAGGCTATAAACTACAATGTAAACTATGATGTTCAGTACCACGTGGTTTCATATGATCTTCTTCAGTGCTCTATTTGTATATAAATATACAAATGTATATTCATATATAAATCCCAAACTTTCAAAAGTTTTATCCCTAAAACCTAGATGAAAACTGCACTCAAACTAAAATGATCTATGTAAACTTCTCTAATAGTATCACACAGTCCAGTCCTAAGTATGACAGTAAATGAATAAACAAATTGTCCATCCCTCCACCCATAATGTGAGGAAAGGATATGCCTGTACGCTGCACAGACTTCCCACACATAGCAATCTGTGTTGGTGATGTAAGGATAGGGGCAGGGTGCATGGAATAAGCAAAATGGCAAGCTGTAATCTACCAGACACACATGATGCATCAATCCAAGAAATATCAAACTTTTATACCTCTCATCGAATTCATCCTGCCGTTCACTTCCTGGGGAATAGTTAATTAGATTTTTCAAAAGATTAATGTAGTTATTCAAACCAATATTAACGATGAGTAATAACAAAAAAAGTCCACCTTTTATTGCATTTGTATGAGCCTGTGTTCATCATGAGCTATTAATGCATTTCTTTCATGAGAAGGTTTAAATGATGACTTTCAGATCACACACACAGTGATATGTATCATGATGTCTAGTTCACGATCTTTTGAAAGATCCTCACATGATATTTGTAATGGTTCTGTATCCATGAAATGATAACCAAAAATCAATGAACAGTACATTCAGGAATCATTTCTTGATCAATATGTAATGATTGTAGCCATGAGAACACTGTTCATATAAATGCAAGTAAGGTGTATGAATTAATCTGGCAGCTCTCACAATACTAGAGGCTGGTATATAACCCAGCTTTGAATATGTAGCTGTGAACATACTTTTTAATTCTTTTTATTCTGGCTAAAATTTCACATTTACTGTGAATTTAATAATAAAAGTAAATCTAGGGTAAACATGTTTAACAACTCCCTTGGGGAGGACATGTAAATGTAAACATGCCAAGCTGTTCACAGAACACATATCAAATGTTCAATTAAAAGCTTATATACTGGACTCTGGTAAAGTGAGAGCTGAATAGAAACTAGTATACTAAAGGAGCCTATGGTGGAAATCAATCTGTGAAATACTATATAATGAAGTATTTCAAGATTGAAATCTATTTGATAAAGATATACCTCCTGGGTGACACTGACTCAGCGGCTTCTGTAAAACCAAAAGTAATAGTAAAGTTAGATATATGTACATTCAATTGAAATATGTATTGACAAAAGCAATTCAATGTTGCTTGATTTATTTACATGGCATGCGAGAAATATTAAGAATTACAGTTTTGGTTGCTTTACATCATGATCTACAACCATCATGCATCTGTCAAAGATATCTAATTATCAATCACCATTACTAAAATAAGATGCTGAAAATTTTGATAAGCTTTTTGATTCACATATGTTAATGATAACAATTTCATTGATGCAATTAATTCATAGCACATGGATGTTGAAATTACAAACTGGATAATAAAAGAAAATAAGCTACCGGTATATCCATTGTATGTTGACCAAGATATGGGTAGTCAGAGATATACAAAATGAGAAAGGGGAAAAAGAGAGGGATAGAAGTTGGTATAAATGGTAAAGATCACATAGGGAACAGAGAATCATAGTATAGAAGTCAAGTAATATATTAAAGGATAGGAATATAATACCATCAACTTCAGGCGACTGTACGTCTCTGTAGTCATTGTGTTCTTTCTTGAGCTGAAAAAACAAAAATAATAAAATTGAATTTTATAAATACATCGCGTTGATTACATCTCCAAAAGATTATGTGAGTGATGTTAATCTCTAATGATCTCAATACACTTTTTGAACTAATGATATTCATTTAACGATGAGCTTCATTTAAATCTACATTTCAAACAGGGCAAATATCTAGAAATTGGAGTACCTCAGATAACAACTCAAACCTCTAATCCTTAAATAATTTTGTTTCTTTTTACTGATTAAATGATAATAAAAAATGAAAAAAAATAGAAAATTAATGAATACTAACAATTTCATTCATTCAGTCATTTACTCATCCTCATTCCTACTCTCAACAGAGCTGAGATCAAACACAAGTCTTGTTCACATGGGACACAGTACATCAGCTTAAAAACAGCCATGGCAAAATATAAATCCTTTTACATCTACAAAAATGCCAAGTGAGGTTAAAAAGGGGCTGCATACAATATAGGCCCATAAACATTCATAGTTATTTGTATGTTAAGACTTAGAATCATCAATGTATTGTAAAATCCAACTTTACCTTGAGGTATGTACTAGGTACCAAACCTTTGTTTCCCTCCTCATCTTCAGCCATCCACCAGCCATCCTCCCTGAGGATGATAAGGAGGAGGAAATCAACAAAAAAAATCATCAAGGGTGACATAGATGATAGGAGACGTAAAGCTGATAATCAGTAATGTGGATCCAAGCCAATGAGTAACTCATGCAAACTAGAGACAACTCTTCATAACACCTTCACTTCAGATTTTCTTTAGTAAATAAGAGCCTAGAAATCAGATGGGTTATTGTTCTCTTACCTCACGTTAAGGATTGTAAGAATGGCACCTCTTTTGAAGTAAAGGTCATCATCCTCTTCACCTTCAAAATCACATACAGCTTCAAACAGATCCATCTGAAATGAAAAATCATCGTTATTTTTTTCATTGCATCATTAACTATTTTTTTACATTTCTGTCAAGACTTAGGGGCATACCTTTGTCAGGAGACTTGTCAATTTTCATGTCTGAAATCCTGAATGAATATTCTATATTAGCTACCGGTAATTTTTTACAAAATCAATTCATAGGTAAGGTAAGGTAAGATAGGTAATACCTTATAAGGCTTGTATTTACATGTTGACATCCTACAGATAATTGATATTTTATCTGCGTGAAGTGTGATACAGATTTAAACTAGTATCCAATTACCGGCTTTCATTTACTACAGGCTGTGTTCATAAATACAGAATATCACTCTTATTATTAAATGTTTCAAGTAAAATTTGAAACTCAACAAATATCACAAATTGTCAATTATTACAGGGTTAGACAATAAAGATGAACCATACGAAAAGTAACAATTAGAATAACTGAGCTTACCCCTTCATCAGGAGGTTTGAAATTTTCCTCCTCTTCTTCTTCTTCATCAGACTCTCCCTCCAACAATTCTTCTTCAGATTCTTCTTCATCTTCTAATTCTTCTTCTTCTCCCTCTTCCTCCTCTTCTTCTTCTTCTTTACTATCTTCTTCTTCCTCCTCTTCACTTTCAACTCTTTGAGGTTTCTTCTTCCCCTTCATCACTACTTGCTCATCATCTGATTCTTCCCTGTAGGATATAAAATGACAGAATTTACATATTAACTGGAACAAAGTGTCAAATGCACTGAAGTCAAAGTCATATATATTCAGGTTTCTTTTAAATATTTCATGAGTGATAAAAGCCAAGTTATGTCTCTTCTGAATATTTTTGTTTCATGCTAATTTGTGTAATTTCACATTTAAAGAGATACAAAGTCGCAAAGTTTCAATTCCTTAGCTTGACATTTCTTCATCTACAGTTGTGAAAAGACACTGCACAGATACTTACTCTTCTTCCTCCTCATCTTCTTCTTCCTCATCCTCCTCTTCCTCTTCATCCTCTTCTTCTTCCTCATCCTCCTCTTCCTCTTCTTCCTCCTGTACTCTTACTTGCTTTTTGTCTTCTATATCAAGAATAAATATCACAAGTTACAAACACTATTTTAAAAATATAAGATCAATATAATGTGCATGTAAAATATATCTGGTTATATATAGTTTTAAGTGAAAAAAAGCTAAAATCCATGTAAAGAATACATACACAGCAGCTGGAATACTTAAAATAGTAATGATAATGTCCATGAGATCAAAGCTACAGAAGGAGATGCACTTTAAATGAGTTTTGTGGATGATGAACAAAAATCAATCACGTCACAGCATGGTATAGGCTAATTGTATTTAGGCAAGACTAATCTTAAACTTGAGCTGAACGAGTTTGAATTTACATGAACCAAGTTAAGAAAAATAATCTTAGGTTCTTGAGAATAGCTAATACCTTTTATTCTACTGCATAAATATCACAAATGAAATGTAATTATTGAAATATACTCATTATGAAGGAGATCTAACCTTTCTTCTTTTTCTTATCATCCTTCTGACTGTCCTTCTTGACTTGCCTGCAATATTGATAAAAGACATTTTCAAAATATTCAATCATTAAAATGTTCTTTGAATAAAACTACATTGTTAATGAGCTATTCAGGTATGAGAATTTTGTCATGACACTTTTGACAAAGAGTGAAAAAGGTATGTTTTTATGTATATTATTTCTTCTGACAACTGTCCTTCTAAATCTATACTTTATTCCATACTCACTAACTGCTGGTCTGCATACTATTGTTATGTGTTGTAATCTTTACATTAAATGCTTTACAGCACACATAGATCCTCTATCATCACATCAATACTTATATTTCTATCAAACTCAACATGAAGCAAAAATGCTGATTTCATTTATTATTCATTATGAATATTTTACAATGAATTATGAATAACGAAAATACATTAAGAGCGTACTGTGAACCCCAAAAAATGTCCTTTAAGTAAACAATGAGCAAAGGTGTACATTTTTTGCTAAATATACTGCAGTTATACAAAACGTCTCTTAAACTGATAAACTGAAATCTAGGTTTAACATGGAAATCTTTTTTTCTAACTGTGCTAATGTCTGTATCTGAATAAATCAGGATGGGAAGAAACTGATAATGCGTACGGTAAGCATTACTTTCAAAAAAGGAAAATACAAGCATATCAAGCAACGAAAGGAAACCTTTCTACTAATAAAGCATATGTCACTGAATGACATTTACTAAACAAATCTATCTGGGCCCTTAGGGAGTTGCAATCGATCTCAATCACTTGCAAATCATCTTTAAACATGTTTGACTTACCGCAGATCAGGAACTGCACTTGATGGAAATAACTGCAACTGTTTATAATACAGTTGTGCAATTTTTGTGACTAATTTGTTATAATCATCACACAACATCAACAAAGATTTGTATATACTAACATAACGGGAACAGGTTTTAGACTTCAAAAGGGCTTGATGAAATTATATGTTAAAAACTATCAATTGTGCTTCGTTAAAAAATTATTGTATCTTCCAATCTAAATCTAGAGATTTCTATGAGCAAATATACTTTAATATATCTTTCTACCCAAACTGCAAAAATGAGTCTCTGGAGATATGTTGAAAATAAGTAACAATTTAACATATTTTGACCTCCTGAGTCTGAAAATTATGTGCACACTTGATAAGTTAACAATTCAGAAGAGAAAATAATTTAATATGCATTAGAACATTAATACATGTAAAGGAAGAAAAGACTCAACTAATACCATTAAACAGTTAAATAGCAAATGAGAGAAACACATATTAGCATTTAGAATAATAGATGACAAATAAAATCACATCTGACTGCTAGAATATAATATATATGCATCTATGCAAATTCACAAAATGTTAAAGAGCAGTTATGAAAGCAAGAGACCTGCAGACTAAAAATGTAAGATTACTACTTCAATTCATTGAAATGTTAACTAAAAGCAAGATTAGGAAAAACCCAAAATAAAATACCACCGAAATGTTACCTTGAAGCAAGGAAATGCAAAGAATGAATATGGAGAATGCAGCACAGAAAAAGTTTTAGAAGTTTATACAAACATATTTTTATACGATAATCTTTTTTATCGGTACTACATGTATGTCTAACATGTTTCTTTTGCCTTTTAAGCAGCCTAGCTTACTCTAATGAATGCAGTTTCAAACAAAATTTTAAGCTCATTTTAACATTTTGAAGAAAAAGAATTATAGTACTTTTACATAAAATATGCTAGGCAAACTTAATATGAAATGAATGAATAATCTAAATTCCAACCTCGTGTCAACTGCTCTAATTTCCATCGTGCTGAAACTTAAAAGACAAGTTACAAACCAAAAGCATGAATTTATGATGTTATCACTGGCCAATAATGACTAGAAGTAAAAGCTCTGTATTGAACTCTACCCATTTTGAAAAAGAAATTAAATAATCTCAAACCAATGAACCCAATTTTGCTTTCAACCATGACCTGAATCTACTTGTTGTTTCTCTAACTGATTTTGTCTGATATTACCCTAAAATAAAACACTTTTGGTGAAAATTAAATCCATCATGTTGCATTACTTTCTTCTCTTCCACCGCTCATTTGATTCATGGTGATTTGACCTGTGCACTAATCAAATAAAAGATAATGGCCCAACAAAAACTAATGGCCATTATTCTTATTCTTTTGGTTGTGAACTTATACACCTTTCAAAGTGGCCCGATTTTCATCAGATGCGCCCAGACGCATCTGATGAAACGGCCACTCTGGATGGTGTAGAGGGGAAATAGCTGATAAAAAGAAGAGAAATAGACGATGAAATTCTCCTGCTCAAGAGCAGTTGAAATTCTCTTTCTATCGGTGTGACTCTGATGAAACGCTGTATATGAATGGATTTGGGAGAAAAACACCGGAGAAATTGGTCCAAGGTCATTATCTTGTTTCGGCTAATGTGTTGTATGTGAGCCTTTTTTCGGAACCCCTGCTGTGTTGTTGATATTTCGTAGATTTTATATGCACGCGTGATCATGAGCTAGCTAACTGGAGCTATGGCTTGCAATTGCTATGCTACGCTACCCTTTCATAAATTGCATTTTTTTAAATGCTTGTTTTGGACTGTAATGTCCGTATTAAAGGAAATATAAGCAGCCCTGTAGATCCATGAGTGTGTGGTCCAGCAGCGCGATATTAGCTCTTGTAAATGTAATTGATGGCCAATTCGCTGAGCTGCATTGAGATAAATAGCGCTAGCTAGCTGTGGTGGCAAATTCCAAAATCAAAGCGCTCGCCCAGCTAGCAAGCGATTGCGCAACAATTCATCACTTCCGGTCGAGGCTCACCCAGCGAGTGAATTTTTACGGAGTATGAGTGGAATACGCGGACAAGTGTTTGTTTCACCTATATTTACAATAGTCAAATTCTATCTGTATTTTTCATCTGTTTTTTATTATAGAGTCACTTTGAAAAGGTTATTAGAGGGAACAGTGTGAGAAAATATAGATTTTCTTTTCGCATTTGCCTCTTGTAATTGTCAGCACAATAGTTTAAAAGCGATGACTTTGTCCAAACTCCAATTTTTTTTTTCTTCTAAAATAATTACTTTTTCACATTCACTATTTTGGGGTTTAAAAAATTGACTACTGGTATATGTTTATATTCCAATAACTAAAAGGAATTGGTTGTAACAATGCCTGAAATAATCTCCTTCTTGGGTCATCCCAAGAAAAGAAATATCAAGGATAAATGAATCATCCATCTAAGTTTTAAAAAAAACATAATAAAAGAAAGGGTCACCAAAGAAACAACACATGTGATATCAAGAAATGTTTACAGTTCAGAAATACATTTTCTTGGGGGGGGGGGAGAGCCTGTATCTATAACAAAAACATATTCACTGTGCAAAAATTATATATTACCACAACAAATATTGACAATTTCTAGTCCATTAATACAATGTAAACAAATCTTCAGGAGCCCTTCTACTTCTCAACAAAGAGGTTTGTGAAGAAACTGCATAAAGCATTAAAAACCAGAAGTACATTACTCTGATATCTTCCAGAGGTATAGAAAAAAATTGTTACAGAGCCACAGCACACACATGTGAAATGGATACCTCCACTGCCATTCAATTAGTTAGCATTAAAGTAAACACAAACAGGTGCAGTGTATTAGAGATTAATGGACACAATATATGGAAAAAGAGTAATGACACAGAATAAAACCACTGAAGGTGATATCAAGCATTTGCATTTATAAATCTATATTGGAAATACATGCATACGCAAACTCGTCATCCCCGAATTTGATCCTCAATGAATCGTTCTCATTGATTGTGATGACTGATGAGGATAAAATAATATTGTTTTAAGATTAACATGTAGTTGAGATATTGCCATTTTGCAAATCCAGACATGCTTCAATTCTGCTGTCTGGCAAATCACCTGCATTTGGAACGAAGTTGGAGAAAATCATGGTTTCTACATCAAAATTATCAAATATCTTGCATCATTATTCATAACTAATCTGAGACTGCTCTACATGTTGTAGATGGTCACTATACATTAGATACGGGTCTGCGTGCCACAAACAACGTTTACTCTACTCTAGTACATTCTTTGTACAAATTGGTAGGGAATGAGTACTGTATATACATGTAGATAGATGCAAATGCCTGATATAACCCAGTCATTCCAAAAGTTAATGTCACAGAAGCAATCATATGTACATCAGAGGAAATTGTTAATATCAACATTTAACAGATTAAATCACCACCACCTTGAAACAGAACACTTCAACAACATAAGAAACTAAAATAACCTTTGAGGTGACTTGTCCCTCCGTAAAAAGCTCCATCCTTTCTTCTTGTCCTGCTTAGGCTCCACTTTCTTTTGTTTCTCTTCTTGTTGTTCTTCCTCCTCCTCCTCCTCCTCCTCCTCCTCCAAATCTTCAAGCTCCTCCTCCTCGTCATCTTCTTCCTCATCTTCCTCTTCCCTTTCTCCATCTTCCTCCTCCATATCCTCCTCTGCTCCTTCTCCTTCTTCATTGTCAATTCCATCTTCTGCATCTTCTTCATCCTCACTTTCATCTTCTAAGGTTCCAGACTGATTTTTCTTAGACTCTTCTATTTTGGGCTTCTTAGAGTCACGACTGAATAATTTTGCTCCAAAGCCTCTTTTGCTTGGTGAATCTGGTCGTTTATCTTCATCTTTATCTTTTTTAGTATCACCATCTTCTCCTTTCTTACTCTTTGCTCCAAAGCCTCTTTTGCTTGGTGAATCTGGTCGTTTATCTTCATCTTTATCTTTTTTAGTATCACCATCTTCTCCTTTCTTACTTTTTGCTAATTTTGCAGCTAGTTCCTTTTCCTCTTTCTTCTTTTTTTTCTCTTCCTGTTCTTTTTCCTTCTGCTCCTTCTTCTCTTTCTCTTTCCTTTCTTTTTCCAGTTTCTCCTTTTCCTTTTTTTCCTTCTTTTCTTGCTCTTTACGCTCTTTTTCCTTTTCTTTTTCTTTTTCTTTCTCAGACTTTTCTTTACCCTTTTTGTCTTTGTCTTTCTTATCTTTTTTGTCTTTGTCTTTCTTATCTTTCTTTTCCTTTTCTGCATCATCCTCAACTTTTTCAACTTTAATGTCAGTCTTGGAACGACGGAACATACTACGCCGTTTAAACTTTGTTTTCTTTCCACCATCTTCATTATCAACATCTCCTTCATTTTCCTCATCAGGATTGGTAGTCTCCATCTTGCTTTCTTCTTTTTCATCATCATCCATCTCGTCATCTTCTTCGTCATCATCATCATCATCATCATCGTCGTTGCTATCATCATCAAACTCTCCAGTTGGCGGTTTGCTTCCTTGCTCTTTCATGGACTCATCATTATCCTTCACATTGCTATATCACAGATAATAGCAATTTTGACATTCATTTGGCGTATAATTAAAGGGAGAAAAGAATAAGCAATTGGAGGAAAGAATCAACAGTTTCACAAGTGATAAATGCAATTTACCTATTCACAAAAAAGTAGTAACAAAACAAAATGTTTAAATTCTGCTAAAATGGGAGGCTCCTTTTTTTTTGTCAACATCATTTTAAATAAACAGGATAAATATTTGTCTCTTTTAAGATTTTTATAATTACATACCATGCAATGTTAGGTGCAATTTGCACAACTCAGGCTTGCAAATTTAGGGTAAAAGCACACACATAAAGCTTCCTAAGCTTTAAGGTAATAATAACCATTGCTTTTGCATGTCAGCTGAAATTATTATTTACAACAAACAAACAATTATAGCCATCAAAATTAATGTGAATATAATTATAAGAGTGTAAATCAAACTATAACATTTCAAAATAAAATAATTTCTAAACACAGTATGTTTCACATTAAATATATGTTGTGGGCAGGCTTCTGATAATTGAAATTGATAATTGATAACTTGAATTTTCTAACTTCACAGCCTGAGTGTCCTTTTTATTTAATTTTTTGTTTATCTGTTAACATTAAACATACGTAAATTATACACCCAAACAACATTTTTTTAAATCATTATATCGAACAAAAAAAAGGGTAAAACCTCATCCAAAGTCAGAAGCTACAACATGTTACAGCCCATAAAGGAATTATTTTCAAAAATTGATATGTACACGTTATATCAATAGTAAAACTACTAACATTCTACATTATTAATAAAATACAATTATCACCATGAGTCAAACAATTTTCTGAAAAAAGAAAATCATGCATATATACCCTGGAACATTTTCACCAAACACGTAATTCTTTTCTTTCAGCTTTGTAAAACTAAATTAATAGGCTCACTGCATCTATAATGTAAATAATTTTCATGATCTTATTTTCAATATGTTTTGGATTTTGACTGTTATCTACATCAATAAACATTAAATAACAAAACCAAAACATAAAGAATCAAACCACTTACTTGAAATACGATTCCTCCACTTCATCAGGCTCCAATTTATTGCCAATTTTCTTCAACCTCACCTAATTTTAAAGATAAAAATACAACCAAATCAATGCGAGTTATTGTTGATATCATTCAAGAAATCATGTTTTCTTTAATCATGATCCCAGTAAACATGACCACCTCGTTCAATATCCAGAGAAAAATAAAATAGCTTTCATAAAAAAATACTAGAGCTTCATTCAATTAATACTTAAAATAAAAGTGTTTAAGAATGAACTCAAAATGTATAATTTTCTAAAGATTTAGCATTGCTTATTTAATAGAGCAAGCAATAATTTATCCATGATATAGCTAGTCAATCAAAAATCTCTGAATGGGTATCACTTAAAAACATGGTAACAATAGTGGCAGCCTGGCAGGCCAATTAAGTAGCAGTCAATTTTGTATTATGTAAACATAGATCTATAGAATAGGTCTCACCTCTAGAACATGCATACGATCCACCTCTTCACCTCTCATCTCATCAAAATTGGGAATAACGGTTGGCTCTTTACCCTTGAAAATAAATACAATTTTTTCATATAAAATACCTGTTTAAATGCATGGTATAGACACTGAATTACTATTCTTTCTTTTTTCTTTTCTTTTTGTTTTGGGGGGGAGGGGGTTAAACACAGGAAAGACAAGGCATATTTTGTGATTATTCATCCAAATAGATTTTAAATGGGTTATCTCAACCTGAAATACATGATGATACTGCAATCTACAATTTGAAGAAAATTCTCCTTTATTTGTTCTACAATGAGAATATTACCTCTAATCATCTAATGGGATATTTTGAATTCCCCATACTTTCAATTATCAGTAAAAATACAACCATTGTACATATATTTCACCCACTGAGCATGATAATCAACAGTATCATAACACCGCCCAAATGCTACATACATGACTTTTTAAAATAAAATCATCTCAGAGATGTCAAAAATATCATGAAGGAAATATTTATTATTGGAAAGTTATATTTTCAAGGATGCAAGATACATACCATGTGTTAATAATCACCCACCCCACCCCCTAAACAAAATTCCCTTCTACCTTCCAGCTTACCTTTGACAAATTTGTAAGTTTCTTTTCAAGTGCTTTGCACTTTTTTCTTAAGGCTCCGCATCTGTATAAAATAGGAAAAAGGGCAATTTACCAAATTCAGTAATTAACACCGTCATTGCTGATGAAAATGGTACCATACTTGACTTTTATGTACAAAATATTTGTGATCTCAAGCCTTCCAGGACATTGAAGATTTTTTTTTTACTAATGCTTGACAACATCAAGAGGTGCTTGATGTTGTACTAATTTCAAATTAATGATAATTAAATCAAACTGTTTCAATGTTGTTGGTGTGCATGCATGACATGATAAGACACCTGTACAGGCTGTGTACCAAACTAAAAATAAATGCACATTTATATAAATCATCATCTCACAAATTCTTGGCACTTAAACTTCATTTGCTCCTTGGTGCATTCTTTTGGTTCTTATTATTATTGGTTTTCAAAAGTATTTAAACAGTTAGCTAATCCACATACATGAAGACCTACCTTTCAAAGAGTTTCTTCATACGGGAAGTCCTGTCTTTCAGAGATGAATCGTCCAGAACTAATCCACATTCTTCCATAAATGCATCAATCTAAATACAGACAAAAGATTAAGACCAGTTCTTTAATTTTATCACTTGAAACCAAAAGAGATCTATATATTATAATACTTAATTTTTAATTTTTGATCATGGTATTTATCATAGTTATCAGGGTTTGGGTTTCATTCACTTATGCAATGTTTGCCAGTTTCCTTGAGATGCAATGGTTTTTATAGTTTCTTGATTATTTCACACTCACAATCAAGAATAAAATATGTAAAGTTCACAGTCAGCAAAGAATGAAAGATCAATAATTAGGGCATTGTTCACAAAACCAGTTATGATTACAAGTTTCTTGACATCCCATTGAAACACATGTATTACAATTGTTTTAACCTGCTTCTCATTGTTCTAAATTACAAGTCTGCTAACTTGTACTTACTTTCCCTACTAAAACATACCAAAAATCAACTAAATCTTCATCAATTATTCAAATAATGGTCATGATTTAAAAGTTGTTATGTTTCTTACCTGTTTCGTGTAAATTTTCTTATCTTTTTTTGATTATTTTTCCTAAAAACAAAGACTTATATTTAGTTTTATACACTTTCTCACGGGATTCATGGCAAACTGCTGCACAATACAATTGCATAAAGTACCGACGGGTGGGGTGCGGGAAGGTGCTAGGTGCGTAAACTAAGATTACAGTCGCTAACTTAACACACGCGCGCCCCCGCACCCGACCGTCGGGACAGTATGTAATTGTATCGTGCTTAAGTTTGCCGTGAATCTCATGAGAAAGTGCATATTATAAGTCTTCGTTTTTAGGAAAAATACTAAGAAAAAGATAAGAAAATTGGCATGAAACAGGTAACAAACATAGATCTAGCTAGAGTCTATATCGACTTTTAAATCATGACCGGCTTTATTTGGACATTTGATGAATATTTACTTCATTTTGGGTAGTCTATGTTTTAGTAGGGTATCTCCACGCCAGAGTTACGGGTCAAATTTTGGATAGACTTCTGAACTAGCACCTCTAATCCTACACCCCTCCCTGCCCTCACCCCTATATGGATCCGCCACTGGCACTGTCAGTCGACGTGTCAATTATTTCAGACAACTGTGGAATAATAATACCGCGGAGGCCAAGTCAGTGAAGTGCGAGCCCAGCCCAAGGGCAAGGCCTTGTCTTAGTTACAAAGAGTTACGATCTAAATCAATCAAGTCCTCCAATCGATCGCAAGTTTGCAGTCTCCTATCTCTTATGTACATAGTTGCGATTGAAATCAACTCTTTGTAAGACGGGACCCAGGGGCCCGTTCCTACAAACCGTCATAAGTCTAACTTCTTGACTAAATCAGCGTTAGTGAGCAACTTGTCCGCTACGTGTTTCACCAAGCCCTCTTTGCCAAGATCAACGACAACATCCTGACTAAGGAGTTATGACGCCTCTGACACCGTCGTATCTCTGTCATAACTATTTAGTCGATGGGCAGCGCCATCACATGTCATTTATTGGGTAGACTATGGCTGGCAAAAAAGGACAATAAATCCTCGACTATGATTTTTCAACAAATTCACTTAAACAGTGAGTTATCGTTTTTTATATTTGATAATCTCATGAAAATATGCCATGTTTGTATTTAAGGATTTTTCCACTTAAATAAACTGATTATACGCCTTTATTTTCTACATTGGAAAATCGTCGAAGGGATAGCTATTTTGCCACAGCAGGCAAGCCATAGTTTGAAGTGTATTCTTTAGTTTTCAGACCCATATTGCTTTCGAGATAAATTCTATCTTCAAATGTGTAAAATGCACAGTTTAAAAGATGTGTTTTAACCTTTGGAATGTTGAAGTTTTGTCATTTGATTATTCAACTGATACCTAAAACATTGGACACAAACTTCATTACATCGTATTTTTCTAAGAATAATATATTGGTGTATTTTTATAAACTATCAAACTAAAATATCCGGGGGGGTACCCATCTCAAGAAACAAACTGATTCACCGGTCATGTAATGAAATACTCACAATTATATGTTACAAGTACTTATATTGTACAATCTACACAAATTTGGAAGTATATTGCATCTCTTATTTCTTGGTATCATTTTCAATCTTTTTCATTACTAATTCATTTAAATAATTGCATTTTCCCTAGACTTCTAATATTAATTTTGTAATAATCCGGTGGTATTGCGACTAAGGCTAAGTTTTGGCTCCTCTTCTCGCCGATAGTATCGATCTCACGAGATACTAGCTAGTAAGCTCTTCGTGAAACGGTTTAGGAAGATCAGAGACATCTCCGTAGTTGGCGGATAAAGTTAATATGACTGTCTTGTCGTTGGTTTCTAGGAACGAGCCCCAGGCCTAGCCACGGCCAAGTGGTCTCTACGCGAGGGGCAGCCACCAGGCCAGGCAGCAGTGTCAGCTCAGGTCAGGGCGCGGCGGAGCAGCAGCGATTAACTGATACAAATTTTATAATTTGTGATGATCGGACTTACCTCTTTTTTCAATGTATCTCCTTCCCCTTGCAGGATCCGGAAAGGACTTTTTCCCTTCGGCATATTCACAAAATGTATAAAATTCACCTGCAGGACACACGATTTGTAATATTTCGTCAAGGATTCTGAGTGCAATTTTTATGGATTCGAATTGTTTACCAAAAATTTTGCCGATGGTATCCTAGAAAAAAATATAGGAAAGCAAAAAAATAAAATAAATGACTACCGTGCCCTCAATTATTATGTAGACTCTACGTTTAATTAAATGGTCTGATTTTCACATAAACATTAGTTTTAAACCTCATTGGCGGTATTCTGAAAATGTTATCAACTTCTGCATGTTAAGTCTCAAAGTTAAAATGAGGATCCCTGTAAAAATGTGTTCACAGCCGATCACATTTCATGCTTGATCACACTATAGCTATAGGTCAACTATTTCGCATATATTTTTGAGCTTCATCATTTCATACGCATATATATATTGAGCTGCTGTAGTCATTTTTGTGATTCTAAATGTCATTTTTGTATACTATTTTGTGGCTTTTATTCCTCTGTTAGAAGGATCTCATTTCTTTCTTTGCAATATTTTTTTTTTCTTTCTTCTCCCATTTGCTATGTTTTCTTTAAATATATAATGATATGTTTTTTTGTAAATGTTTTTTTTATTTTTTATATGATTGTATGTTTGATGTAAACTTGCATTTTTAGTCGTTGGACTTGTTGACAAGTTGTGAATAAAACCTTATTTGAATCTTGAATTGAATCTTCAATTTCCTTTGTCCAGAAGGGGCCTGGAGAAGGCGTTCATGAAAATTTACTTTATTCCTTCCTTTTTTGCTTTCTATGTTAGTTTTAATATCAAATGTTGTAGATTTGAATTATTAAAGTGATATATCTAATGCATTGAAGTACAAATACAGTGTGTAAACATGTACAATACTTGAATATAAACCAATATACGTTATCATATGTTAAACTATGTTTTTGTTGTTTGGTTACCGGTACTACAGTTTTCTGAATTAAAAAAATATGTTAACTATCATGTTAATTAAGTCTTTGCAGAAGGTTATGCGTATGCACACTGTATCTTCCTGCCAAAACATACCATTTACGTTACATAACATCAAGGCTGTGCATAAGCATGTAATTTGGTAGTCATGTACACGTCCAGGCTTACGGTCGGATACACAATTAGTTAAACAAATGAAGAGCAACAGTGAAACCGATGTTTTACGACAATTTTTCCCAAACAAACAAAATGTCAAGGTGGCCACATCTCCAGAGTCCAGATCATATGAATAGGCATATTTTGAATATGATGACAGATATTTTTGCAATAAGATTCAATCATAAGAGATACTCCTTTCCAGTTTAGAACCTTTCATTCTTCCTAACTCACTCACATGTATACACAAGACAAACTGAAGTCGGACATCCATTTTTTTTTAAATAATTAAATCCGTCTCTCTTTCTCTCCCCTTCCTCTCCCCTTACCATTCTCTCTTCTCTTTCTCCTTTCTGACCCCTCCTCTCTTCCTTTTTTATTTTCTCTCTCTCTCTCTCTCTCTCTCTTTAAAATTGAGCCATAATTAAAAATATAAAAAAATCAACAACTTGGGAATGTATATATATATATATATATGTATGTAAAAGAGCAGTAATTTCATCATTCTCATATTTTCAGCAAATTTTTCAAGAAAAATAAATACAGCATGTACCATAAAAAGAAACAAATACATAAATTCATTGATAAAACTAAGTATACATACATACAAAAGTTGCACAAATACAACAACAAAATAATTCCAAAAGTTTACTTACATAATTCTACATTTTTTAAGAGTGAGAGCCTGTATGTACTACAAAACATTGTTAGAGATGTTTACAGGAATTCAAAACATACACTTGCAATGAAATAAGAAAACTCTGGACCTTATCAACAATATCTTGAATAAGTTTTTTACTTTACAGAGAATTGGTCATGCTGAAGACATGACACTTTCAAATATCATGAGACGAAAGTCTCTAAATCACTGGATACTTTCTGGTGAACTCTCACTAGTCGGAATGAGCCTGCACAAATTTCCCAGAACTGAAACAAAATACATGAGAAAATGCTCTAAAAGTAACTTCCCAATTTTTGGCAAATGTTTTTCTTTCCTAAGCATAATATTAATACTAGTGATGATGATGATGATGATGATGATGATGATGATGATGATGATGATGATGATGATGATGATGATAATAATAATAATGATGGTACCCTCGCATAAAGCGCACATGTCCATCACACAGTGATGTCCTGGCACTCCCAACATTTTTACCCTGGTCATAGCTGGCAGTCAAATATGTAACACTCTCGCATATCGCGTACCCATTTACACCTGGGTGGAGAGTGGCAAAAGTGGACTAATGTCTTACCAAAGAATGTTAGTGCTGGGCTAGGATTCGAACCCTTAACCCTTTAACTGTGAGTCAAGTGAATGAACCACTATACCACAACACCCCCACATAATCACAGATCACATCACAGATCACAGATTTTACCCCTCTAAAGTACTGCATGTTACTTACAGGTACATATTACAAAATATTCATGTACTACAAAGACCAAGACCTACACAAACTACAAAAACAAGAATAAATTTAAGTTGGTCGATTATAAAACATCTTTCTATTAAACCAAAGTATTGAGGAATATTTTGGCACATTTTGCATGGACAGCATTATAAGTCAAAATTTGAAATACTGCAATAATCAATAATCAACATATATTACATAAATTGCTAATATAAGACAAACATTTGATTTTAAATCATACATTTACAAGCATTTTCATAGTTCCATGTTAGCAGTATTTAATACATTATAGCCCTGGAATCCTCATGTTATTTGATGACTGTATTACACTCACACACAACAAGATATTTGAACCCTTGATATATCTTGTTTACAAGAGGCATCTCACAAAAGAAAGCTGGACAATCTAACACAAACATTGCAGAGTTACTGCATGAAAGGTCATTAGACGTCTTCCATACAGCCTTTCAGTTAAGATTTTTAACTATTCATCAATATCAAAATGATATGATTAGAATCACGACACATTGTTTATTTTTTATTTTTGCCAGGCCCAATATAAACATGTACATTTCCCTACTAAATCAAATAAATGTATTAAAAATTTAAAAAAAAAAAAAAAAAAATCAATTTTCTTTAGTGAACTCAGGATTGGTAATGTTCATAATTTCCAGCTGCCATTGCATGTATTTTTGCAACTTCGTTAAAAAAAAAACCCTGCTGTACTTAAAATTTAAAGTCACTACAGCAGCATCAAATCAAATCCTCCACCAGTTCTCACATGCTATTAGAATCCCATTAGAATCCCATTAGGATGATAGAATAGGGCAGGCTAATGAATGCTGTCAATATTGAAGATAAATATACCAGGCCATCATGCTGTTGAAGGTGTTGCTGATTGTACTACACAACATCTCGGAAAACAGCAATGGACCCATTATGAAATACCATGAACTGCTTGATAGCGAGACCCTGTTTGCGCTATATTTGCTACAATAGAATAGAATATTGTATTAAACTCTGTAGAAAAAGAAGAAAAAAAAACATTAAAGTGTCTCATGAGGAAAGTGTATGTACATATAACAATACAAATTATTAGTGAGTTCTTGTATAGCGCTCATGTCTGTCAGACTCGACACTTCTGGCGCTCCACTCTATTACCCCAGCATTAGCTCTTCAGCGGTTTGATCCAGTTTCAAGCCAAACAGTTTTAATATAAAAATCACGATGTACACACTGCGTCAGGATAAGCTACACCAACTGTCCTGAAAGGGATATCCATGAATACATGTTCTCTTGTGGCAGCACTTAAATACAGTCATGTTTCTTCTCATTTTGTATTCTAAAGTCTGAAGACATTTTAGCAAAGCAATTTCTAAGAATTGCACAAAAATCAGAATGGTCATCCAGTTGAACATTCTTGTATTTTAAGGAGAGCCAGTATGGAACTCTTCTCTCATGTCTGCTCCAGGAGAGAGAAAGAGAGAGAGAGAGAGAGAGAGGGTGTGTGAACCATAGCAGGAGCACAGGAAGAGAGATAGAGATACAGAGCAGTCTCTGTATCATAATTTCTTCATATGTTCCCAATGTGTTCTCAATAGCTCCAGGGTTGCACCAAGTGCCCAGCTGACATTAAAGTCATCGATTGTATTTGTCATCTACCAATAGAAAAAAATAGAAGGAAAAAAAAAGAAGACAATTAGTTGAGTTTACCAAGCAGTGTAAATTTTTACATTTAAAAAATATCAATCATACACTCTCATTTTGTATGCACGTACATGCCTCTAAAGCTATGCAAAATATTTTTTTAGTGCAATAGAATTTATCATCATTAATTATTAATTTATTTTGTGAGATCATTCATCAAGTATTCCTCATACAGCATGTGTAGTAGTGAAACATGTTTTGTCTAAGCAAAAACTAGGTATGAGGGCAATTTGCTTCCCAAACTCTAAAAGAATCAACAGCACAAATAAAGAATAAATGAATAAAGTTGAAATCTTGAAATCTTGAAGAACAAATTAATTATAATTTCAATCAAAGAGCTACCCTTTTATTAAACGGTTCTTATTCATTCACTATTAAATCAAATCATCTTATACAAATGTTACGACTATTGTGGTTCAAGAAATGCCAGTCTACCAACATTTACCACCCTACCAATGCATTGAGGTATATACTTTCTACAAACATGAATACCCAAAACTACCATTGCAACTGAGCCATATTACTGTGGTATTGCCTAAAGTGCTTACCGGTAGACATTTCACACATAATAATATGATGACCGTATCAATGGCTTATCATACCAGCATTTTTTTTTAAGTGGAGAAGATTTATATTATGCAGGTACCACTATTAGAAAGAAGACAAGAGCAGAGTAAAGCCACGTAGGCATATATTTTAAATAAAGAATAATAAGTCAGATTATAAATGGGAACTAAAAGAACATTATACTACTGAAGAGAAGATGTCACGAGTTGGAGTCTCATAAGTTATACATGTATATTCCTTGTATGTTTGATTTTATGTTTGATCTCTTTTTTTATTATTATATATGCATGATTTATTGAAGAAAAAAAAAGATTTATAATTTGTGTGTTTATTATAAGTTTTGGTTGGTAATTTATAGACAGACAATGGTGCGCTTAGAAACAACCACATTAATAAATGTTGTGTATTATTATTATTATGATGGATTTCTAGATTAAAGCGAGGGAGAGGCTTCAAGAAGATCTAGACTTACCAGTAACTTGACATCATCTCTGAATCTATATCCATGTGATAAAACCGAGCTGAGGTATACAAGATCCATACAATGAAATGGCTTGTCAGCATACATTGTATGGTTGAAACACACTGGTGAGATAAAAAAAAAAAAATCTCAAGTATATCTAAGGGCACAGGTTATCACTTGATCAAAACTGGTATGTTAAAGTACTTTGTTGAAATGCATTGACAGCCAAAGACATGATGGATATTTTTGCTTGAAAACAAAAAAATGTAATTATTTTAAGAAATAAAATATTAATTACTCCTATTTCCATTCCTATAGCATACTAAAATGGATACACAAACATCAATAATAATTAATGAAGCTCTGAAGCACTTTGATCATACTTACCATTTACTGCAGCTTCCCTATAGTCTTTTACTAACATCGTTCCTCCTTTCTTCCAATCTAAAATAAAAAGATAATCAACAACAAACATATATTGAGTATACACATATTAAGTATTCATATAAATGATAATTAACAACAAAAACATATTGAGTATATATAAATAACCTTTCATACCTTACACCAGAAAAAAAATGGATCACTGTATTTTAATATCAAATCACAACCGAAATGCCAAGTCTATCACTGATTCAAATTTTTAAAATTAAATTTTGCCTTCAAAATTTGTATAAATATGCTGTTCATTGTTAATTTGTTTTCTCTCCTTATTCCGTGGGAACAGAGTTCACAATGATGCTATCATACGAATATAGAAAAATACAAGATTTTATACTCCTCATCAAATACTTATTTCTAAGTGGATATACATCAATTCTTTTCAACTTCATTAAAAACTGTTTGACCTATCAAATTTTGGACATACAACATACAACATAATGGACAAACTTGAACTTACCAACTTTTTCAATCTCTGCAGCTCTTTCCCAGAAGTAAGACAAGGCATAAAAAGAAGAGCTTTCCCGCATTTCTGATGGCACTATGACAGTATCTTCTATAAAGGCTTTAACCACACTCAGGCAGTTCTCATACATATTTTCAGAATGTAAATTTGATGATGATACAGAGTAAGTATTGGCTCCAAAGTCCCATGTACCTGAAGTGAATGGAGGAAGACACACACTGGCAAACTCTTCTGGACCTGCTGACCAAAACCAAAAACAAAATCGATAATTTATAAATCAGAAAGTATTGTAAATTTCAGTTTCATTTCCCAATCGCTAATATTTTTAATTGAAGTCAAACAACCAAAAGTTTGTTGTACCATACTAGGTAACTAGTCACTTGCCACCAGACAGTTAAACACTGAATATACCCTGAGTCTCTATGTGCAAAGACTATCAGTATTTATATGAGCCCCTTCAGGTATATTTCCATTTCTCTTTTATCAAAGAGGGACTATTTTAACTTAAAATAGAGATTATTTGTATAAACTCACCCGAGAGCTGATCCATATCACTTGATCCAACAAAAATTGGGTTTTCTTTCTCTCGCTTTAATATTTCCAGTCTAGCAGCTTTAAGTCCAAGACCTAGAAAACTAGAATGTGAACAAAAAGATATTGATACTAAGAAAAGAGCTTTTAAAAAAAAAAATCTAGTGCATAGACGACTCTTCTATACTTATAAAATAAAAAATACTTTACAGATTTTACCACTTTTATATGCAAGCAATTATTCAGTTCTTCTCCGTCTTGTCTTTTCTGCCCCAAACTGCCCGGCTCTCTGATACCCTCAACACACAAACACCTTCTTTAACATAGCTTTCCTCTTCACAAATCAACATAAAAACGTATCAAAATCAAACCTTTTTGTGTAGAGCTTGTAGTTATGATGAAGGAATGGGTATGTCTTGATGTGATTTCCATGTATATGATGAGACAATGTTTCTTCAATTTGAGGTAAGAAGGTGACCTGAGTTGACCCTCCTCCCATGTCCAGTGTACCTCTTGTTTCTGGGGTTGAGCTTATGAGAGCTCCTTCAGAATATATGATGAAAATAGAGTGATGGATAAAATTATTGTAGTCTGCTCTCCATCTCTTGCTAATTTAAACATACTCATTACTCTGTGCATCAAAATCTTAACTTTTCTACTACCTGAACCACATCTGCTGTTTTAATGCCATGACAGACTATAAAATTTCTATATCAGTCCATCAGAAATTATTCCTGGATTACAAAACTTTTACACATCTTTAAGGTGATAATTCATCAACGAATAACTCATATTTAATGTACAATTGTTGTAATTTAGCAAACAGAGAATATTAATTCAATCCCTTTATTTACAAGCAAAAACATATCTTCATGATGTCAAACATATCAATGTAAATAAATGGCTTTACTGAAATGTAAAATAAAAATCTATAAACCTCACTGACATACACAATACAATATAGCAACAACAGTAATACTACAAACATACCCATTGGTTGAAATTTATTTTCTATAAATCTTTTTTTCTACATAAGAAAAAAAAAAGGGTCAGAAGAGACAATGATAAAACATCAAATCAAGAGATTTTTGAAAGGGTAACTTAAAAACTTACCATTAAGAAAATTGACTGTGACCCACATGAAAATGCCCTCGTCTGTTCCATTCATAATGTCAACAGTGGCTTGAGGAGTTTCAACATGAAGCAAAGAGCTCTTGAACAGTGAATATACCTGTATAACATGGAATGGAAAAGTAACAGATGGTTTGACTATATCAAACATAACACAGCTGAATCAATGAAACCTATTGAAACAATCTTTGGTTACCTGTCCCAAAGTAATATCCCTTTGAATTACCAAAAGATAACATTATATACATTGAAAAATAATTTTGAAAGGATAATTAAACTTTTGCTTTAAATGAGATAAATAAAAATCAGGAAACAACAATGAATTTAAATACAAGAAAATAGATAATTTGTAACTTTTCCTCAGACAAAAAAGGGGGAGGTTTGATATCATAACAGACATGAGCCATGCAATAAAAACAAATCTCATGACTCTAATTTCAAATTTTAAAGACTGCACAAAACTGCAAGTTATAATAATAATAATAATAATAATAGCCTAATAGTCCACTCCAAATTTTATTAAACCGAAACGGAAATTCTTTTTGCCCAATTGATCGTGAGCCCGGCAGCCACTGAGCATCAATCATCACCATTCGAGTTAACTTGATGATCATATTACTTCATATTTCCTTCCTATTCTTGTGCCACCAGTTTGTGCCTATTACAGTACCGTAAATCTCTGTGTGTGAGGCGCACTTTTTTGCCGCCGAAAAAAATTGAAAGTCGGGGGTGCGTCTTATACACAGGTACAGATTTTTTTTTTTTTTTTTAAGTTTCGATTTATGGTGCTATACCTGGCAATGTCTCCCAGCTCAGTAATCGGTGTGTTGACTCACCACTCGGAAACTACAACAACAATCAAATTTGTCTGTCATCTTGGTTTGAAAGTAATCTTTCTAATAGATCTCAATATGTAGTTTATAATAATAATTCCTCTTTTTTTTCTATTACACATGGTGTACCACAGGGTACTATCCTAGGTACTCTATTGTTTTTAATTTATGATCTTACACATTCTTCTAAAAACGACATTGTTACTATTATTTGTGACAAGTTCACAAGCACAAATCGGCGCCTTCAACTGCAGCTCGATGTTAAATGAAGGTCCTTCCCCGCATGGGTTTTCGGCAACAACAAAAAAAAAGAAAAAAAAAAAGAAGTTTTTTTTGCCCCCAAAATAGGGGTGTGCCTTATACACAGGTGCGTCTTATACACAGAGATTTACGGTATGTAATTCCTTTTAGTGAGGGTTACAGAGTGCCTAATAAAAGTCATACTCACTTCATCTAGGAGAGCTTTTGCCTTCTTCTCTGGTATAAGTCTAAGACCAGCAGTAGCTTTCAAGGCCACTGGGGTCGTTGACCAATGGCTGGATGGAATTGATTGCAATGCTACATTCAAAAGTACTTTCAGGGAGGCTGCTCCCTGAAAAATGAAAAATGAAATCAGTGTTCAGAAATCTGTCACTTTTACCAAATTACCAACAAATAGATGACAAAAGGAAAGTAGTTGTATCTTTAGGCAACTGTAAATGTCACTTGTAGAATCTGGTAAAAAAACATGATGAACCTTATAACTATAATGTTACCACCTTGATCATTGATATTAATTGATATTATATTCCATAGATACCAAGAATCTCGCTCTACGATTGGTCAAAAGTTAATCACATGATGAAACATCTGAATGTACACGCAAGATAGCTACATCCAGATCGCCTCGGAAGTGATAGTTTGTCCCATCACCTTCACCAACAGTAATTATTTGCTTTAATTTGTATCTCTCTTTGTCTGTAGAATGTGAAGCAAGTGAAATAATGTTTTGTATCCAGTGGAAAAGGTGCTATATAAATTGCAACCACATGTACATGTATTATTATAATTATTATGAATAACACTACAATCCTACAACAGCAGTTTATTCAAAGATTGAATTAAAAGTGAACATACCTCGGATGGATTATCTGCATACTGTGCAAGAGGAAGGTTCGTGAAGTTGAAAACTTCTGATATCAGGATTGGTGGAATACCTGGGGGGGGGGGGAGGAAGAAAATTACTCTAGATTTTATTAACACTCTAGGTGTATTTTAAATTATTTTTAAAGTATACATGTACTCTACTAATAAAAACAAGATATAAGATATACATGTACAATATAAACTTTGCTAGTTTGCTGTAACTCATAGTATTATGGATCAGCTTTAGGTCTCCCATGAAGCTTACTAACACTTAGATTCTATGTTTGACTCCATGTTCTAATGCTAATGCCCTGTGGTTGACTAGTACCATTTCACTTAATTTCATTGGACAAACTGCAAATGTATTTACATTAAATCCTATGGCAAACAGAGTCATTAGTTCAGCCATATACATAGCTCACTAATTTACCCATTTTCAGGTCTGGTGACGTTTAAGATTGATTGAAACAGAGCTGGATGTAGTTCATGTGTGACTAAAATATGAAGATAGTGGATGACTGATGATTTACAACTTCTATCAATATTGCATGGCGCTTTTTTTCTTTTCATGCACAGCTGATATATTCCCTTTTATCTACTTCTGGAAATTTGACTACCCAGTAATGACATTTTCTATTGATCAGCTACTTTCAAATTCACCTTGGGGAGTTTCTTGGAAATGGAAGACATGGACCCTGGAACCAGTACTGCCTGCATCAAACATAACACCATAGTAATCATCATTCTGCTTGACCTCAGATACATCATCATCATCGCTCTTCCACCTCATATCTTTGTGACTAATATGGATGTAATCATAATCTTGAGACACGACTGCATCTGAAGATGACATCTGTTTCCTGGTCAGGTAAAAGAGGGAGATTCCGAACAAGATGACCGATACAGCCAGGATCTTACAAGACACCCGCTGCATTGTGTTGAGGACCAGTGATGACTCGGATCATCAATGGCAGAAGCATCTGCAACTAGAACTTCCTCGGCCAACATGGAGCACTTGGTTTAACAACTTATGGAACATAACTGGTGAACTGATGATCCTGAAAATATATACAACAAATTTACTTCAAATTATGAATGATACTCACATACAAATATCGTTGAAATGCAAAGTTTGGGGCATGAAATATACTTTCATACATGATCATATTATAGAATCAGACAATTTTTAATGTAGAGCATTATACTAGGGTGTCTGATCGCGCACTCAGTTTTGTGTGCTAAAATCCTCCCCATAGAGATTGCACACATCCCTATGTAGTCCATGTGCATTGCGCGCTCATGCAAACTTGGTCAATGATTTTATTACCAAAATGAAATTCAAACCAATATATCTCGTGATCCTGAAGGTGATACTCAATAAGTGAGGTGTCATATGAAAGAGCAGGTTTTTCTCCACATTCTGCAAAGGGGCTCACCCCCAAAATTCTAAAAATATCTTGCTTAAAACAGCGATTTAAACATTGTTTCCATGGTAACTCGGAGATTTACCAATTTTATGAATCGAGCCCCCGAGGGATAAGTTGGGCCAGCTGTAAGGAATATATCCATGCGCTTATTTTTTCTCTAGTCCCAAGGGATCACGAGGCCTTTCAGTTTGAAAATACCCTTACTCCACGTTTTGCATATCGTGCTGTACAACTTTTGAGCAAAAATTATAACTTGGCGTGAACCACTTTTTTGTCCATTCTGACCAAAATGCTATGAATATTGCAGAGTTTTTGAGGGGCTGTATCTTTTGATAGAAACATTGGTGAGTCTTGAAATTTGAAATGTATTATTCTGATTACATTTTTTATTCAAATATCCAACAAAAATGGTGAAAAACAATCCCAAATTGAAAATTGAAAAATCGTTCAGACACCCTAATTATACCCTCCTTGCCCCTAGACCGAATTTTCCGTCTCAAAGAGAGAGCCGGCCGACCCTACCCCAATAAGAGGCTAACGAACGAAAGAGACGGAAAATTCGGTCTACCTTGCCCCCTGCATAAAATGTTGATTGCATACCGTACCGACGGTGGGGTGTGGGTGCGCGTGTGTCCAGTTAGCGACCGTAAACTAAGATTACAGTCGCTAACTTAACACACATGCACGCCCGCACCCGACTGTCGCGTTGTCGGGACGTCATGTGATTGTATTGTGCTGCAGTTTGCCGTAAATCCTCGACTTTTAGATCTAAATCATGACCTTTATTTGGACATTTGATGAATATTTACTTCATTAACTAAGTCTAGGGATGTTACAAAAAAATTAAATCTCAGAATTCAAGCTCCTGCTTTATGCCATTCGACAGAGCTTGATAAGACCTTTTATTTGATGCCTCATTCATCATAATAGCCCCAGTAATAAGAAAGTTATGCCAATTTTAAACGCCCGGAAATCATGTATTTAATTGCTTTGTTTTCCTTTGTTTTTAAACCAAAAGTTGTGATCTCAAATGTGACCGAAAGATTCTATTTCATGACATAAAATTACCCCAAAATGTATGTAAATACACAAAAAACGCTAATCGGGCCGTCATTTTTGCATGACATTTTGACATTCCTCATCCAAAAAAACATATTTCTAATCGTTAGATTTTGCTGAAATTTCACCAAAAGCAAATTCACATGTTAACCAATCGGTCTAGATACTTTTTTTCAAATCCTGTAGGTAGGATCAGGGTACAGAATGGCACTAAACACGGCTCTTGTGAAACAGTGCAGCAAAACAAACCGCCGAAAACATAAATCATAAAAAGTTTAGTATGAAATGAAAGATAACAATGTCATTCTTCTCATCCAATAGAAATCATGAAACAAAAATCTAATCAGCCCATCAAAAGATCACATTTACGTAGGCTATCCAAATTGGTCTCCAATAGTGCATAACAGCCCCATGGCAGAAACCTTCTTGGCGAAAGCACACACATTGTAACATACCTACTAAGTCGACTAAGAATATGAGTTCCTTTTGTAATGCACCCCTCCTTACGTTACGGGTCAAAGTTTTGATAGACTTCTGAACTAGCGCCTAATGTTTTTATGATATTGATATCAATATCATAAAAAACATTATCACCGAGCCCTATTAAAGCTATCTTCACAGCTTACGATATTCGACGAAGCCGAAACACCATAACTGAGCTGAGCTGAGCTAAGTTGCATTCGACAGCCTTACGCTGACGCTTGCGCGGCCGGGCCGAGCCCCGGACATCACCAAGCTGCCAAGCAGTTCAGACTGCAAGAGCCGTCGTACGTCGTCAGAGCAGATGTATTCTCCTTCAAAATACGTTTAACTCATCTCAATTTCTTTACAAAGTTACATTTCTTCGTTCTCACACGATCAAATCATAAAATCGCGTGAAATTCAAAATGTAGACCTTAAATCAGTAAAAAATCACAGAGATCTTACCTGTACTCTAGCCGATTGACGTGGCGAAGTTAATTTTCAAATTGGTAATTAATTTCACATGCATGATCGATAACGCGATATGCGATATGCATATACCGGTAATTATGTGGACTTAGATCTAATTTGAGGACATTGAAAATGTGGAAAAGAGGTGGGCTGTACACAAAAAAAAAGCACAGCTCATAAACACATATCACCTATACAGGAACAAAACAACAATTTAAAACAAAAAAAGTAGATTAATAATAACATAGAATAGAATAAAAATAGAAATAGAAATATAAATGAAAACGGGGAAGGTGCATGAATATTAAAATGTACAATACAGTTACAGGGGTGGGGGGCTACTAATCTATAGTTACTGAAAATAAATAAATATCAGATCTATCAATATTTTATAGAATATGGTAGATTAAAAAAAAAAGCAGAATAATGATGATTATTAGAATAGTAAAGAATAGGGGAAGGTGGATATACATGGGGGGGGGGGTAAACAATGCTAATCCAGTTACCTATAGATTGAATGCAAATAAATATCTATTGACTGTATAGGTGACTAGGTGTACAGTAGATGGGAATTTCAGCTTACGTTTAAAGCTTACAGAACAGTCTAAAGAGTTCCAATACGGTGGTCCAGTATATATGCAAGTGTATTAATCCTAAGCTGAGTTCTATTGCCATGGGAACCCTTCTCCAACTGATACATGAGATATCCCAGACATAGAAAGTATATATCTTTTACCTTCATCATGCATAGCTTGTCAGTGGGTGCGCCTATATAAGCTGCCGAAATAATTCTCACTGCTCTCTTTTGAACTTTGGAGCAGAATTTTATCTAGGAAGGATTTGGCTGCCGGCTCCCCAGGCCCCCAGGCAAGCACACCATAATTTAAGTATGGCAAAAGTAAGGAAGCTATAGAGTACAACATACTAAGTACATTTCTAGGGAAAACAAACTTCAATTTGTTGATCATACCAACATTAAAGGGCACTTTATTTAAATGAGTAGTATGCATCTTCCAAGTCAATTTATCATTAATGTGGAGCCCTAGAAATGTAATAAATGAAACCTTTTCAATGTGTACCTGATCAAAGACTACATTACCAGGCATTACTTTGTCACTGAATAACATATTTGTTTTTCAATAAATTAAATGACAGTTTATATTTGCATGAATCCATTTAGTCAATACACAAAGCTCTCTATTTACAATTTAGAAAAGAATTTCTAATTTTCTACGAGAACAGAAGTATCGTCTACGAATAGCGAAAAAGAAAACGCCTCTGAGGATTTTCGTAATTATAATTATGCGCCATTTCGTAGAACTATCATTCATTATTTTCGCTCCAACATTGCACCAGCCTATCACCAAAAGATTATATGGAACTATTCAAAATATGTTTGATATTATGTCAAATTCATTCAGAAGAAATAAATCAGTCAGTCAGAGACAATATTTCTCATTAAAGCTATCGACTCCCAGTGGCGGATCCGGGGGGGGGGCACAGGGGGCACGTGCCCCCCCCCCCCCCGGCCAAAATAAAATATGACAAAATCAGCCCTAAATTCGCCCAAAATATCCAGTATATATATATGCCAATGGCTGACCTAAAAAGGTAACCTTACCTCCTCCCCCCCCCCCCCCCCCCCCCCGCTTATTCAGCGGCTGGCTGAGACGTTGCGATTTTTTGGGGACTAAAAAAAAATATATATATATGTTCTCTTTCCCACACTCTTTCCCACTAAAAAGTAGTAACCGAGGGGGCAGGGGTACAATGCCCAAATATTATATAAACGAACTGTGCCTCATTTTAGAAATATACTCGTGCTCGTTTTCAAAGCTATCTAATGTTACTTTTAAATCTTTAACAAGTGTGCCCTTTTTACACTAAAACTGTTGCCCCTTTAAACTACCTTGGCATATACCACTGCTAAAACATGCATTTTCTACCTACCATCATCAATAAACCTCATACCCTTTTTAAATTTGTATAGAATTCCAAAGTAATCATTTGCTCTTTGTTCAGGAAAATAAAAGTTAACAGATTTTTGTAACAGATGTTAATAGCTAAATTTTAAATTCACAGAACAAAAATGATTGCATCAATATTACTCAGAAGTTATCACACAATTTTTCACTGAAGGTCATTGAAACACAATTTAATTACTGACTGTTATATAAAGTTTAATTGATATTTGGGTATTAGAATTGCAAAATTTGTAAAAACTATTTTGAAACATTTGCTGGTAGGTCTGGGAATTTTTTTGCTCGCTTCCAAATGGAATGAAATATATTCTGCAATTGTTATGTATATGACTTCAAATTTTGATCTATTATTACCATTACCATCATCGTCCTCATCAACATTATTATAAGCTTATATCAATAGCTCATAATTATGGAGGCCATTAAAAAGTAGCAAATGTATATGCTTTGTTAAGCTGGCTTAGGTTACAAATATCGAGTTGAGAGAAATAATGTATCTATAGACTAATTCACGAACGGAATGCATAATTGATTTCATACTCTTAATACTGAGTTACATCAGGTAAGAGAAAATATTTATGCGATAGAAATTGAATACAAGATATTGTATGCTTCGTTCAATGGAGTAAAAGTAGGATGAAAAGTTACTAGATGCATGAACAGAAAACGAAGCAGCTCATTACAGAAAATATAATATGATATCGGAAAAAAAATACAAAAATGAACAATATAAAGTAAGAGGAAACTTATACGTTTTGCCAGAACCAGTATTATATAATGTTCGGATAAAAATGATGGACCACATAATATCACCCGGGAAGATAGTTGAATAAATGCTAATTAGGGCTACCGGTAGATCTATGTCTTTTACAAAGTTTGCTCACCAATAATGCAATGTGTTTTGTTCCACATGTCAGCTCCTTATGCAATATGACTTAAACAGAAGAGTAAGTACTAAAAGTTATACATAAACAAAGTAATACCGTTTTGTGGGGAATTTAAATTTCGATCAGCATAATAATTATGTCCTTAATATCATCATTATTGTTCAGCAGAGATGAGATTTAATAAGGAAGAGGCCTGTAGACATGCTTAAATAACGGTGATGATGATGATGATGATGATAATAATAATAAAAACGATAATAATGATTTCATTCAATATCTATCTATAGTACTTGCATTATGCGCAAATGGTCATTTTCCTCGACGACATAAGAATTATTTCGTCAACTAAGTCAGCATCATAGCTGATATATTTTAATGCAGGCGCATTAGGGAGGGCGGTAGTGAGCAAGCGAATCACTTAAAGGGCGCTCATTAGGGGGTGTGGGTGAAAGGCGTCTAAATAATTAGGAAAAGAAGACGATTTATTGTACCTTTCTCGACTGTTAATCCTTGTCTAAATGAAGTTCCTCCCCCCCCCCCCTCTCCCGCGCGAAGCGCAAAAGCTTTGACGTTTCATTAAATTATTATGAAAAGAAGACGATTTGCTGTACCGTTCCCTACTGTTAATCCTCGTCTGAATGAAGCTTTCCCCTCCACGCGAAGCGCGGAAATTTTGACGTTTCATTAAATTATTAGAGAAAGAAGTCGATTCGTTGTACCGTTCTCGACTCGTCTAAATAAAGTTTTATCCCTTCGCGCGAAACGCGGATTTTTGGGGGTTTCATCACAATAGAGAAAGGAAGACGATTCGTCGTACCGTTTTCGACTCTTATTACTCCCTATTCATCTGAATTCAGTTCCCCCTCTCGCACGAAGCGAGAAAGCTTTGACGTTTCATTAAATTATTAGAGAGAGAAGACGATTCGTTTGTACCGTTTTCGACTCTTAATAAGCCCTATTTGATGTACTGTTTTCGACTCTTAATCCTTATCTGAATTAAGTTGTCCCCCTTCCGCGCGAAGCGCGGAGGGTTTGGCGTTTCATTAAATTATTTGAGAAAGTAGACGATTCGTTGTACCGTTTTCGACTCTTAATAAGCCCTAATATTGTCTGAATTCAGTTTCCCCCTCTCGCGCGAAGCGCTGAAGCTTTGACGTTTCATCAAATTATTAGAGAAAGAAGACGATTCGTTGTACCGTTTTCGACTCTTAATAAGCCCTAATTATTCAATTGTCTGAATTCGGTTTCCCCCTCTCGCGCGAAGCGCTGAAGCTTTGACGTTTCATTAAATTATAAGGGAAAGTAGACGATTCGTTGTACCGTTTTCGACTCTTAATCAGCCCTATTTGATGTACTGTTTTCGACTCTTAATCCTTATCTGAATTCAGTTGTCCCTCTTCCGCGCGAAGCGCGGAGGGTTTGGCGTTTCATTTAATTATTAGAGAAAGTAGACGATTCGTTGTACCGTTTTCGACTCTTAATAAGCCCTAATTGTTTGAATTCAGTTTCCCACTCCCGCGCGCAGCGCTGAAGCTTTGACGTTTCATTAAATTATTAGATAAAGTAGACGATTCGTTGTACCGTTTTCGACTCTTAATCACTGAGCCCTAATTGTCTGAATTCAGTTTCCCCCCCCCCCTCTCGCGCAAAGCGCTGAAGCTTTGACGTTTCATTAAATTATTAGAGAAAGAAGACGATTCCGCGTTGTACCGTTTTCGACTCTTAATAAGCCCTACATGTATGAATTCAGTTTTATCCTTTAGCGCGAAGCGCGGAAGCTTTGAAGTTTCCTTAAAATATTAGAGAAAGAAGACGATTCGTTGTACTGTTTTGGTCTCTTAATAAGCCCTATTTGATGTACTGTTTTCGACTCTTAATCCTTATCTGAATTAAGTTGTCCCCCTTCCGCGCGAAGCGCGGAGGGTTTGGCGTTTCATTAAATTATTTGAGAAAGTAGACGATTCGTTGTACCGTTTTCGACTCTTAATAAGCCCTAATATTGTCTGAATTCAGTTTCCCCCTCTCGCGCGAAGCGCTGAAGCTTTGACGTTTCATCAAATTATTAGAGAAAGAAGACGATTCGTTGTACCGTTTTCGACTCTTAATAAGCCCTAATTATTCAATTGTCTGAATTCGGTTTCCCCCTCTCGCGCGAAGCGCTGAAGCTTTGACGTTTCATTAAATTATAAGGGAAAGTAGACGATTCGTTGTACCGTTTTCGACTCTTAATCAGCCCTAATTGTCTGAATTCAGTTTCCCCCTTTCGCGCGAAGCGCGGAAGCTTTGATGTTTCATTAACTTATTAGAGAAAGAAGACGATTCGTTGTACCGTTTTCGACTCTTAATAAGCCCTATTTGATGTACTGTTTTCGACTCTTAACCCTTATCTGAATTCAGTTGTCCCTCTTCCGCGCGAAGCGCGGAGGGTTTGGCGTTTCATTTAATTATTAGAGAAAGTAGACGATTCGTTGTACCGTTTTCGACTCTTAATAAGCCCTAATTGTTTGAATTCAGTTTCCCACTCCCGCGCGCAGCGCTGAAGCTTTGACGTTTCATTAAATTATTAGATAAAGTAGACGATTCGTTGTACCGTTTTCGACTCTTAATCACTGAGCCCTAATTGTCTGAATTCAGTTCCCCCCCCCTCTCGCGCAAAGCGCTGAAGCTTTGACGTTTCATTAAATTATTAGAGAAAGAAGACGATTCCGCGTTGTACCGTTTTCGACTCTTAATAACCCCTACATGTATGAATTCAGTTTTATCCTTTAGCGCGAAGCGCGGAAGCTTTGAAGTTTCCTTAAAATATTAGAGAAAGAAGACGATTCGTTGTACTGTTTTGGTCTCTTAATAAGCCCTATTTGATGTACTGTTTTCGACTCTTAATCCTTATCTGAATTCAGTTGTCCCCCTTCCGCGCGAAGCGCGGAGGGTTTGGCGTTTCATTTAATTATTAGAGAAAGTAGACGATTCGTTGTACCGTTTTCGACTCTTAATAAGCCCTAATTGTTTGAATTCAGTTTCCCACTCCCGCGCGCAGCGCTGAAGCTTTGACGTTTCATTAAATTATTAGATAAAGTAGACGATTCGTTGTACCGTTTTCGACTCTTAATCACTGAGCCCTAATTGTCTGAATTCAGTTCCCCCCCCCCTCTCGCGCAAAGCGCTGAAGCTTTGACGTTTCATTAAATTATTAGAGAAAGAAGACGATTCCGCGTTGTACCGTTTTCGACACTAATAAGCCCTACATGTATGAATTCAGTTTTATCCTTTAGCGCGAAGCGCGGAAGCTTTGAAGTTTCCTTAAAATATTAGAGAAAGAAGACGATTCGTTGTACTGTTTTGGTCTTGTCTAAATGAAGTTTTCCCCTTCCGCGCAAAGCGCGGAAGCTTTGATGTTTCATTAAATTATTAGAGAAAGAAGACGATTCGTTGTACCGTTTTCGACTCTTAATAAGCCCTATTTGATGTACTGTTTTCGACTCTTAATCCTTATCTGAATTCAGTTGTCCCCCTTCCGCGCGAAGCGCGGAGGGTTTGGCGTTTTATTTAATTATTAGAGAAAGTAGACGATTCGTTGTACCGTTTTCGACTCTTAATAAGCCCTAATTGTTTGAATTCAGTTTCCCACTCCCGCGCGCAGCGCTGAAGCTTTGACGTTTCATTAAATTATTAGATAAAGTAGACGATTCGTTGTACCGTTTTCGACTCTTAATCACTGAGCCCTAATTGTCTGAATTCAGTTCCCCCCCCCCTCTCGCGCAAAGCGCTGAAGCTTTGACGTTTCATTAAATTATTAGAGAAAGAAGACGATTCCGCGTTGTACCGTTTTCGACTCTTAATAAGCCCTACATGTATGAATTCAGTTTTATCCTTTAGCGCGAAGCGCGGAAGCTTTGAAGTTTCCTTAAAATATTAGAGAAAGAAGACGATTCGTTGTACTGTTTTGGTCTCTTAATAAGCCCTATTTGATGTACTGTTTTCGACTCTTAATCCTTATCTGAATTAAGTTGTCCCCCTTCCGCGCGAAGCGCGGAGGGTTTGGCGTTTCATTAAATTATTTGAGAAAGTAGACGATTCGTTGTACCGTTTTCGACTCTTAATAAGCCCTAATATTGTCTGAATTCAGTTTCCCCCTCTCGCGCGAAGCGCTGAAGCTTTGACGTTTCATCAAATTATTAGAGAAAGAAGACGATTCGTTGTACCGTTTTCGACTCTTAATAAGCCCTAATTATTCAATTGTCTGAATTCGGTTTCCCCCTCTCGCGCGAAGCGCTGAAGCTTTGACGTTTCATTAAATTATAAGGGAAAGTAGACGATTCGTTGTACCGTTTTCGACTCTTAATCAGCCCTAATTGTCTGAATTCAGTTTCCCCCTTTCGCGCGAAGCGCGGAAGCTTTGATGTTTCATTAACTTATTAGAGAAAGAAGACGATTCGTTGTACCGTTTTCGACTCTTAATAAGCCCTATTTGATGTACTGTTTTCGACTCTTAATCCTTATCTGAATTCAGTTGTCCCCCTTCCGCGCGAAGCGCGGAGGGTTTGGCGTTTCATTTAATTATTAGAGAAAGTAGACGATTCGTTGTACCGTTTTCGACTCTTAATAAGCCCTAATTGTTTGAATTCAGTTTCCCACTCCCGCGCGCAGCGCTGAAGCTTTGACGTTTCATTAAATTATTAGATAAAGTAGACGATTCGTTGTACCGTTTTCGACTCTTAATCACTGAGCCCTAATTGTCTGAATTCAGTTCCCCCCCCCCTCTCGCGCAAAGCGCTGAAGCTTTGACGTTTCATTAAATTATTAGAGAAAGAAGACGATTCCGCGTTGTACCGTTTTCGACTCTTAATAAGCCCTACATGTATGAATTCAGTTTTATCCTTTAGCGCGAAGCGCGGAAGCTTTGAAGTTTCCTTAAAATATTAGAGAAAGAAGACGATTCGTTGTACTGTTTTGGTCTCTTAATAAGCCCTATTTGATGTACTGTTTTCGACTCTTAATCCTTATCTGAATTCAGTTGTCCCCCTTCCGCGCGAAGCGCGGAGGGTTTGGCGTTTCATTTAATTATTAGAGAAAGTAGACGATTCGTTGTACCGTTTTCGACTCTTAATAAGCCCTAATTGTTTGAATTCAGTTTCCCACTCCCGCGCGCAGCGCTGAAGCTTTGACGTTTCATTAAATTATTAGATAAAGTAGACGATTCGTTGTACCGTTTTCGACACTAATAAGCCCTACATGTATGAATTCAGTTTTATCCTTTAGCGCGAAGCGCGGAAGCTTTGAAGTTTCCTTAAAATATTAGAGAAAGAAGACGATTCGTTGTACTGTTTTGGTCTTGTCTAAATGAAGTTTTCCCCTACCGCGCAAAGCGCGGAAGCTTTGATGTTTCATTAAATTATTAGAGAAAGAAGACGATTCGTTGTACCGTTTTCGACTCTTAATAAGCCCTATTTGATGTACTGTTTTCGACTCTTAATCCTTATCTGAATTCAGTTGTCCCCCTTCCGCGCGAAGCGCGGAGGGTTTGGCGTTTTATTTAATTATTAGAGAAAGTAGACGATTCGTTGTACCGTTTTCGACTCTTAATAAGCCCTAATTGTTTGAATTCAGTTTCCCACTCCCGCGCGCAGCGCTGAAGCTTTGACGTTTCATTAAATTAATAGATAAAGTAGACGATTCGTTGTACCGTTTTCGACTCTTAATCACTGAGCCCTAATTGTCTGAATTCAGTTCCCCCCCCCTCTCGCGCAAAGCGCTGAAGCTTTGACGTTTCATTAAATTATTAGAGAAAGAAGACGATTCCGCGTTGTACCGTTTTCGACTCTTAATAAGCCCTACATGTATGAATTCAGTTTTATCCTTTAGCGCGAAGCGCGGAAGCTTTGAAGTTTCCTTAAAATATTAGAGAAAGAAGACGATTCGATGTACTGTTTTGGTCTCTTAATAAGCCCTATTTGATGTACTGTTTTCGACTCTTAATCCTTATCTGAATTCAGTTGTCCCCCTTCCGCGCGAAGCGCGGAGGGTTTGGCGTTTCATTTAATTATTAGAGAAAGTAGACGATTCGTTGTACCGTTTTCGACTCTTAATAAGCCCTAATTGTTTGAATTCAGTTTCCCACTCCCGCGCGCAGCGCTGAAGCTTTGACGTTTCATTAAATTATTAGATAAAGTAGACGATTCGTTGTACCGTTTTCGACTCTTAATCACTGAGCCCTAATTGTCTGAATTCAGTCCCCCCCCCCTCTCGCGCAAAGCGCTGAAGCTTTGACGTTTCATTAAATTATTAGAGAAAGAAGACGATTCCGCGTTGTACCGTTTTCGACACTAATAAGCCCTACATGTATGAATTCAGTTTTACCCTTTAGCGCGAAGCGCGGAAGCTTTGAAGTTTCCTTAAAATATTAGAGAAAGAAGACGATTCGTTGTACTGTTTTGGTCTTGTCTAAATGAAGTTTTCCCCTTCCGCGCAAAGCGCGGATTTTTTGGGGGGCGATTCATCACAATATAGAGAAAGGAAGACGATTCGTCGTACCGTTGTTGACTCTTAAACCTTGTTTGAATTTATTTTCCCCGAAAATTTTAAACCTCTGATTTCTTTAGCTGATATTATAGAAAATTGAAACTTCGAGAAAATACAAATATTGTAGTTGTAGTTACTCTCAAAGTCGTCACAGCGGATAAAAAGTCACAGTTCGTAGGGAAAAAAAATTGTCGGCCGACCGACAATATACATCTCACCGACTTTAAACTTCTGCATATATATAGTACACGAGGATCTAGCAAGATTACCGACACAGCTGACCCGACATAGCAACATATTTACCCGTGTCTTTCTTGCTCCCTCGACGAGACGACTCCACCCAACAACCCCCTTCTCTCTTTTACTCCAACTCCTCCTCTCTCAGGCTCTTACCTCTCCTCTCTCTCCTCTCTTTCACCCCCGTTTTTGTTGTTTCCCTTTTACTCTTTCCTTTCTTTTCCTTTCTTTCCTTTCTTTTCCTTTCTTTCTTTTCTTTTCCTTTTTTTTTCTTCTTTTCTTTCCCTTTCCCTCTCTTTTTTCCCTCCCCCTTTTCTCTTTTTTCCCGACGGCAGCGCAATTTCACCGACAATATCCTGACAAATGGGGGGGGGGGGTGTCGCACCCCCCCCCCCCTTTGGCGACGCCCCTGCATACAGTGCGTCCCCCAAAAAACGATACTTAGAATTATCGATGTTTTAGCATAATTTAATCACAAATATAATTCATAAATAACACATATTTGTAAAGCTTAGATCCTCTTCTTTCATTTGGTGCAACTCAAAGGATGCATATTTTCGCGCATGAGGGATTAAACACAATTTGAAGAGAAAGTACTAAAAAGTCATTTGGCGGGCGGTATCTGAATTTCAAAGAGAAAATCACATTTCTAGAAAGTTCATTTTCTGCCCTTTCATGACAGCACAATCAGGAAAAAGGAGCCAGGAATAACAAAGTTTTGTTTGTTTAAAGTAATGCTTATATTTCCATAATTTGTATTAAACGAATCCGTTTTCACTTGCTGGGGGGGGGGGGGGTGCGGCACCCCCTCCCCCACCCCACCTGTCAGGATATTTTCGGTAAAATTACGCTGCCGTCGGGAAAATGAGAAATGGGAGAGGGGGAAAATAAGAGGGAAAGAGAAAGAAAAGAAAAAAAATAGAGGAAAGAAAAGGAAGAAAAGAGAAGAAAGAAAGAGAAAGAAAGAAAAAGAGGAAGGAGAGGAAAGAAAGAAAAAGAAAGCAAAGAAAGAAAAATGGAAAAGGAAAGAGAAAAGAAAAAGAAACAAAAAAGAAGCAAAATAAATGGGTGATTAAAGAGAAGAGAGAGAGGTGGTAAGAGCCTGAGAGAGGAGGGGTGGGAGTAAAAGAGATAGTTGTTGAAGGAGTCGCTCGTCACGCACGGGAGCAAGAAAGATACACAAAAAATATGTTTGGGACAATTCGAAAACGAATCGTCTTTTTTCTCTAATAATTTAATGAAAAGTCAAAGCGTCCGCGCTTCGAGCGGAAGGGGGGGGGGGAACTGAATTCAGACAGGGATTAAGAGTCGAGAACGGTTTTTAAAAAATCGTCTGCATTCTCTAATAATTTAATGAAACGTCTAAGCTTCCGCAGTTGGGGGATCATGGTTTAAGAGTCGACAACGGTACAAATACAACGAATCGTCTTCTTTCTCTAATTTGATGAAACGTCAAAGCTTCCGCACTTTGCGCTGTCGGAGGGCGGGGGGGGGGGATACTGAATTCAGACAAGTATTAAGAGTCGAGAACGGTAAAACGAATCGTCTTCTTTCTCTAATAATTTAATGAAACGTTATAGCTTCTGCGCTTCGCGCGGGAGGGGGAAAGAATCGTCTTCTTTTTCTAATAATTTAATGAAAATGTCATTAAATTATTAGAGAAAGAAGACGATTCGTTGTACCGTCAATGTCAAAGCTTCCCTGCTTCATGCGAGAGGGGGGAAACTGAAAAATGATTGAGCTCCTAGCCCAGGGTTTATAGGGTTTAAATTTGTAAACATTGTAGACACACCCCCCCCCCCTTCCCCACTGAAAAAGGTCTAGCGACGCCCCTGCTTACACCCTCTCTTGATTGCCACGATACTGATTTGCTTGCTTTCGCAGCCTGAAGTGAGATGAGGACTAACGCCATCTGTTGTCGACGGTACAGCACAAAAACACGACGCTGGCAAAATAATTATACTCGTCTCTCAGCTCCAGCTTTACCTCTAGCTCCAGCTCTATGCACCCATTCTACTGCTCGCAATCGGAAATCTGTGTGAATTGATGCGATGCGGCGCAACTTGCATTAGAGACCGCTCCACTACAAATGTGCATCTCCGAGTGGTTCGTGTTTTACATCTCTAGTCTCAAGGAACGATCTGTGATTATTTCTGTGGATAAGTCTAATATCCGTCATCTTGTAATTTGGATTCTATAACAGCAAGAGAAATCGGTAAGAAGAAACGGGGCTTCTAATCATGTAAATCTGATTATTTTACAGGTGTCTTTCCATCGCTGGCAGTGTGCGCAAATTGCGACCAAATGCCGTGGAAGGGGCTGAGTTGTGCGACGCCATTTGAATATAAACTGAGAGATTGGTAGTAGCTAGCGCTCGGCCTCGGTGAATGTTTCTATGCCGGAGAAACGGCAGAGTTTAATCTCCGTTAGCCGTTCAAATGTATGCTGCGTGTAGCTAGACGCCTGATGATACACTATGGAGTGTTTGTTGCGTGTTTGGGAAATTGAGAGCATCTATTTTCTACATATGAAAATGGATCAAATGATTCTACCAAACTTTGCCTGCTAAATTATAGTTAGTAGTCTAATCATAATAATTGAGAACATGAAATCTAGTTTTAACTTAATTATCATCATCATCATCATTATCATCATCTTCATCATTAAACAGCACCATTATCATCATCATCATCATTCATCATCATTATCAGTATTTTCTAAAGTAATTTCCTCTATTATTTATGATTGTTAAGAAATGTATAAATTTGTGTATAGTTCATTTTGTCTCAAATCTGTTTGGCACCAGTTCACAAAGGAGGTTAATTAATTTAACCCATGGTTAAAAGTAAAAATCCTCACATGTAAACCCATGGTTTAAAATTAGCACAAATTAAGCGTTGTACTTATAGTACCTTACCTTGCGCGTGCCTAATATTGGACCTCAGACTGTGTGGCGCTTATTTTGGGCTTATTTTAAAGCGTGGGTTATGTAAATGAAGATTGAAACCATGGGTTAAATTAAAACCTCCTTTGTGAATTCAGGCAATTGGGTTTGATTATTAATTATGAAATTAATAATGCACATTTGGGTAGTATAAACTCTAACACATCCATAGGTTAATTACATTACAAAAAACAAACAAACCTAGAAATTTATTAAAACAAATTACAGATCAGATGTATTTACAGAGAAATAACTACAGTCAAACCTGTCTAGAGCGACCGCCAAAGGGAAATGCAAAAAGTGGTCTTGTAGTAGGTGGTCTTTGTAGACAGGTTCCTTTAGTACATGTTTCAATGAGAAACCATTTTCAAGGGAAACAAAAAATGTTGTCTTTGTAGACAGATGGTCACAGATAAAACAATTCATTATAATCACAATACAAAAGTACTGTAGATACAGTACATACAGAAAATCATTACAAAACTATTGCTTTGTGTCACTGTCATTGTTCCTTTCTGTAATAGTTGTATCTTATATTTAACTTCTGTATGAAATTGAAATTATAGCAAATTTGATAACAAAATTGTATTTTATGACTATACAGATCGCTCGGTAGTAGACAACTCTCCAATTAATTTCATCGCATTGGTGCACCTCCATTTCCCTGTTCTTAAGGGGAAGTCCACCCTGATATTAAGTTGAATTTAATAGAAGCAGAACAATTAGAGAAACAAGTTTTTATTGAAAGTTTGAGCAAAACTGATTAACAATAAATAAGTTATGAATTTTGAGTTCAATCAAACAGAAAGTGGCAACTCTGTGACGTATCTTGCCCTGTAGTAAAAAAAACTTCAAAATTCATAGTTTTCCTATATTAAGTAGGATATTGCTAAAACTTTCAATAATTTGTTTCCCTTATTTTTCTGCTTTTATTAAAAGCAATTATTATCAGGGTGGACTTCCCCTTTATCTGTGAACAATTTGAATACTAGCCTGTACAATGTACCTCATGTTTGTTTTGATAATGATTTCATGTTTTCTAAACAAATTTATAGGCCTAATTATTATTTATTAGATAGGCCTATATGTGTGCAATCCCCACTCTTTAAATTCTCAATTTTTTATGTTGTGTGAGCTTTGTAGAAACTTAAAAAACAGGAGATAATCTTCTTGTTGAAATGGGGTTTAATTTTGTTCTACTTGAGCTACAGGCCTGCATGCATGTTGCAGTATAGGTTTCAATAAGAACTGTATTTGTCAGCTTTGCACAAAATGCATCAAACCTTTGTTTAATGACTTTTGAGAGTAATTGCTTGCACACTGTAGTTTGTCCATGTATGGTAGCTTTTTATAAAAAAAAGTGTACATAATGCAATGGTTCTTTTTAATTCACTGTAAAGAAGCCTATCAAATGGGATTACAATTAATGTACTGTATTAAAGCATAGTATAACTTTAAGGGAGTAAAAAGGAATTCTTGCACTTAAGTGAAGTGCTATCATCATATCTTTGATAATGCCCCTTGGAATTTCAAGAGCATTATATATACTGAATACTCTTGCAAAGCAAAGAATATCTTTATCTGGAGGTAAATAGTATCTAGTCTGATTAAATAAGATTAAATGATGTAGGCAATACCTACATGTACATCATTTAGGGGGTGGGGATAGGGCAGGTGGGGTGCTAGCTGTATAGATTATAGGGAGACAATGGCATTTTGGAATTCTTTTTGTAATCTTCACACTCTATTGTTGGCTTATGTAGTTTATCTACAGTACATTAAATATTAAAAAAGGATACAGCAAACAATGGACTATTTATGCTTGGGTAGGGGTCATAGTTTCACTTGGTTTAACTAAAATTTAAATCTAAAGTGCCCTCTTTTATCAGGAACAACTACATTGCATAGCGTCTTGATTACTTAGCTGTCAGCTCAAACATGTTTCAAGCTTTGCGACATAAATAATCATGACAAATGATAATAAATTAATAATGCAATTATTTGGCCATTATCATAAAACTTGCAAGTTGCAACCCCCTTTTCTATGCCTTTGCTTCATTTGTGCTCTAAAGTACAGATTGGAAACAAGAAATGAAGAAAATTTGAAAGAAAACAGTAATTTATTATTTATTATTTTGAATCTAGGGGGTATGTTCTGCTCTGGTATTGGTAATATTATTCCTCTTTAAAATTTGACTGAATAAGGAAAATTAGGGGAAGAGGTCAAGGTTCAACAATCATCTGAGGTTAACAAGAAAGCAGGGCCACTACTAAACAATGTATTTATTTCTTCATTTTCCACCTCATGTTTTTTCCCTCCCCCTTGAGTTGAATCCTGTTTTACTTTGTCATGCTGCCATTGCATGCCTCAGTAGGTAGGCATAAATGCACCCTCTGGAATGCCACCAATGTGGGATCTATTATTCAGGGTACACAAAGGCTGTGATTCAAGCCTGATACAGGGCCTTTTCATTTGCATCACAATGGCAGCTTGCCCCACTCGCATTGTAGAGTTGTACCCAGAGTATTTGGCAGTCGGGGAACTTTGGTCCGCATGGTTTAGCACTGTTTTTAGCAGGAATTATAATTTTTTGTAGCATTTGATGTTTCAAAATAACAAGTTTTACTTTGATAGTGCATTGCATTGTGTAAATATTACTCTGTATGGGGTACTTACTTGGTAGAAAGCCTTATGATTACATGTATTGCTGTGAAGGTACAGGTGTACGGCTGCCCTGGAAGAAAGTATTTGTTTCCTTTAGGGTGAAATGCCAAAATACTTTTTTAGATGATTGCTTTCGAAATCACCTTTGAACAGAATCAATATTCAAATAGAAGTAATTTACCGTCGGACGGGCTTTTTGAAAAAGAATGCGAAAAAACTTGTCTTTGTTTTAAAAACAACTGCTTGCTTTGTTTTGTTAATTAGAATAATTAACTATTTGTAATTTATTATCTATAGATATTTAATTTGAAATTTTTAATCACAGTTATCTGACCACTACTGTAAGTGTAAAGATTACGTGGCTACAGGTGTTTTTTTCTACAGGTACATGTACATGTATGAAGTGATTACCTGAAAATGTAGATTATCTCAATGGTGTTATGGCTCATGTAAACCTTGGTTCATTTTAGATAATGGGATTATTATTATAAGCTAATCTTGTTTGAAAACAAATCCCTAGTGCCCTATAATAGCTACAGTATACTGGCGCCACATTTTATTCATTATGTTGATTTAGTCAGTAATTTACTTAGCATTTTATTTTGCTACTAAGTAATAGATCTTAACTCATATTCAGATCACATCTAAGCAATATACTTTAGAAAGCCGACTTTAAAGGGATTGGGTATCTTTGCCCCAGATTCTAAACAAAATCCGGGAGTTAGCTCATGCTACAATCATAAATTATAAACCTTTAGGTCAGTCAGGAATCCCAAGACTTTTACAAGCCTATTGCCTGTCTGAATATCAAGATATTTTTGATTGGAATTCAAAATTTCAAAAAACATTTTCCCCAATGTTTTTGATAACACTACAGTCTATTGGGGAAAACAAGTATGGTAAAATCAGTCACTCAAAATGTTTTCCTTTTTTGAAACACTTTATTTTGAAGCACAATTTTTTAGGGCTTCAATATTAGACCATATCACAGACACTGATAACACGTAGGACCATGCACCTCATATGTAAAAACTGGAAACATTGTTAAACAATTTTTTTTTTTTTAAACTCAGTAAAATACATATATTTCTGACATACATCTAAGTATTGAATTAAATACCAGCCCATGTTTTTAACTATTAAGCACTTTTTTTGTTGAAAATAAAACATCCTTGGTATGGTTTTTGTTATTGTGATTCATGTACACTTTTTAGCATTTGAATTTTGCTTCTTATACTCTTTACCACTACCCAATACCCCTGTGAACACAGATACATACATGTATGAGCTGAGTTTGCATATTTCACATGTCCATCAACCAAGGAGAAGGTTTGAGGAAATATATAAGCTTATCATTAAATATTTGGGTTAAACGGTTTATACATATCCGAAAGGTCACATTCCATAGGGGTCAGTTATGATCTGACAATATTTGTACTTGATGGTCAGTTACATGTATGGGGGACTTATTGGAAGTACAAAACCATGTACAAATGGTCAAGACCACAATGACTGACCTGAATAAATTCAAACAAATAAATAGATAAGGATCACAAGTAAGACTTATTGAGAAAAACAATGTCTTGTAAGATTGGAATATTTTGTGTCCTTTAAGTTGATTATTCATACTTTACCATCAATATTTGCAGACCTTGCCAAAGCACATATTTGTGAAATGGATAAGGCCACACTACAGGTCACCAACTGTGAAAATGTCCTGCTTTTTTGGTCAAAAGGGATTATTTGAATTTGGCACCTGATTATATTTGTGTTGTAGAAGTAGAATGCACTTTTTCTAACCTTTACAATTGATAATCAGTTCCTGTAACACCTATATTGTTTCTCCCTTTGTGTATTTTCACATATTTCTAGCCTGGCTGTATTTGGTTTTCGTGCTTCTTACTTCAAAGCTATACAAAGTTTATTTAAGAATATAATTCAATATATAATGTCAGAGATTAATAACAAACACACTGGAACGTGCCATACATTGAATAAAAAGTCTTCTTTCTCTTCTTGCTCCATCGTCCATTGCATATGAAGATTTGCTGGCATTTTTCCAGTTAAATTTGAACAATGTTGATGAATGTGTACTGGTATTCTGCTAACATTTTCATGTTATAATTTGTTAAAACCTTGCATTAGATTCTTACAAAACCATTTAGTTTAAAGTGAATGTTGCCACTTTCTGTGATAGGCATATCAACTGCATACATGTATCTTGTTACAGGAGGCATGCTTTGATATGTAGAATTCAAGCCCATTATAGATAAGGCCATGTAGTCTATGATATCATTTTAGAATCAATTGATATGAATTATTCTCCTTATCTAAATGATCCAGACCTGTACAGTTAGATCTGCATCATTTTCAACATAATCATCATCATTAATGCTCTTAATACAGCAACAGTCATTTACTTCAAATAAAATCTCTCTTCTCTATTTTTCTCTGTTACTCACTTTCTCATACTCTCATACTATATTGTACATACTGTAATTCTCTCCACACCTATGACAATTTTTCATCATCTCATAAAAATGAATAATGATGCAGGAATTGCAGGCTTTGATCACCTAAAATATGATGAAAGATTTGAACATCAAACCAGGGTCGTGCAAACTGAAAAGTGAGATTGATGATACATGTAGCAGTGATACTGATAGCCTGACATTGCAAAGCATCTGTTAGTATTTGGTGGGAGTGACATTTTCGCCCTTTTGAACTGTGTCAACCTTGAATTTCTATGTTGGTTTGCCCTCTCCTTGTGTCTTCCATGAACTGGCACCCATTTAGGTGTGAATGTCATGGACATGAAGTATACAAATAAAAGGCCCTTCAGTTTTCGGTCTTCATAAATAGCATGCAGTGATAACTCTTGACAGCACAATTGATTGCTGGAATGTAGAGATGTTGTCTTATCATGAAACAAATGTTTCAGTTGAATTCATTGGTGAAATGTTAACGATGTACTATCTGATTAGATTTTGGTTTATCATGCAGAAATGAATACAAGTTGATTGATTGATTATATTGATCGGTTAGACTTAGATTGATGGATGATATCAATTGCAACTTATAATTAATGATTGTTGAAATCTTGGAATATTATGAGATATACCCTTGAATTTACAATGCAGGCTAACATTTATTTATGTGGTCAATGAAAAAGAACATCCAAGGAATGAGTTGTGATTGTTTTTATACCAATATTTTGAATATGATTTATTGTCCTTTGCAAGTTGTCTGTTCCGAATTCAATGTACTGTAGCTGATCAGTGCTTATGAAGTAAATTTGTTAAGATCCTTGTGAGTAGGCCTGTGTTCTGAACTACATTGGTACCGGTATTATGCGAGGGAGCTTTACAGTGTACTTGTATCCAGATAAACCTTCCCCTTGTTCCTTTGACTTGAGATACTTTGAATTCCCCAGACATTTCTAATCATGTTCTCCCAAGAACTCGGCATGGTTCCAGAGATTGAGATGTCATGTTGAAAGCTGTTCCATCTGAGTTAAAAATAGAATGATACAAAATATTACAAACCAGTTTCAAGTTGGGATGTAGGCCTACCTGTACATTAACAAGAATAAGGTAAAGTGGACTCTAATGAAAAAACATGTGAAAAGAAAATTAGCACTTATTCTTATGGTAAACAGCGTTGGAATATTTAGTTCCAAAGTGCAACATTTCAACATTTAAATTTTTGTAATGCTTGAAACCTTTCATTTTTTTTGTTTCTCCTTTTGTATTGTCCCCTACAATATATATTTCTGTGCCTGAATTATGCTGTTCACATCTGCACAGTATTCGGTGGAGGCCCCTTTTGCAAACCAAATCGTCTCTGCTTGTATGCTTGATTACCAACAAAAGTTTTTTCTTCTTCTTCCTAAGGCCATGTAAAAAAATATACATGTTTAGCGTCCCCGTCCGCTTCCATTTTGGGGGCCGCCTCCTATTTTTTTATTTTTTTTGTTGAAATTTTTAGAATTTTTTTTGGATTTTTTTTGGATTTTTTTTTAAAGAAAAAAAACATGAAAAACACTGCTAAAATAGATCTATTTATGATTTAAAAAAAATTAAAAAATGTCGGCGGCCATCATGAAAAATAGCCAGACTGACAGGGAAAATGTACCGAGCGGCCATTTTGAAAGAAAGAAAAAAAGAAGGGCCTCCTCCATCCCATTTTTCAAAAAAAAAGGACGCTAAACATGTTTTTTTTTTATTTGGCCTAATGTGGGAATATTTAGTCCCATGTACAGTTGTGTGTGTAGAGCTGAAAATACTTAACATTCTTCTTTCTGTTTGGGATTTGGATTTTCTACCAACAGTGGTCTTTGGTTTCAACAGAATTCTAGTAGGTCTTGGCTCATTGCCATCCAACCCTAGAGAGTGTATTAGCACAAGCAGTACATATAACAAGGAGAAAGGGAAGTTCTTGGATAAAAATCAAGATTGAAAAGTCTTGAGATTACATACTTACATCGCTGAATGCCTAACAGTAGTTCCCCGACTTTTTGATTTTTTCTCACCCGAAAATACTGCGGCCTTTACGCCGGCAAATACGGTACTGTATATTGTTATATTCTGTCTACCTGGAGTATACTACCTGCACATTTGCTAAATTCATTGATTGCTTCAATAAAGTGATCATTCTGATTTTGGCATGCAGATTGTATAGTGCAGATTGTATAGTCCATTTAATGTCTACTAGGCCAGGAATGTTTTTACTTACACATGTACATTATATGCACCTGCACAACAAGAACAAAAAGTTAAAATGTTAAAATGTGGAATAACAGGATATGTGAAAGTCTCCACATATACACACACAACCAGTGCGTTAATCTGCATCACCTTGAAGCAGCACTTAACTGGAAGAAGAAGAAGAATGTAGGCCTGGCTTCTTGACTTCTCGTTCAGATGGAGGATAAGATTTCGCTTTGTTGAGGCGATCCCTGTGCGGTTGCTATGGCGATTCGACATTCCTTTGTTGATTGGCCCAGTTAGCTTGGAGGGTCAGAGATGGAGAGAGAGAGGGAGAGAGAGAGAAGCAGGGATGAATGGATGGCAGGTGGCTTCCAGCCTCAGATTGGAAGTTCTTCTGAAGATAGAGGAGACAAGAATGTGAGTGGAATGGACATTCTGAAGGAAGCGTAAGGCCTAGGCTGTACACATCACACATATCCCTTGAACTGTAACTGATGTAGTGTGTACGGTTGATGTGAGTGCCTGTGTACGTGTATTGCAAATGTGAACCACAATCTGCATATAAAATATGATCCTCCATGTAATTTGGTTGAAATGATATGTATGACTTTGCCATTTATTCTTGTGATAAAATTAAAAGATTATATGATTAGTAATTTAGTATTTATTTATTGTGATAAAAGTGATGATCACAATTCAATCAGCTGCCTTCGCTTTGCTTTTATACATTTAGTGCACAAAATTCCAAATTGCCTGTTGTAATGTTATCTGTTTGACTGAGATTATTCTAAGAATGGCATACTGTTTATGTTACAGGCCTACGCCCATATTAAAGCTCATAATGTCTGTCATTTACAATGTACAGTCCATATTAATGTTGTTCATATATCTTTGATAGCAAAAAATGAATAGAGAAACTTTGATGATTTATATGCCTATATGCAGTAAACATGTTATGTATTTGTATAGCATAGGAGCTATTAAAGGAGATTACATGACTGCAGATCAGTTACATGTGAAATGCCTTCATTTCTGCTTAATACACTGAGTGACAAAGTACATAAAGTCAACAATCATACGATTAACTTCAAAATAGATGTAACCTCAGAGGTTTTCTATTGTCATGGATTTCCCCCGAAGCAATTTAAGAGAAAGAATAGACGACATATAAAGGCACAGTAGAAGAAGATCAGAGTTAGTTTTCAACCAATTTAGGGCTCATAAACACATTGCCCCCTGACTGCCAACAATTTGTAAAATGCAACAAACCAAACCTACATGAACAAACAAGGGTCTTTCAACCTGAGTGCATTTCAATGGGCAGAACTGTCCTGGGGAAAAAGGTATTTTGTTCCTTTTCAACTTCTAGTACTGTAGGTCTATAATTCTTCCTTCCCGCCAAACTCACAAAGTCTTTGTGATCTCCATTTGGATCCGTTTAATCCAAGGAAATATCTTTTAAGATTTAAAAACAAATCTGTATCAAACATTTTATTGCAAACTGTTGTTACATGTATACCGTAGTGTAAAGAGTCCTTTTTGTTGTATTTTTAACATACTGTAAAGTTAACCCCCAATTATCATAACAGATGTTCAACAGTGCTTGGAACTTTTCATTTCTTCCTTCTAAATCACCATCTTCACTGCTGTAAATACTTTTTAAATACCATCAGTTTCAACACATAGAAGATTGAAGGCCCTCTCATTCTGGCATTTTCAAAATATCTCTTTTCAAATGTGCTTCTTTTTAAATGAGATATCCATAGAGACTTGCTTTTCTAGTCAGTTTGTCTGCCAAGAATCATGAAGATTTTTTAGTAGTTTTGCAGATTTGAATAGAAAAGTTGTTTTCATTTGCATAGGCCTATGTGAAGTCTATTTTGAAGCCAGTGGATGGATGTACATGTAGACACTGCAAATCAAGCAAATGCACCAAGGATGTGCGATCAGTCCAATGTACCAGTTTCTTTTTTTAAAATAAAAGTGTTTGAATTATTCATCGATTTGTCATATAACTGAGAAATAAGTTTGAAAACTTCAAGCAAAATGTGTATTGCTTGAATTCTCTTTTTCTTTGTTCTTATTTTACTTTTGGATATTTGTAAATCAAACACAGACACTCATGGCTGTTGTTACCAACTAATTTCAAGTTTTGTAAAACATTCTTTGCTGTTTACTCATAAAAATGTTAATCGCCCTGCTGACAAAATGGTTATGTTCGGACTTATTCAACTTGTGCATCATCTCTTATCTTCCTCTCGTCCCCATTTTGAGAAGTAAGGGCATGAGAGATCTGTATTCTTTAAATCAAAACATGTCTGTGTTACTGTATGTCTTTCAAGTCCCCCAAGGTTTATGATATTATTCAAAATAAAGAGCTATACATACCTTGGAGAAAGAGATTACAAGCAATTTATAGATATGTGACAATGTGTATTCCCTAGCAGGGTAATCACTAAGATTTCAATTAGGTTTTGATGGTAATGGGCAGCTTAGCTCTACTCAAGGCACCTATACGGTGACAATTTCCAGATTAATTTCTCAGACTGTTTGGTGTCATTACAACTGGAGTGGTCTTAAAATTGCATTTGTAATCATTACGACCTTAGATGTACCTGTAATTGTCACTAATTTTAGGATCTTAACAACAGTAATTGTGTAGGTTATCACTTAGGGTTTAACAAAATAATCATGTTCTTTTTACAGATTCTGTGCGAATATTTACCAAGGGACATGCAATATGTTTATATCTACAGTATTCAATTGGCAGTGAAATATAAATCTTTAAATTTCTTGATGGTTCAAAGTTTTTCAGGTGGACGACCCTGAAATAGGATAAAAATTCACCCCAGCGTAGATCATATCACTCTGTTCTATTGATCTTTCAAGTCATTAGTAAACATAAGAATAACTCCAGAGAATTCACCCCCTGGCTGTTATGTTCCTGTGTCAACAGTTTTTCATCCCAGAAGAGTATCACACCTAATGTTCCCTGTATCTGATTTCTCTACTTGTTTCATAAAGAAAAATATGTTTGCATTTTTATACAAAATTGTATGTGCTTGCATTGTAATCTTGTACATTAAAGGTATTACAAAGTTTTGGGAAATTTTGAAAATTGGGTGGATAGTGATTCTTTACAATTTCGATATATTTGGATGCCCCTGTGGATGTATAAAAAACACCAGAAATTTTAGCTCCTAAAACACTTCTGCTTTCGAGAAAAATTGAATATAAAGATTTACCGGTGCTCCCGGTAAATTTTGACAAATTTCAAATAGCTCCTACGGCCGTACAATGGTAGCTGCGAACATGACAATCTCAGAGTATGTAGTTGTGGTATATAATTTCCGAACGAGAATAGCTAATCGGTCGATTTTAGTCAACAAACATTGTTTTATAGCTTAATTAATATCTTGACCTTGAGAGGGAGCTATTCAACATAAAGTGTTAATTATTTACAATTTCATAACTTTAGAGTCGATTTCGACCGCGACAACGATCACTGAATATTGTAGGATCGTATATGCTTCCAATATGTTCATTTGAACCAAATTCATGACCCCATACCAAAACTTTGTATTACCTTTAAGGCCGTTACATTCTTTTTGCTACAACATACTGCAGCAGGAAATAAAGACAAAATGATCTCACAAGGTGATTTGTATTCTCATTATTTACATTTTACCATTTTCAAAATATAGCTGATACCACATTTATTATTGGTTTACACATGTGTACAGTATTTTTGCACTTGATATATTCTTAGGTGGAAAAAGCCAGACCATTTTGTGAACACATACTTTTGGGGTCGATAATCCCAACACATATACACATAGGCCTATAAACATGATACATGTACAACAAGATAGTAGAGGTGTTGTGGTCGAGTGGATACGTAGCCGGACTGTCGATCACAAGGTCCGCGGTTCGAGTCCCACCACATTCCTTGAAACGCAGCGCGCGTAACAGCTGCACTGCTAAAGCCAGGGTAATTATGCTGCATTATTGTAGAGTGCTTAGAGACTTTTGACAAAGTAAGTGTTAGGCGCTATATATGCACTGTAATCATTATTAAGATGTGGTTAATTTTGTGAGTTGGAACTTTGTGTCTCATATTCAAATTCACAAAGATGAAAACCTTGCAAAATATACTTGAGTAAACGTGGTACCCAGACAGATATTTGGCCTTTGTAGCAGTATGAATTGCTTCATGCTATAAAGCAATGCTTTTCATGAGTTATGAAAAAATTGGACAGCATTATACCTTCTATTTGTTTATCACTGAAATGTATTGTTCTGACATGTGATCCAAGATACAAGAATGAACTTATCAAGTAGCAGTAGGTCAAGAACGTCTTGCTCCTGGATGACCAAGACAAGGTTCTTCCAATGTCATTCAGTCGATGACTCACTTGTCCTTGAATGACCCATGATACAAGCTATCGGCTAGCCGCATTCATGCAATGTATCTGCAAAAAAAATCAAACATGAAAGGAGAAAAGGGATTAAAATTCATACCAGTGCTTAGAGGTCAGAGGCAAGAATTGCCCCCTCCCCTCTACAAAGCCAAAGTCAGCTGCTAATACACAACATGAACAAAGGAGACCTTATCAATTGTGGTTTCTACAGACAGGGTGGTGCCTTAATTTGTCGCTTGAATATTGCCATTCAAGCTATTTTTAAGAGGAAAAAATACTATTTTTAGACTGCGGAAGTCAATGCGGTATCTTAAAAGAGGAAGTTTGGTGTGTATGAAAGAATTGTTTGGTATTAATATTGAATGTTCCTGTAGATTAAAAGAAAGATAGAGTTAGGGTATGCAAGTTTGGTATTTTTCTAGCCAAGGGGAAAAAATGTGGCGATGACCGAACTAAATTTCAGTTCATGTAGTATCATTATGGACCACACATGTCATTTCGCATTGTACATTTGAGTGGTCATGATAGTTAATGTAGATTTTAGATTTTAGAAATAAGGCAGTTATTTACCTATCAGAATCATTGTTGAAATTGTAAACTACAGAAATCTAATATCAATTTTGTTTTGTTCTTTCGTAGTGTCTGTCAGTGGGAACTGTGATGCACCAGTAAATCACCAGATAGTAAAAGCGAGAGAGGACAGAGACAGATCCTTCTAAAACAAACCACCATTTCTTCAACTTCTTCAATTCCAATCACAACAAAGAGATTGTGCCATCTTGCACCAACCTGCCGGGACAAAGACGGTAGGATCTGCGGGGATCAAGGGCCACAATTTCTCCATCGTACACCCCAAGACGAAGACGCTGAATCCCTTTTGTTGAGGGGTTGAGGGCTGGGAGGCAGGGGTCTCCTATGCCTAGTCATGCCTATCTGGGGAGGGGGCACTGGGGGCATGGCATCCGGAGTGGCTGCTATAGGAAGCATCAGGGGACTTCATCATGCTGCTAGTAGCCCGAAGTGTGTTGGTGTCAAGCTCTGGGATGGAGAACTACAACTCAATGTGGAGGTGAGTGATTTTTGCGATCTCTGTCCAAATTTCCTGGTCCATGTTATTAATAAAACATCCTTCTCATGCTCTAAAACTGTTATTCTCACTAAATTCTCCCAAATAACAATGAGAAACATGGAACATTCATGGCTTCCTAATTTCTTATTGCATTTATTTTCAAATTATTTTGAAATGAGAGATGAAAAAGAAAGTTAATAATAAATGTTGGCCTACATGTATGTTATTTAAATGACACTGTCTATTATATGGCAATGATTCAAAACAGTATGTTGGATATAATGATGGATGGCAAAAGTTTCCAAAACAAAAAACTATCAATCAAATTTCTTGACACCACAATGTCCAAACATGTATGTTACTGTTGCTTGGTATGCAGCAAGGTCAAGTCAGAATGACCACAGATCATGAAATAAATGAAGACCAGATGGTAATAGTTGGTGCTAAATCTGGTGAGGTTATCCATCATCATTACCGGGCAGGGAACCATTGAGATGAAGAATGGCATCTCATTTGACATGTTCACACTTGAAGCTGGGCTTGAAACTAACAGGCGTCCCCAGACATGTGGGAATCCAAAATTGTAGGAATCCAAGATTTAGGTCTGGTAAACCAAAATGTCTAAGTTTTACATAGGGCTCATGCATAGAGACCATGAGAATCTAATTCCACACCCCCTCCACAAGATGGAGCCCTTTCTTACAGTGTTCATGAAATATCTTTGAACACACATGGGACATTAACATGAAACTCTCTTTCATGTTCATGTGAAACATTGTACATGTTTAGAATATTAATGAAATGTGTCATGAGATAAATGTCCAGTGTTTGATGAAAATGAAAAGGTTAGAATAGGCTGCGTAAATATTCCGGCAACGTCAATGACGTGACAAAAACACCAGACAAAATTGTATTCCATTTTTACTCCAATTTTATTATAAATAACAAACAAATGAATAGCTATGAATCTTGACGGCACAATGTCACTAATAAAAAGAATCGAGTTACATGTACATGAATGAAATGGCAGAGGTGCGTAACATGCCAAGTGTGAGCATGCAGAGCGAATAGTGTAACAAGTTAGATCATCGAAATATAATAATAAAATTGCTTACGTGTCACGTGACTAGCAATGAAGTAAAAGTTAAAACAGAGTTCAAAGTCCAAAGCTAAAGTCCAAAGTCTGTAAATCGGATGTCGCGAAATATCGTGCGCAGGAAGGTGCGGCGATCGCGACAGAAGTCGAAGACTAGGAGGACGAGTGATCAGGACGTGAAGAAATAATCGAAGAGCGAAAAGATGAACGAGAAACCAGAAGGGAGATCACGAGGAATGATGACATCTCGGAGACTTGCGACGCTCCGTTGAAGTCGGGGCTGAAGAGCCGAACGGAGGTAAAGTTCGAAGACAGCGATGAAGAAATCAGGAATCAAGTCGACCAGCTGCGGTGAGTCGGGCAGGCTGGGAGAAGATGAATAACGAAAAGTTCATGAAGTTGAAAACGTAACCAACGAACAGCTGCGGTGAGTCGGGCAGGCTGGGTGAAGATAACAAACTCATGACATAAATCAGTCGACCAGCTGCGGTGAGTCGGGCAGGCTGGGAGAAGTTGAATAACGAAAAGTTCATGACAGCAACAAGATCAAATTCGTATGATCGTGGCAGTGAATCGCCGAACAGATGATCGAGAATTAATAAAAGTCAAAAGTCAGGCAGCAACATGATCGTGCTGGATATAGATGCAGATTCGACCGTAGGTAGATGAAACGGGAGTAGACCTAGGTGTTGACTCGACCAAGCGGGAGTTGATGTTGACTCGACCAAGATGAAAGCGGGAGTAGGTGTTTGAAAGGAAAAGCGACGCGCAAAGCTGAGAATTCGGCGGAGCGCTGAACCAATAAGAAAGCGAGGTTGGCGAAGCGGAGGTGAGGACCAATCAGCGCGAGGATTGAGAAAGTCCTAGAAGACGCTCGAAGAACAAAATTAATGGCAAATTCGAGAAAAATGTGTTTGTTTACAATAACAAATGAGACATTGTGAGACAATACAAGCAAAATGAGAGTTACAAATACATTCATAATAAAGTACAATCAGAACAGCAAATCATTATCAAAAGTACGAATGTTAACAGACAAAAGCAATTATCTAGCAAAGAATTCAAATTAGGAATTTTGGAAAACACAATTAAGTTATGCACGAATGATACGAGAGCTAACAAATACAGTAGCGCAAAAGTAGGGCGCTACATCTATCACGTCGGGGTCACCAATTTAGAATATTAATGAAATGTGTCATGAGATAAATGTCCAGTGTTTGATGAAAATGAAAAGGTTAGAATAGGCTGCGTAAATATTCCGGCAACGTCAATGACGTGACAAAAACACCAGACAAAATTGTATTCCATTTTTACTCCAATTTTATTATAAATAACAAACAAATGAATAGCTATGAATCTTGACGGCACAATGTCACTAATAAAAAGAATCGAGTTACATGAATGAAATGGCAGAGGTGCGTAACATGCCAAGTGTGAGCATGCAGAGCGAATAGTGTAACAAGTTAGATCATCGAAATATAATAATAAAATTGCTTACGTGTCACGTGACTAGCAATGAAGTAAAAGTTAAAACAGAGTTCAAAGTCCAAAGCTAAAGTCCAAAGTCTGTAAATCGGATGTCGCAAAATATCGTGCGCGGGAAGGTGCGGCGATCGCGACAGAAGTCGAAGACTAGGAGGACGAGTGATCAGGACGTGAAGAAATAATCGAAGAGCGAAAAGATGAACGAGAAACCAGAAGGGAGATCACGAGGAATGATGACATCTCGGAGACTTGCGACGCTCCGTTGAAGTCGAGGCTGAAGAGCCGAACGGAGGTAAAGTTCGAAGACAGCGATGAAGAAATCAGGAATCAAGTCGACCAGCTGCGGTGAGTCGGGCAGGCTGGGAGAAGATGAATAACGAAAAGTTCATGACAGCAACAAGATCAAATTCGTATGATCGTGGCAGTGAATCGCCGAACAGATGATCGAGAATGAATAAAAGTCAAAATCGTGCTGGATATAGATGCGGACTCGACCGTAGGTAGATGAAACGGGAGTTGATGTTGACTCGACCAAGATGAAAGCGGGAGTTGATGTTGACTCGACCAAGATGAAAGCGGGAGTGAAGCTTGAAAGGAAAAGCGACGCGCAAAGCTGAGAATTCGGCGGAGCGCTGAACCAATAAGAAAGCGAGGTTGGCGAAGCGGAGGTGAGGACCAATCAGCGCGAGGATTGAGAAAGTCCTAGAAGACGCTCGAAGAACAAAATTAATGGCAAATTCGAGAAAAATGTGTTTGTTTACAATAACAAATAAGACATTGTGAGACAATACAAGCAAAATGAGAGTTACAAATACATTCATAATAAAGTACAATCAGAACAGCAAATCATTATCAAAAGTACGAATGTTAACAGACAAAAGCAATTATCTAGCAAAGAATTCAAATTAGGAATTTTGGAAAACACAATTAAGTTATGCACGAATGATACGAGAGCTAACAAATACAGTAGCGCAAAAGTAGGGCGCTACACATGTACTATAATACCTTATGCCTGGTATAGGATACGTCTAGGCCTTCATTTACTTTGAGTCAAACCTTTAAAAGTGTATCATATTTCTAAAGCAAAATGTACATGCAAAAGTGCACTTTTATGACATTAGAAATGTGATTGAATAAGTTGCAAATGATCTGTAAATATTTCCAAGTCAAAGCCCAGCTTATTATCATAATAAGACATATCAGGGACAAAATTAATATTTATTTTTCGAGGGCTACTTTTCAAGCTTGCCTGCATGAAAATAACATTCTAAAATATGTTTTGCATTGAACTCTATGCAAATTTACAGGGGCTCTTTTTGGCATTTCGGGGGCTAATTCGCCTCGAGCCCCCTTGTATTTTTTTCACTGAGACATATATAATTCATTTGGCAGTGTCAAATAGTACCATTTCACACCATTGCATTTATGGTCAGGAGGCCTATGCTGCAATGAAAGAGAAACCTGAACTAATTTTTGTTATTTTATTTAACATATGAGGCTTCATACGTACGGACATATCACTTTTCCTGCGAAGGGAGAAAAGCATTTTCACTTTTTCTTTCAGCTCCGATTCCTTGAAGGAATGCCTACTTTCTCTCTACAGTCCCCTGTACCAAGGTATCCAAATTGGTTGACCCCATCATAAATCCATCTAGATTTCTGGCATGAGGAGCAAATATTTGACCCCCTAATATTGGAAGATTCTCCCCCACATTCCGGGCTATCCCCCGCAGGGAAAGAATGGGGGCCTACTTGTTACTCTACAACAGTTTATAGACATAAAGTTTTCCTCTTCTTGTCTTGTTTTGTAGTAGTGATTTTGTATGTAGAAAAATCATGAAATCTCATGTCAGAAGTATCATGATAGTGGGCATAATGTAATATGTTGCACATTGTTATGGTTTCCCCTTCAAACCCTCTCATTTACCTTGGAATCTTGGATTAGGCCTATGCAGTTAGAGTCTATTTTTAGGACAGATGCTAAAATCTCATCCAGGGTTTATATGAATGTGCTTTAAAAAAAAGTATCTGTCAAATATCTATTGACCTACTGCTACTGCTACAAATATATGTAATTGTAAGTGAAAAAAAAGGTTTAGCTAAGACCCTTTCAGCGATTGCATGATTGTTCACCACAAGCTTTCATTTAGAGCTTCCATCAGGCTTTGAATTACAGAGCTCACAATTAAGTACTTTTTAAAAATTGACACTTTGCGAGGGAAACTAGTGGTAAATGTTGAACAGAACAATATGTATTTGATTAGGCTACAATTATAGATCACAAGAAGATAAAGGTTGAAAAAGAAAGTCCTTTTATCCTTTAACTTCAAGGAGAACCGCAAGCGTCTCTTTTTTCAGAAGGTGCTAGCAAACTAATTAAATGGTTTTGAAACAGGAACCTCGTTGGAAATTTTGAAGTAAGTTCTTACAACTGAATGTTGAGAGCTGTGCATGAGACTAATGCGTTTGATATTTTATTCACTTGTATTCACCTGGGTTAGAAAGTGGAGAATTAGGTCAGTGAATTAGTTGATGTAGTATTTGGCATAACAACATAATAAAACAATTATGGTGTCTTGGGATGAGGGGAAAAGTGGAAGCTTATTGGCATCATAGGTGGAATGTCCAATGTTCTTCATTGGATTAACTGGTTATAGTATAAGTGCATTGAAAGCAAAAGGAGGGATTTAGACGGATTATTATGAGCAGGAATTCAAATGAAAAGAGGGTAGGATTTAAGTCTAGCATTCCAGCTTTACTAAATTTAGAATGGTATTTTAAATCCTTCTTTATGCATAGGCAGCTCTGGTGTCTCGCAAAAAAGAGATTAGATTAAGGATATATTTTTTGTCCGAGAAAAAGGGTTAACAGAAGTAGCAGAACTAAAATCTAAGCCTATGGTATATGTATATAAGAAAGATGAAAAATTACGAATTTTTATAGTGATCATGTGAAATGTCATTGTAAAGTCATAAGTGAATAATTAGAATATTTATCTTTAAAGCGTATGAAGTGAGAAAGAATCAGATCACTTGAATGATCACAATAATCCAGCAAAGAAGTCATTTTTTTCCCTTCAAAAGATACATTGAACTTTGAGATATATTAGAACAATAGTTGGGGCCTACTTCCTTAACGAGATTGACAATCTGGGTAACATTCCATCATTTATTTCTAATGAAAAGATCAATGCAGTTCACGGCAAAATATTAAGAGAAGAAAAATTCAGATGGAATAAATGGAGCTTGATCTTTATTAGATTGAAAAGAGGAAATAGACATTAGGGTCCTGTGTAGTATATATTTTTTGCTGCGACAAGTACTTCAAATTTTTCCTCCTGAGGAGACCTGCATTCTGACCAATTTTCGGCCATTACAGTCTCAGCAGGAATCCCCTAGAATCGTTCAGGATTACAAATTGTAGGCTGCACCAAGTTCATTGGCTGGCTTGAGGTATCAACATGTCAGAAAATAGAAATAGAGCAAAATGGTCAGTTGTTGACGTGTGTAAGGGTACTATTAGGTTAACTTCTAACCTCTCACATTTTGGATGAACTTTCATTTTCAGAAATTTGTTTGGAAGAAAATTTAACCTCCATGATCTGTTTGACTTTCTACTCCATCATCAATAACTAAGGAAATAAAAGTTAATGAAATTTTCGGTATATAGCAAATTGGAGAGGACCTTGCAAGATACATTCAGGACAGTGTCGCCAATTTGTGTTTTACTGATGACAACTTCAAAAGTTCATAGCTTTCCTATTTTCAATGGGACTTTACTCTATGACATGTTCTCATATTTCTGTTTCTATTAAAAACAACTTAATTTCTGGGTGGACTTCCCCTTTAAGTATTAAAGATGAACACTTGAAGTTGACTTGTAATGGCAATTTTAACATTCTTTTCTTTACAGGGGAAGGCCAAAGTGCAAGATTTGTATGACCAAGTGTGCTTTACGCTGTCAATAAAAGAAGCTCAGCTATTTGGATTGACAATTTTACGAGGTATGTGGAATTTTTACTGCTCTTTAAGGTAATTGTCAAACTGATTGACTGAAGACCTTGTCCTCCATGTGGCTGCAGATTAATAATGACTCTTCTCAAGCATGTGTGGATCTGTATTGGAATATGAAATTTAAATTTTCTAAGAAATCAGCAGAATTTTGATCGGTTGTTTTGATTGCTTGATTGCAACTTTGCAAAAAATGTTTATCAGATTTTGCTCTTTGCGATAGTATGGAATGTCAGTTTACCTGGGAATTCTAACAATTTATATATGTTTTATTATTCTACTGGTATATTAATTTGTTGGATGTACAGTTTTCAATTAAAATGTGAGATATAAAATCTCTTTACATAATTCAGTGATGCCATATGTTCGAAAATGATGTTTCATAATTAATCATCAATTTTGTACAAAATGTCAGAATTTCTTAAACTGTCTCCAATCAAATAGAGGAAATTTGAAATAAGGCAATATTTAGTGGGACAGTGGGAGTGGATTGATGATTGTTCATTGAATTAAGCCTATATAAAATTGATTTAAAAAGCATTAAGATGTATTGAACTAGTCATTATAATTGCTTCAATGTAATATATATCACTTTTAATATATGATGCTTTTGCCTTTGTTTATTTTGCAGAAAATGGAGAATATGAATTTCTGGATCTGAAGACCAAGATTTCAAAGTATGCGCCAAAGGGATGGAAGTCTGACTCTAATGATGTAAGTTTCATAAACTATAACAATTATTGAAATTATTATTATTTTTTATTTTTTTAGGCAAATCAGTAGAACCCCCAAATAATCTTGTTATGGCACATGTATAGGAAATCTGCACTAAATATATTGAAGCTTTGATAGTATTGTTCATTCTCATCTCAATCTGCCCATATGGGTTTACCTTTGTATCCTGTAATGCGAATGCCCTGTCGCTCTGGCTATCCATTGGTAATCAGTCCTGTAACTGTATATTGATTGTGTTTGTCAACAATCCAGCCCTGAAAAGACTTTGATTGTAAAGGATAAGAAGCAGAGAATTGCAAGTTAATAAATCTTTCGGCTAATATATATTTTTCCTTCAGACTTTTAAGTTGTGAGTGGATTATTGAAGAGGAGACATATTTGCAGAGGAGGAAAAAGTAGGGGGCTTACAGAAATTGGCTGTTGAATGGATTTATCCTCGTGTTGTTGATGCTAAATTTAGTATTTCCCCGCTAATTGCCCCATAAGTAAATCAAGCCTTAAAGTATTAAAATGGAGAGTGATTGCACAAGATAGTGAAGAAAGGTGAAAATGGGATTGATGCTCAGAGGTCAGTGAAACGATTCGTCAGGGTTGGACTAAGAATGGAGAAGATACAAAGGTAATGGGAAGGGCAGATATTTGTCAAATTGAGAAAGGGAAAAGAGAGACAGTGAGGGAAATTAGAAAGTAAAAGCATAAAGGAAAGAGATGGGAATGAGAGCTTCACTGAAAAACAACATATTTACTATGATTTCAATGTGAAGAATGTGCTTGAAAAACAATGCTCAAAGCACTCATGTAGGCCTACATAATGCCTTTCAAAAGATAATTACAAGTATGGACTTTTATATCAATCTTCCTCTCTAAAATATATTTTGTTTTTAATGTACATGTAACAAGTGGAGGCTTGAGTAGGAATAAATAAAAAGCTATATTTAAACTATACATATAAATAAGTTATGGAGTATGGTTCCAGTATCAGCATAATTTTATATTTATAGGAATCTGTTGTAAATATGATATGATTTCTGTTGTTTTCTCTGTCCTTGGATTATGTATTAAGTCTGAACTGACCCATACTAAGAAGCAGTCTACCCTACTTAATAATGACCAACAAACCTTAACTAAGACCTGTCAATCAATAGCACATACCATAGTGATGATGTCACAATGGTGCCCCATCCCCCAGCCATACCCCCAGCCTAGTCTGCAGGCACAGACCCTAATTTGACACTTAATCAAAAAATCATTGTGCCTTGAGAGAAGTCTAGCCCAGCTACCTACTGGTTTTGTCCTGTGTCAGGAGCAGCTACAGTACATGGCCTATGGTAGTCTTATAGTGCAGACTCACTTTTACGACTGACCAGGGTCTGTGCTTGCAGACTACCCCCAGCCATCCCCTAGCCACCCCCTTGCAACCCCCAACAGTAGTCTGGGATCCAGTCTCATTACTTTCACTGTAGACCCTTTTCATAGAGGGACCATTTTCATAGTGGAAAAAATACATATGACAGAAAAGTATTTGTGTTTCCATGTATACAATGTAGCAGGGGGGGGGGGGGGGGGGGGTTAGCAACGGACAGCTCTAAAAAACTGTGGAAATTTGTAGATATCTGTCCCACACCCCCCCCCCCCCCCAAAAAAAAAAAGTAAATAAATAAATATATATATATATATAGTTATGAGAAATCCTCATATTTGCAATAGCTAATCCTATATTTACAGCTCTTTTTAAGAAAGAATGTCATTTTAAACTATCTCTTTGATCAAAGCAGATGAATCCTGTATGCTTATTAATTAATTTAGGTTATTATCTGCAGTTCTTATGGAATTGATTTAAAAAGAGCACAAATGTTTGTAGAGCAGCAGTTGTACCACAACAAGAAATAGATGTTGGACTGAGAAAATAGAAAGTCCTTTCTTCAAGTGAATATCTACTCTTCTATGTATTATTCTGCTCAGTGATTTTTTTTTTTTTTTTAAGGTGAGAATTTTTAGGAGTCGATCAAAACAAAGTGGAACAAATCCTCTATAGTCTGATAGGAAGACTAAATATACTTGTTCAATGGATCATATAAACAATTGGCTACCTGTTACAGCGTTAGAAGCATTCCACAAAAGCATGTTATGTACTCTTCCCCCATAGCCATTCTTTGTTAGCATTGTGATACCTTTGTGTGAGTTTGCTTGTAAATTGCCCAACCACTCGCATTGTTCCTCTTCAGTGGCCATTCCTGGACTCTTCTATGCAACAATAGTACAGGTAGTTCATTAAGGTTTGAAAGAATTATTGTGCTTCTCAAAATTATTGGTTGATGATAATAAATCACTTTTGGCAAGATAATGAGTGTGGTTTTTGTAAATGATGGAGGACAAAACATGTTGTTGACTGGTAGGAAATCATACATGTACCATTTAGTTGCGTTTATAAAAACTGTTGTAACAACTTCCTGAATAGCACACATGTAGCTCTGTTTAAAAACCTCAGCTATGGTCTGGATTTATAGAGTAAAAAGTATATTCAATCTTGTTCAACAGAATAATAGATTGGTCATCCTATAGAGTATAGATCCTACATCTCTTTATGATTTCTGAGATATGAAAAACTTGTTTAGATTGAAGATAATTGTTGTGGAAACATGAGAGAGAAAAGAACATATGTTCCATTTTTTAAAGTAGAAAATACTTATGTACGACACAAATTTAATATGGTAGGTCTACATTTGTATGTCCTTGGTCTATGCCAGGACTATGGTAGAACTTACACCCCTGTGCTACTTGATAGACTAGTGCAAGAAAGGAGCTTATGTCAATGGTTGAGCTCCACCCACCTCCAGACTGCTATAGAAAGAAGCCATCTCCATTATATCTTCTCGTCTTCAGTATTGGTTCTCCTGATTAGAAAGATGTGATTAAGAATCCTTTGTATCTCTAATACTCCAAGGAATGTTGAAACCAAACAACTGTCTTCTAAGATGTTTTCTAGTAAGAAAAACCACAAGTCTTCCTCCAAACAATGGCCAAGTGCGTCCCTTTCAATGAACTTGTCCCTGCAAGTTACAAACCTGTTTTTGAGTAGTGATCAATTAGTGACAGATTAGCCTTGGGATATTGACTGTTATCATTATCCATGAAGTTGAATTAATAGTACTACACTACAGTGTAATTCAGTTGCCTGGTGTACCAACAGTGAATATTGAAACTGTAAACAAAGAGTTATTGTGTTATATCTGGTTACCCTCTTTATTTCTTTACCCATTTTATTCTTGTTAATTCAAATATTTATATAAATCACTGATTAGTCTGTTCTTGTCTGTCTTTACTGTGTATATGTATAGAAACATATTACATTTAAACTATTCTTTTGGTTTATATATTTGCATTTTATTTTGTTTCTAAGAGATAAGCAGCTTAAAAAAAACATGTTATTTTTTTTTTCTTCTCTCACCAGTCTGCTCACACTAGTCTCTTTTTAAATTTCTGCTATGAAGGAATCTTGTTATCTCATCCTTCACTACCCTAATTCCCCTCTAGAGTCTATGCAACATTCCCTATAAAGCCACTCCTCCAAATAACTTGTTTTGTCTATTGATCATCTCCAGCAAAATGTGCAGCATCATGTAAGTGCTTTTGCCCTGTGCAAAATACAAACAAACCATTTTTTTCTCTTTGAGAGAGAAAACACTGCATTTTGGGCTGGTCAATGGGGTGTAAAAACATTCCTCTGGGTTCTTTGTTTGATTCTAGAGTGTGGTCAACACAGATCAATAGCAAGTGGCTGAGTGTAGGGCAGCTGGTGTTACTGATAACAATTCTCAAGTGAGCCTGATTCCTGGATGCGTGATTTGGTAGTAAAATGTGCAAAAACATAGTCTACAACTTATTTGTATATTACAAAATTTTACAAATTTACAATTTTGTTGCTTGAATAAGTATGAATCCTAATGGTGCTGTAAATGGTAAAATTCCATTCAAATCTGCTTTAGCAACCACCTGTATAGAAAATAGAAAAAACCTGTCTATACAGATAGTATAGTTTGTCATTTGAACAAAGAAATTAAAGAAACCTGTACACAAAGATGACCTGTCTATAAAGAGCACTTTTCTTGTCTTCCTTGAGCAGTCTTTATATACAAGTTTCACTGTATTTTGAAGCAGTGTTGTACTTTGTTCATGGATAAAAAATCATAATCGTTCACTTTTTTTTTGTTCAGTTACATGTAAGTATAATATTGATATTGCTCTCGAACAAAGCGATTTTCCTAGATGAAGATCATTAGATTTTTGGTCAGTTCTTTCTAATTCTTCCACAAATTAATTGATTTCACAGTTAAATTTGAAAGATAAGTAGAAAGAAAACACTTAAGAGCTAAACTCCCTAAATTTATATCTTGCTCCCAACAAAGATGTATGAATAAGTTGAAAATTTGAGCTGTGACATTCAAAAAAGGATTGGCTAACTTTAAGCCAATACATAAACTTTTAGGTATATACATGTATATATATAATATATATTTACATTGTTTTACTTTGTATGGTAATATTGAACAATTACAAATAAGACATGGAATCTGGCTCGTTTATTGATACTTGTTCTATGTTATGAAATAGAGAAAAATGCTGCACATCCCGATGATAAACCGGCTTTGGATTAAACACAGTTCTTATACTCGTAGTTCTATTATGGTCACAATGATCAACCTTGAAAAGTGAAATAACTAGTGAGAGGGAATATTTGTTCTATTGCTTAGGCTGGAATTTGTATCTCCACTGGTGATCTCATGAAAACAGATTTGATATATCGTTCTGTAAGTAGTCTAGACTTTAAATAGATAGTTTAGATCTGCTGCAAGTTGTTTGCTGTAACCAGGATACGAGTGACATTAAAAACTCATGTCAAAGATGCTAACATAATCTTTAGTCAATACAATAATGGAGATTTTGTTGTTGGTTATTAGGTGAGTTTGGGCCTTACCAAGAAAACTCTTTTAGAAACATATGTGACTTCATGGACTTCATACATTTCAGAGTGAAATATGATCACATTTGACTGGTAATAACATCAATTCTATAACAGAAAAGGGTGCTGTTCATTTAAGTAGATGAGCCATGCAGCTAGTAATTCATGTAATAAAACATGCTCTGAAAGGTATGAAAGAAGAATAGATGATCAATAATATATAAGAACTTAAATTGATACTCATTCTTGGTTACACAATAAACATGAATATTACCATTTAAATGTGTACATTCATCATCACTTTGAATTGTGAATTTTTTTTATGAAGTCGAAACGAGGGTAATAGCCATGCACTAAAACATCTATCAACTCTGACCTATTTCTGGCAGTCATAAAAGTTCAGCATCAAGAAAAGGTTCTTTGACAGTCCCTATTACAGATACATATATTTGACATGTAATGCATTGTGAATTGTAGTTTGTAAATTGGCATGCACCCAGCTCCTACAAAGGTTCAGTTGAATGGGACCTTGCATTAATGCCTCAAAGAGTGAGGCATCCATTCTCATTGTGTCGCTCATTACATCTAATGGAAGAGCAAGCCTGAGAAATTGGCCCATTTCCTAATGATCATCTTGGCATTCATTGATTGGGTGTGTGGTATAGAGCTCTTGTCATCTGACATGTGTGGCCCAGTTCTCTGTCTTCAATTCCCCCAAATGAGGACAGTCTATATTGACTTGGTGTCAGGAATGGGATATGCTTTGGTCTTTCCATTTGAAGCTATATGCACTTTTACTCATCAATCACACATAATTGACAGGATTTAATTGAGGGCCTCTGTAAATTAAGGTCTACATGTGTGTGCGACATTTCATTGGGTAAAGAAATGTATTGCCTCTAAGATGTTGTTTCCTCACAGAATTTTCATTCCCACTCCCACTTTTCATTCCCACTTTTTCACATGGTTGTCTATGTGCGAAATGCTCGAAGTATTCCAAGGTTCCTTTGTAATATATTTGGGTTGCATAGAATACCTTCACAATTTAACATTCTACTGAATATGCTTCTATTTTCAATTTTGTCAATTTTTTACTAACACCAATTGATATTTTTAATGTGACAGAACAAAGGATATGGTCATACGGTGTGCATTTTGTTGTTGTTGCATGGAAAGTAATTTAGGCTTTAAAAAATATTTAATAGATCATACATGCTCTAAATATAACCGTACAACTGTTGCTTGGCAGCAAAGAAAGTTTCTTCCAGCTCTGTTAATAATCCTTGAGCTCGTATAAGGGTTAGGATGATGGCATGTTGCCTGAACATTTCTAACGGAACAAAGACCGAACGAGGTAGTTTTCCCGGATAAGAGAAACCCTTATAGTGGTGTGGCTCTCTAATACAAATAGCCTTGCCATTTCAAAGGAATGTTAAGTTGTACTGGCGCAGGCCCTGATTTTTGAGAAGTGTTTCACATGGAAAAATTCCTCAAAGGGGCCGAAAAGAATTAGAGAAGATTATGAACTACGTGATAGGTAGTGTTTGAATCAAAGCTATGGAAAATGAGCTTGAATGGGACTTGGAAAGAATATTCCAGGTACCTGTCTTCAATTTCAATAAGACTTTAATAGGCCTACATCATAGAATACCCTTTTGCCTCCATTATCTCTCAACAGCTACGTTTTAATTCATTAACAAAACTCTAATCTTATTAAATCAAACTGTATCATATTGCCCTTTATGTTATTTCTGTTATTTCTGATGTACACATATATTTTGTTCTCAATGCAACTTTTTTTTTCATTTCATTTCTTTGATGTTACAGGGACGGGACAAGACTGGAAAACCCCTTCTTTCTTTTTACCTCAAAGTGCAATTGTATGTGGAACATGTATCCTTACTGAAGTAAGTATGATTCTCTGGTACCATTAGGAGTAGGCATAACTTAGCATTGCAATATGTATGCTGCTGCAAATGTAATTTGTTATTTACAGCATAAACCTGTGATGTATATTTCAGTATTTATAGTCCTTTTGAGAGGAAATAAAGCCTATCCTATACACTAAGAAATGTTGCTTCTTCCATTTCACCTTCAAGAAATTTAAAATGAGCAAAACTATGGAGAGACCAAGGGAGATCTTTTGCTTTTTTATTCATTCTCTTCCAAAATGCAAGTTACAACATATCTGAACATAATTGCTATGAAAGAAGATTTTTGTCATGATTCCGTCACACAGTTCATGGCCAGACAGTTTGAAATTCCCCTGTCACTTTGAATGCACGTGTATTCCCAACATTTATTATTAATCCCCAGTACGTGAGAGAACATGTTACACCACATTACACTTTGCCCTGATGGAAAGGTTATTCCGGCAGGGCTCCAAATGTTCGACCTTTGACCCCTCCCTCTCAACATTCCTCTCCTGATTGCTCGTGGCAGTTCTACTTTTCAAGGGTGCCGCTGCGCGCATGAACTCCAATCCACATAAATCTCTTTATGTTCCATTTCAGCCAGGCCAAGTCAATCTAAATTTTTAGCTCATGTTGTGGTATTTCATTCTTCTAGCTGTTAGGGGCTGCTTTATGTTCATGTTGCTCGCCTGACATTCATGTGCAGGAATGTTGTCGGACTCTGACATTGGCACAGAATAAAAGCTCCTTGTGTGTACGATCAAAGATCATCTACGCTATGTCATGTCTAGTAGGTTAATAGCTGTTTGCTTTCCCACCTGGATTGGGATGCATCGCCTCATTTTACAAATAAAAATCATACATGGTAAAAAAACTTCTTTCATGACTACCAAAAAATAAAGATTATTCAGGGGTGTCTGACCGACCTCCATTGTTATCTATCATCACTTCATATGCCCACAAAAAGAGCATAAAAATATATTGTTAGATGACAAGGTGTGGCAATCTCTCAAGCATTAAGCTTATATTGTCATACCTCTGTATGCTTCTGTATTATTTACAATTGCAAATGTATAATGATCGTAATCTCCTTGTGTTTACTACCGTGATGGTCATGATCATACTATCAAAACTGTAGAACCATGCAGAAATAAATAAATAAATATGGAAACTGCATATTGTATGGTCCGATCATTATCTATGAAACAAGATACACCTTTTCCATTTTTATATTGGTATAGTGCATTTAAAGTCTCTACGTGCTTCAAGATTGTTTTGGAAATGTGGAACTTATCAACCTGATGATGATGGTGATGAAGAGAATTTGTATTAATTTTCTTTGTGATGCTCTATCCGCTTTTATTGTAGGGATGATGTGACACGTCACCATCACTATCTACAGCTGAAACAGAACGTACTCCAGGCTCCGGTGCTCTGTCGTGAGGAGGCGTGCTTCGTGCTAGCATCGTACGCTCTCCAAGCAGACTTGGGAAACTTTGATGAGGTGGAACATGCTGGAAGATACTTTGAACCAGCCAACTACTTCCCTGAATGGGTGAGATATATAACCAAGGGGGGACGTTTCACAAAACTTGTCATCAGTGACAAATGGCAGTCTTTGTTATAAGCTACTGAAATCCTTGCTTCTGATTGGTTATCAGCAGCTTTGTCACTGTTTTTTGTCATTTGTCATTGAAAAAAGGCTTTGGAAAAAGGGTCCCAGAATGGAGGAAAGGGGAAGATAGATAAGGGAGTTAAAAGGTCATTTAAAGATGGTTGGAGAGGGGGGGGGGGGGGGTTATTCATCCACACAGACAATACTTTTCCCAGAAATCCTGCCCTCAACCAAACAAGAGTATTTCATGAATGGGGGATGGTAACTTTCCTTACCGAGGAGAAATACAATTATTCTAATATGGTGATAACTATACAATTATAGGATTATTGATGTTAAAAAAGAGCAATATTAACAAGTTACATGTGGAAGTGTATCATGAAAAGGGAGCAAAAAGTAAAGCTGAATTTACTTATTGTCATATTTTCTGAAAGTATTGTTCAACATAAACAGTTCTTTGATCAAATTTATTCTTTGGAATGTCTATTAGGGTTTATAAAAGAATTAGTAACCTTTTTATTTAAATCTTATTTATTTGAATATTATGTTTTGTAAATTTTGTTTGTAGACCATTAATGGCAGTCTTTATTCTAAATATTGTAGTTAATAAATGTTTTCAATAAAACATTACAAATCCTCTTTTTTTTTTTTTTTTTGCTGCATGATCTATAGGTGATCAAAAGGAGAGGAGAGAATTACATCGTCAAACACGTACCGTCGATGCATAGAGACCAGAAAGGCACTACACCAACTCTAGCACAGAAAGCATTCATACGAGAAGCAGCTTCTACACCAGAACATAACATGCACTTCTACAGACTCAAGAAGGTTGGTCAGTCTATCACTTTAATAGGATTCTGGTTTTTAATTGTAGGACTTCATCACTGATATTTTCCTCCCACTTTCTCATTAAAACCTTTCTGGGTCAGCCAGCTTTGCAGAGAGTTAGAAGGAGTTAGAAAGAGATAGAAATGGAATTAGTTGTGGAGGTGTTTTTTCTTCTTCAAATATCTCTATATCTGAACAATAAATCTATGAATGAATTTACATAACAGCTGGAGTTGGCCTTCATCATTCTGTCATTTGTGATGCAATCATATTTGCACTGATGAAATGTTTATGGTATAGCTGTTGGAGGTTTGGTGGTAGAAACTATTTACTTACAAAGCCAAGCGTGATATTGATTTGTTGCTTGTTTTCAAATAGTTCATCGCTTCAAATCACCTTGAGAATCTATTTAGAGTTGTCTAATAATATTTGTGGTTAAGAAATATGCAATAACACATTCTTAATATCTAAGGTAGAATAGAATAGCTTTGTTTTGTCTTTAAGTTAGAAGAATCCCATTAGTGACTAGATTTCAACTGGAAAATATGTTATTCTTTTCTGCATTTGACCTCGGAAGAGCTGTGGATGGCTTGCGGAACGACCTTTTCATGGGTACTATCGGTCATGATTTGAAATTTGTATTGGCACAATTTCTGAGCTAATGTAAAGAAGTAAGGGATCTCATGTTCATAAATAGGTTTAAATGGAATCTTTGACATGTCCTACATTCTCGGCATGAGTCTGAATTCTCTTCATGGCCCTCACAATCTCATACATTCACATAACTTATTATTATATGACATCCCAACAGTGCTTGTACTATACATACTATCTGAACTGAACTGTATAGTGCTTTGTGATGGCACATAACAATATTATGTATCAAGGCTGACTAAATTGGCATTCCTATATTCCTTGAGAAGGAAATAAAAAAAAACCTGTATCTAATTGTTACTGGAGAAAAGTACATTGCACCAGATCTCCTTATTCTGAGATCGGCTTTTCTATTCACACGCCAACCCCACTGGGCCGTGTCAAATCTATTCGCGTGCACTTTACCCACAAGCTGCGAAACTCAGAAAAGGTGAATATAAACTATGTAGAGAAGAACAAAATGAGGGAAAGACAAAATCTACAGATACCCACCTGCCATGCAGAGAAGAATAAGAACTATTTATGCCCAGTTGCCTCAACAAGCTCAGAAATATTCGTTATTGTACCATAAATTTGTGGTACAGTAAAGGTTTATCTCTGGTTGGCTGGGTTTCAATTGGCTGAGCTAGACACGCTTGTCCACTCAAGCAGGTAGTGGTCATACCTGCTCCAAACCAAAGATATGAAATTAGTCACACTCAAATATGGGAAGGTGACAATGGTATTTAATTAGGGTTTTTGAAAATTAGGGAAATGGGCTATGTGTTTTTGCAAGTGCATGAATATTGTTTACGCAAACAAGTAGTGAAAACAGCATTAATCACCTGAGCTGACAGGTGCGTTGGTTCCTGGAGCATTTTGGACCATGAACAGTTTGGGGTTTTATGGAGGTGCACTTGAGCACATGTGGTTGGTGTTTGTGACCACACATTGGATTGAAGTATTCCAGGAATGTAGAGTGTAGCTCCCTGAGATGATTGCAGTGTACTTGTCTGATGACCCTTGGTTCAATAGCAGTGAACCAGGCAGAGAACAAAGCGGACCGGTTGTAAATCAAGCTCTTGTTTAGAGGCTCCCTCCCCTAGATCAAACCCTAGATCAAACCATCTCCCTATCCAGGCTTCAGTCATATTTCACATGCTAAGATTGATTATCAAAGCTGCATTGGTCACTGGGAATACTGTGTGAAGTGCTCAGGTTGATGATATATACCTGTTTATACTGTAATGGATGTGATACTTCTGATACTCTTCTTTAAAAATCTCATGTTGGGAGTACAGAATTCAATTAAATTAAAACTGACAAAAAACATTTTGAATTGAATCTATCCAGCTTTCACTGGTTAAAGAATTTGTGACATACATGTACAGTGTAGATCTTTAGTGGAATATCAATTGCTGATTGTTCATAACCTTTCAACATTCATTTCAATGTAATGTAATAGCAATTTGTCCCAATTTATAGTATATTTTGTCAATAAATATGAGAGAGAATTCAGACAGAAAGGTAGACATTAATGTGACTATTATTCTTTGTTGATGTTGGGGCAAACAAAATAATGTTCACATTATATCTACTTTCATTGAACAATCCATTATTCCACAAAGTATCCACTGCAATTTTGAAGAAGAAAAAAACTGATCATCTTATTTCTGTCCCAATTATGGTCCTTTTGGGAGATGGCAGATATAAATGACCTTGGGTTTTAAGCGATCACTTTCTCAATGGAGTCTTCAGAAGACTGTTTAAAAAAAAAAAACCAAAGTTAAAATAATTTCAGTTCTCCAATTCCTTGAGGACATGGCAACCTTTAACATGGATGACCTTGGGTTTCATGTCAAGAAAGCTCCAGGAATTCTTGCAACTCTAGTAGTACTGCAAGATTTAGGAAAGGGATGGAGAAAAATAAAGAAAACTGCAAGGAGACCATACAGCTGAGCACATTGTGAAGGATTTTCTAAGATTAGTGATAGGGGATATGATTTCCAAGAAGTTTGAGGTAACATGAGGAAATAAGAAATTTATGTGGTGTAAAACAGATGTGAATTAATGTGTGCTTAAAGAGGTTATATTTTGCAAACCTGTTCAAATGATAATGCAGTTTAATTTTGATGAAAGTATTAAGTTGTCAGCATTTACCCAAGGCAAACGTGCATTTAATTCTATGCTTGGCTTAGCCAACATTCAATTCTTCTCAGATGATCTACCTGGCAAATTATCTTCGTTCTATATTGTGATATTTTGGATCTACCGGTATTCTTGGTGTTTTGTTTTGTTTTAATCACATCAGAGCTCTTTAAGTTTTCTAGAGCTTTCTTCCTTTTTTTACAGAGATCTATTTCTCATGACCCTCATGTATATTTTTCTCTCCTTCTCTTTCTATTTTTCATTTAAAAAAAACCCTTCTGCTTATGAGCCAATAATTTGTAATAATTTTGTCAGCGACTTACGTTTTATAATAGTATTGTGATTGATGGAAGTCAGTAGACTGTTTCTGTCTAACAAGATATTTAATCAAAGCTTTTTCATTAACATCCCGTCTCATTATTGACCCTGATTTTCCTTTTTTGTAAAAGACTTGATCATGTGATGATTTGCTTCTATGGTTTCTACCCATATATCGTTTGAACTTTGCAACCATGTCTTTCATCACTTTAGATAGAAATAAGGATAGGAAGTAAAGAATAGAAATTAGCGCTAATGAAGCAAAACCACAAACTTTGAGGGAATTTTAGTCTTCTCTTTTTTATCAAGGTTGTCTTTTCATGTAATAAGAATTCATATCCCCACTGCTGGAAGGTTTTAATTGTGTTATACATGTAGGAAGTTTTGTTGTATCTTGATTAAAATAATTGTGGTGTGGTCACCTTATTGTAGAGTAGTGCATACAAACACTTTTAATCTCCCAATCGCTTCCCCTCCCTCTCTCTCTGTCTCTCTCTGTCTGTCTCTCCTCTTTCTTTTCCTCCAGTTTCTCCCCTCTTTCTTTTCCTCCAGTTTCTCCCTTCTTCTCTTTCCCCCCTCTCTCTCTCTCTCTCTTCCCCCCTCCCTCTAACTCTCTAACTCCCTCTCTCTCTCTCTCTCTCTCTCTCTCTCCAGTAAAGCATGAATTATTAAATACAGAAATTATAGCTGGCTTAAGAAATGTACAGTCTTCAATGGGATTATATACTATTTGTTTTACCCAAAATAACTTCAGTGGTGGAATGTGTGATTTGTATCATATGACTGTCAGTATCATACATGCTATATGCACTTATTATTGAATATTCCTGTTCCTGCTTTTATATCATAAGTTATATTATTTTTAAGTTCCTGTTTATGAGGGAAGTGATGCCCATTATTTGATGGGGATTGAAATGATCCTGAACCTCATGATGTAATCCATTTGAATTGTTGCAATTTTTTCATGATTTTCTTTTGTTTGATTTGACGATCTTTGATAATGGATTCATGATGTCTATTGTTATGGAGCTTAATTTCCTGCATTGTGACAATGTGCAATTGCGTGCAATTCTTTAACAATTCTTTAATTTCTTATTTTTCTTGCAGACCAAGACAGAACAAACTCCATCGATATGGCTTGGTGTGTGTACAAAAGGCATCCATTTATATGAGGTACTTAATGAGATTTAATAATAGTTCAAGAGTTCAAATACTTATAAACAAGTGAATTGACAATATATTATCAATTAATGATAACCTGTCTAAGAGTAATTTTGGTTATGGACTCAATCACTTACTAAATTATCTTTTATAGGCCCATTTTTATATTTTTTTTTAAGTTTTAGAAATATTTTCCATTGTCTAGCCTGGGGTAGGTGATAAAAATTCAATTAATACATTTAATGACCTACATACAACTCTTATGTAAACTTTAAACTCACATTTTCACACAATGTTTTGAATAAATCATTGTAAGAAATAAGAAAGAAATTGTTATTTATTTGATGTAATGAATTAGAGGGATACATATTTTTGATAATTGCTATTATTAAACCAAAAATAAATTGGTTGAAATATTTATTTTCTAAACACTACACATGAAATAAAACAGCAACTCCTTTTTAGTGAGATTTTCTTCTGTTATTACCAATTGCAGACCTAGAACAAATATGTATGAAATACTTCCTCCTTTGAATGCCTTTTCAGTGGACGTGCCTTTTTTTAAACGATAATTTTCTTAATGTAGCAGAAAATGATCTTGGCTTCATGCATGCTTAAGATCACAGACCAGCAGCAATCCAAGTTTAGCTTTCTGTGGATAAGGTCTATTTATTTCTGAGCAATTAACACCATATCCATTGTTGAGGAAACAATTAATGGGCTGTTTATCCACATTCTTCACCCTTTGAAATTACAAACCACATCGTTTTTTTGTCAGGGTGTTAATTGGTGGTAAGGTGTTATGGAATTAGCATTTCTCATTCAATGTTTGATTGTGCTTTGAAAATCATTCATGTGGTGAGATGCAGTAAAAATCACTTGGAATGGAAGCATAATTTGAATGTTTGTTACAAGTTGAAGGTAATAATAATTGATTTTGATTGTTTCTACAGGATTCCTCTGATGGGAAGTACCTTCTGTGTGAATACCCATGGGTTGATATCAAGAGGCTCATATTCCAGGTAAATCAAACAAATCAGGACAGTAATAATTTGAAATATCTATTATTGTAGCCCCCAAATTCTTCCCAAAAAATAAAAATAAAAGATGGTTATTTCACTCCTATTTTTATTTATTCCACACTCATGTTTACCATGAGTACTACAGTATATATATATACATGCATGTGCTCACCTTTGTATAATCCCCAGAAGACATGCTTGTCATTTTTCGAGAAGAATAAATGTGTATTACAGTAAAGTTTGGGTGCAAAGACATTTGTTGTATATGTATCTCTTCATCTCCTGCACTCCCAATACCAGGCCTGCTCACTGTGTGTGTCTGTTTAATCTCTTTGTATTCTTTTGGATAATGTTGCATGGCAGTTTACTCAATTTCAAATTCATGTTTGTTTTTCCTTATCACAGAAAAAGAAGTTTGAGCTTCTTGTGGAGGGAGTGTCAGATGGAAGAAAGATTACATACTACACATGCACGGAAGCAAAGTAAGTTTTTGAACCGTCACCCAACCTTAGTTTTACCCTTGAGAGTAGAATAAATTAAAGAGAGCAACTCTAAAAATATATTTATTTAAAAAAAATGAATCTAGAATCAAGTGAATATTCATCCCTCTGTAGATAGATTTTTCCCTAAGGAATATCTAAAGATTTTAATGTCTAATTAAAATGTTCCGAGGTGTCATGTCCAAATAAACCATAACAATGCTTTTTTTAACGGTTTATGTCTGATATAATTTACAATTTTTCCAATTTGTGAAGTACATTTATATAATAATAATAATAATAATAATCTTTTAAAGTCCACTAACCGAAAATGGAAATTCTTTTTGCCCAATTGATTGCGAGCCCGGCAGCCACTGAGCAGCGCCGATCGACGTTGCTCTATCCCTTTATATGCAGATTTATTGATGATTTTATTTGAACACTTACATTACTAGGTCCAAACATCTTTTGAGGCTGTGTAAGCTAACCCATGCATTCCAGATGCAAACACAAACATTGGTAGATAGAGCACGTATCAGAGAAAGTGCATCAGGTAAGCATCTTATTCTTCCTCTTCTTTTTTTCCTCTTCCTATTCCTCTTCCCCTTCCTTTTCCTCCTCATCTTCTTGTTCTTCTTCCTCCTCCTCCTCTTCCCCTTCCTCTTCCTTTTCCTCCTCTTCTTTTTTTCTTCTTCTTCTCCTTCTTCTCCTTCTCCTTTCTTCCAGTTCTTCTTCATCTTCCTCTTCTTCTCCTTCTCTTCTCACCTTTTATTCATTGATAATTTGTCTTCACGTTTATCTTTAAAGATGAAGTTGAGTTCTGGTCATGCGATTGCATTGTGAAAGAAACGGTGTGGAATCGACCAGAAAAGGTTGATCATCTAGCATATAAGAATTTGTGTGTATTGCAAGGTTCTGGAATCATCAAAATGATAAGAAATTTGGCCAAGTCTTGGTAAAGTTACAAACACTGTACACAGAAAGATGTATATGGGACTACACGAACACGTGGCGTAAAAAACCTACCCCCCCCCCCCCCCGAGTTTTACGATGAACATGACATATTTAGAATATGAAGGCATTTGAAGAGCCATGCTTTTCAGGGAACATGTCTTATCTGATGTTCTTCCACACTTGCATAATAAGAATGATAAAGTTCACAAATTATTTTTCACCTCTTCCCAGAACTCAACCTTCTCTTTAATCTCAATAATGTGCACCTCAGTTTCTTTATCCCTTCTCTATACCATCGTCTTTTACTTGAAAAAGAAATGTCCAATATTTGGGAAAGGAAAAAAATATTATAATCTTAAGTAATTAGAAGCAATTTGCCCCACTTCTCAGAGACATTTCATTGCCTCCCTACTCCCTGGAAAAGAATGTTTTGTTCAATTGTTATTAATGAGAGCCAGTTGATCAGCTTCTGTGTGTATTCATTTAAAGTTAGTCTTAGGCATATTATTCCATACCAGTACTAATCAGACATATCTTCATGTATGGTCCAACCCACAGAGAAGAAACGCTATCGTGAGTCTTACATCAGTGGTGATATCTCCTGGTCAGACCTAGACAGCTCCATGACAACCACATCTCATAGCGAGATGTCGACCACCAAGGTGGACCAGAGGATGTCTGTCATCAGCAACGTGAGCTCCGTAGCGACCTCTGGCATCGTGTCAGACGAGAGGTCACCGGTAGAGAAGACAATGAGTGAAGGTCAGAATCCTCTCCTTTTTACTTTGATCTAAAAGGCAATGTTAAGGAAGGATCACTGGGAGAAGAAAATTAAGATTAAAGAGCCACTCAATATATCTTAACTTGTATTTTTTTTTATTTATCAGATTTAAGAATATTCTAAGTGGTTATTGAAAGTGAGGTAATGAAAGACAGCGGACTGAATGGATTTCCATATATATCTTGATTTCATTAATTTATGATTTTAAAAGGAATTCATGAAGTTTATTTTAAAGTTTATTACAAATTTGATATTGCTATTGTCAATTTACATTTCTTCAATGGAAATAAAACATTTCGAGAATTTCCCAACTCTTCTTCAATACAATCTTTTTTCCAGTGGTAATATTTTTTAATAAAACAAATTCTCTTTTACTCTTAGATGATGACCTGTGTTCCCCATATAAAATAATTGAGATGCCTCCATCAGCAATGACATATATCCCACAACTCGAATCCCACCTAACTCTACAACCTTCTACTTCAAGAGAGGATATGCTGCTTTACTCTGGTGAGTCCTCTTTTCTTTTATGTAAGAATGCACGCGATTGCTTCTGGATAAATTACTTTTTGAAATATGATGGTAACAGGAAGCAAGACATCAAACTAAATATCTTGATTTCATTAATATATGATTTTTAAAAGATATCATAATAAAGTTTATTTAAAATGTGATATTGCTAGTGTATTACAGAGAGTCCTTTCCAGATCTCCCCAATCCTCTACCTCTCTCACATGGTGCAACCGCTAGCCTACTGTATAAAACTACATGTCTTGTAAACAACAAGGTTTTTTATGGCTCAAAATGTTTCAATGTCTTGTTTTGTTGCAGATGGTGGCTCCAAGCGTCATTCGGCCGCCATGTCAGATGCGTCCAGTCACAGAGAACACAATGCAACTCATTCATCTTCCTCCAGTGAGCGGGGCAAACCAGGGATGATACATCACGAGGCTTCTGCTATGCTGAGTGAATCAGAATGGGCATCTGATGATGAGGTAATGTGTGAAATGAAGCTCTGTATTGGAGAGATTGGGAGGATGGGGGTGTGGTGCTTTGGTCCTGTTAGAGATGATGATAAGCAGAGGAAGAAGAAAGAGAGTGAGCGAAAGGTGGTGGAAAGAAAGGGGAAGAAGGGGGAGGTAGGAGGTAGGAGGAAATAAATGTTATGTAGGATAGAAAAGTGGAAGATTGAAATAAAAAGAAGTAGAGGATGAAAAAGCAGAAGAAAACGAAGGGGAAGAGAAGGGAGAAGTAAGAGGAGAAGTGACAGAGGAGGAGCCAAAGTAGGAAATTTGAGAGAAGAGGGCATCATGACTGAGGGAGTTTTTAAATTACAAATCCCATTCTATTTTTATTAACACAAAGTCAAGTATTTAAATATTTCAAATTGTTAATCTTTTATCATCTCTCTTTTGCAATTGAAACCTCTGCAGGCCGAAGATGATGATGAAGATGAGAGGAGATACCACAAGAAGCACAGTCGATCCAACAACCATCATCAACTCATCGACACAAGGAAAATCAGAGCAGAAATTGCTGATAAGGATGTAACTGCTCCCTTGCTGAGTGCACTATGCAATGATCGCTCACTCTTGATGATGCAACAGCAGGAACAAAGCAATACAACTCTTGAAGACAATTCATTGGGAAGCAATGACTTGAGTCGAACGTCCAGTAGTCGCGGGTCTGGCTCCGTCCACGAGAAGAGCTACCACGAAGATTTGAACACGTCCTTGACCACGCTCGTGAGTCATAGCTCAATAGACTCAGACATGCATAGCTCCGTCTTGGAGAGACTCAATGCAAAGTCCTGCTCCATGATTAATACGATGAACTCCTTGGGCTACTCACAAGGAAATCTCTCCAAACATCAGACATTATCAACCTTGAACAATCTAGCAGACATGGACATCACGCTCATGGACAATACACCTTTCATGGACAATACGCCTTTCGATGTCAGGTTAAGCTTTGACTCGGCCAGTGACGGCAGGGTCAAATGTCAAACGCTGCCGTCCAAGATGAATGCCAGTGAGCAGATGCTGCTTCTTGGTGCGAGTGTCAACTCAGTCCAACGTGACGAAACCGTTTCTTACTCTGCCCCTAATCTTTCACCCGGTGCTCAAGTTCCTATTGCCAGTCATTGAAGAAAGGTCATTGAACTGAGGACATTCATACATACATTTATATATATATATATATATATATATATATCCCCACTGACCTTTTTTTAGAGAGGTCAGTGACCTTCCATAAAACTGTTGTTTAATAGGTTTGTAAGATTTTCCTAAAAACTTGCTGCATTTACAATAGGAAATCATATTGAGGCTGTCTTGTATTCTTACAGAGCAATGCAAATACACATCTGGGTATTATGATATTTGCGCAAATTTTAACTCAGCTCATTTTTTGCTTCATATTTTTATTTGTTTTTATGTTTTTTGTCATATGTGATATAAGGTTTACTTTATCATTAAACTAATATCACTGAAAACTCATTCATGTTAATTTTAGAGGTATGACAGAATTTAGATTTAAGAATTTAACCAACTCAAAAGAAGTATTATTCTTGTAAAGTCACTCTGATGTTAAATATGCAGTATTTGTCACATTGTACTGTGTACACAATTTGAATTTCTAATAATAGAATTTTTGATTTACAATTTGTTTCATTTAGTGTGCATTTCAACACTTGTTATTTGATCATGATAATGTGATTTTATTGTATTGTTATTTGTGATTTTGTGTTGTCTTTTATGTAATTCAGTTCATATATGTTTTTAATGCCATTTTGAGTTCATTGGTGAATTTTGTCACTGAAAATAAACAATTCTCAGTATTTCAGTGTACTTTTTCCTTGCATATTGATAAGGATTTTGAGATTATTTATTTATCTTAACAAATATGTGGGCAATTATACATTTTGAAAGGCCACCAGAAACAATTCAAGATTTTATTTTGGCCGTGCTAGTGCTACCCCACTTTCTGTTAGGCAGATGGAATCGACTAAATTCCAAGAAAGATGCAAGACATTTTCAAATTGTTTGATATGATCTGTTTTTTTAATGATGCTGATAATGATTGAGGTCACAATGTTTCATTTAACTATTCATGGGATTGGGAAAAAGAATCACTTACTAAAATAGCTAGAGAAACTTCTAATACACCGAAACAACAAGTATTCATGGCGAATGATTTCTCTACTGCCTGTATAGCATTTCATCTTAAATGACCATTCCGTTTTTAAATTTAGGTTTTTATTTGCTTACTTTGTTTTATCTTTTTTTTCCCCCTCTTTTTTAAACTTCATGTACAATAAGCTCAAAATGCAGAATGTTTTTTGTTTTATCAGTATTCACTATTGGTTTTAGACGTTAAGTTTATTTATATGAGTTTGATAACAGAAATATTGCAATTGCAATGATGTATACAAACAAACTATTTACAATGTGAATGTTCATGAATGCAAAGCTTCTTATTCAAATGATTCCCAAAATTTGGATTTGTAGTCTGGTGGTGTGAATCTTCACTTGCAAGAAATCTTTGAAAGTTTTACACTCAAATAATAGAATGAGTTGTATGGATATTATATGCAGTATGTAACTTTGAACTTTATGCACAAAAAGAAGAGACAAACATATATAACCTTTGACAGTATTGGAAACAAAATATGAATGCTGTAAAGTAAACATTTCAGAATACAGTACAATGACGAGGGGACCTGTTGCATTAAAATCTAAGTCAAACTTCATGAAATGACTTTACATTGGTTTTTTTCCCCATACATCTTTTAAAATACCATTAGGTGTATGATCTGGGATTAACTTTAACTGGACGAATGATGGTTTTATGCAATGGGTCAGCCAACTCATGATGCTCAGAATCAGGAATTCATGCAGTCAGTATTCACATAGAAATTATAATTCAAATTATGATAATTATATGATATCATGCTTGATTATTATATTTATGGAGTGTGTGTAAGAGGGTTTAAATTCAACTGTGACAGTGTTTCAGTTCAATATGACAAGTAAAGAGACATGCCTGAGACACATTCACATATGACGCAGTACACCGCAACAGATATATTTTTTTACATGTAAATGGATGGTCGCTAGGATGAGACAAATTACTGCACATGGCAAAGTTTCTGCATGTTCTCACTTATCTGTGTGTTATAAGATACAGAAATGTGAAGCGCATCAATCAGGCTTGTGTCGGTTTATCTTGCCCTGGCAGTTTTTTGAGGCATATGGGAACAAGCCTTGAACCGATCATCTGCATATATGGAGCCGTGAGATATTACCTTCATACTAGCTAGTGCTGGAAAGGTGCTAATTTCAACAACAAAAAATTAGTGTCCTTTGTGTTCATACATTATGTTAATGGAATGATAGTAGTACTCAAACTACTACTTGACTTTTAGAATTTCAGCTTAAAGTTGAACCATATGTTCAAGTAGGAATATATAAGAAAAAGCCCACCAAATTTTACCTCTTTCTCTCTCTCCTCCCTTTCAAGTCAGAATTGATGTTCTATCTAGATCCTAAAGATATTTTTGATATTCAAGATACAAAGAGTTATGCTGCATCATGATGCCCCTTTATCAATAAGAAAAATACAACGAGTACAATGAACCTCATGTACTTACATTTAAGGCAAACATGTGCCCTGTCTTTTAAGACATGCCCATGGTCTAAACACAATTCTTGAATAAACCATGTATTTGTGAAAGGGATTTGAAATTGAAATTCATTAACCTCTTGATTATTTCTCATTCAGGAGTCATGAGATTAATGCTGCATTGATTTCTGCAATGCGATTATTGCAGAAAGCGTATTTGATGTATCTTTTGTAATAGTCCCGTGAATGATGCCTTTGTAATTTATATGACATCATATCTTTATACTCGGATATTAAGCCCAGATGATTGTATATTTATTGATTGATATCATAAAACTTTCAGACCATTTCAGCATTTTTGTGGGGTGAAAATTATTTGAGGTATTTTCATTTTGAGGCTATGGAGTTCATAAAGGATATCGTTTGATATCCTATTCTCAGGTATCTAACTCATTTAGCTTTGAAATCATGACATTATTTTCCTTTTTTTTCCTTAAAATATTTGAAAGCTATGCAACGGTGTTCTGATGATGAAAGCATATATAGAGTCGAGCATGCATCGTTTTTGACAAAGGGTGCCTGTTTTTTAACAAACACAAGAAAGAGTTTTGAAATAAATTACAAAGAAATTGGATTATTATGTACTTAGTTGTTAAATTCTAGTTAATTTGTTCACAGGTAATGTTGATATGATTCTAATGTTAATAGGAAATGTTTGATGAGTAGCCAAACCTGCTGATAACAATATTGATATTGAATTCAAAACATTTATTCCAAGTACAAACAAATTAATTCTTGAAAGGGTATGAAATTGACTTAGTTTGTGTGTAACTTTCCATTCCATTTCCCATGAATTCTGTTTTTCATATATTTCTCAAAGCAAGTGTAGTGGCATAAGATTTAGTGCTTATCAGTGAAATTATGTCAATAATCCATGTTTTGATGAATTAATTTCCAAAATGATAGTTGGCATTGACACGTGCCTAAACTATTTCAGTCCTTACAGTGTAGTTATCACCTTGAATATTTATACTGATAATTATATGTTGTCAAAAATATGAATCAAATAAGTTGAATTAGGATTCAAAGTTTTAAATTTAATTTAAGTTTCCCCATTTTACATTCATGTTACTCGACTTCGGTCACTGTTTTTATAAATATATAATTTTGATTACACCAACATTTTGAATCTAGTTACATGATTTTTTTATATTTTGTATTCTGATGATGTTAAATCAAACGCCTTTTTATACATTTTGACAGCTCAAATCTGAGAAAGCGTATATTATTGATTTTGGTATGATTTTCACAATGATGTAATATTCTAAGTACCAGAATGGAAACACCCCCTACGTTGTAATGATTTTGTTTGCTGCTCAGATAATCAGGGAGTTGCAGTGAAGCTTCTCGTGAAATAAAACCATTTGTTGTGTTTTTAATCATGTGTAATTAAGAACGTTAAAGTAGGCGGAAAAACTACTGGTATTTGAAATAAGTTAACAGGCCATATAAATAAAACAGTGGCTTATACTAGCTTTTATAGACAAAAATAAATTGTATAATTAACTGTGATTTGAATTGAACAAAACAGGCTTCTGATAACAATTTTGTGACAGCAGTACTTTAATTGACATGCAGTGAACAAAGTAAAGAAAAGAACATATACAGGGTGTCATATAAATCCATTGGAGCAATCTTTTCATATAAAACTAAGTAAAAGTATTATTGTATTTAACAATGCATTTTGTTATCCATAAATATTTGGTTTCTGGACAGAAAACTTGTGTATTATAGTTTGAAACTAACTATCAAATTTGGCACATTTTTATTACGCTCAATATTAATATCCCATTTAAATTTAAATTTTTAAAGGATTCAAAAATTATCTTGAAACCATAGTCTGCAAAATCTCATCTCAGGTTTTTAAGATAGTTCTTTTTTAAAGAGTTTGAATAGGAACAAAGTAATTTAGCTTGTATTTTCAAGATAATATATGTTCTTTTTACCAAATGTGCACTGAATAAGAACTTGTTTTTATTTGTAGTCTTATATAATACTTTTTTATCTGAAAGAATTGTATATGTTCCTGCCAATAACACATAGACATGATGAGCAGAGTTTCAAAATTGATTCCAATATTTTTCATGCATGCCAGGAAGATCATTATTTGTAGAAAAATTTGGTAGATAATGATCCATTTTCTACCAGAAATTATTTGTTGTCTGAGTATTTATGTTTTTGTTATTGTTGTATGTATTATGTCCATGTATTTGTTTCTGTTTTGATTTTAATTGATTATCATCTATTATTGTATTCCTATATAGTTTAAAAAGTCTGATTCCGTTGTCTAACTAATTCTTATAATAACAATTGTATTGTAATGCTTCTTAAGCATAATATGTATGTTTAAGAGAATTAAATTGATTACCCAAATAAAAATATGAATGCATATTATGTAAAAACAAAAATAGGGATGTTATTTGTTTTTATCATTAGAATCCCTTTACTGAGAGCATTGGTAAGGAGAAAGAGAGAGAGAGAGAGAGAGATAAAGGTAGGGGTATATATATATATATATATATATATATGTGGATATACAGTGCGTCCCAGAAAAAACAAAACCGAGAATTGTCGATGTTTTAACCTAACTTAACCACATTTATAATTGACAAATGACACATATTTGGAAAGCTTAAGACTCGGTCACAAATGCCATTACGAACTGCTACGACCACCGTACGAACGATTTTCAGACAATGGAAATGTGGGAAAACAATGGAAAAACAGGGATATTCGTACGAAATTATCGTTCGTACGAACCTTTGTGACCGTAGCATTAGATCCAGCATCCTCCTCTTTCATTTGATGCAACTCATATAATACATTTTTCACGCATGAGTGATTAAAATGAATTTGAAGAGAGGAAACCAAAAAGTCATTTGGTAGACGGTATTTGAATTTCAAGGAGAAAATCACATTTCTAGAAAGTTGAGTTTCTGCCCTTTCATATGACACCTCAATCAGGAAAAATGAGCAAGGAATGACAAAGTTCTGTTTGTTTAAAGTAGTGCTTGCATTTCCATAATTTTATCAAACGAATTCATTTTCACTGGGTGCCTGGCGTAGCAACAAACAGAGATGATTCTACTAAAGATGAAAATGGAAATGAAATTGCGCTAGCCAAGTCAATGCCTAAATACTTCACAGAATCTTTTCTCTTGATTACCGTACTTGATTATGATCCAGGAGGGGTGGTAATGAAAGAATAAGAAAGAAAAACGACAAAACCTTGGTACCACTAAAGTGGACACTATGAAAGGCAACCAAACAAAAAGTGTTTATTTCATGCTTCTACCCATGTTACCATGTAGAATTGTAGACAGTAAGGTGCTAATACTAGGACTACATCTTGCTCACATATTCAGGGGAGGATACAAGATGCAAATACATAGCTAGACGACCATTCTTTAAAAATCTGTTTTCCTGGGGTCACCTTATTTTAGGGTGTGGGATATTAGAAGAAGAAGAAAAATCGGGAAAGGAACAATTTTCCTCTGAGAAATCTATAACGAGCAAATATGAAAATGAAATATCTGGCAACCTATAGGTCTAGGTCTATCCCATGAAAAGAGAAATGAAAGTTAGCAAATAAAAGGAAGTTATCAAATTAAAGTTTACATTTGACAATTATAAAACAAAGTTTCTACTAATGTTTCTTTTTTAAGCATAGATCTATGCCTATCTCTAAAAGGTAGGAACAAGTCAAATGTTAAAATTTCTTGGGGAGGGGTGCAATGTTTTCCTTAAAAAATATTGGGGCTTGCATACCCCGCAGAAAGGCAGAGAAAGGCAGACACCTGCCAAAAGAGGTCCATGTGCACGACCGCTACGTCCTTGGTCTGTGCTATCGTCGCAACCACCGCCCGCTGGTTAGCGAGCTAGCTAGGTTCGCCTTCGCCAGATCCTCGGGCTCGTACAGCCGTGCGCCGCGCGCTCGGTCGGGCGGCGGACGTACAGTACAGTAGTTGCGATCAGAGTGAACGCGTAGTGCAGTGGTACCGGTACTTGTGGCAAGGGTACAATGTACGTGACCTGCCCATCCTGTAAAGTGATCTGTTAATTTACTTTCACAGAGCTACAAAGAGAACATGTAAGTTGATTCATCGAAGAAACTTTCGTAAATTTGTCATTATTCTAGACTCATACATGTTTATAACAGTTAGAATCAAACTTACGTCGTCAGAAATAACGAACTTGTCGAAGACGAAGGCCGTCGTTACTACTGCTGGCACTGTACTATAGCTGCTACTGTACAGTGACAGTGGCAGTGGTGGCCAGTGGCGGGCTGCAGTGTAGGCCAAGATCTACTGCTACTAGAATTAGTAAATTATGCAGATCTACATAGCCGGAATTTAGGGTTACTGCCCAGATGAAACGACTTGAGATTTAGTGGTTGTTTTGTGTGTAATCAATCAGATATGATTATTTATGTCTGGGGACTGACATTTAACGTCACCATCCAAAAGACGTGACTTGTTTTCAAACCAGGCCCAAGGCGAAGACCGAGAGTGATCGTGAGAGCTGATTTAGTGAACCTGCGGTCTGTGGCTAACTAACTCACATCTCCCTGATTGTATTTTTCTTTGCCTTTTATTGGACGGAGTCTATAACCTTAACTTTGGTCTGAATTTAACTGTACGATAATGAAAATGGAGCAAAGTTAAGCCCTGAAGAAAAACAATCAAAAGACGAGAATAAAATAAGGGGAAATGAATTGATCTAAATTCTAATGACACTGTGACTGTCTAACACTTTATTAATATTAGGATCAAGATATCATTTCCTAATTTTGTTAATTAACACCAGTAAGTTATTATATTGTATAATTTCGTAGTATATAGTGATAAATGATAATTGATATGTCAAACAGATGCCAAGCATGGCGTAGACCGAAAGCTTCACTCTCTGATATTGACGTTTCCACTGAGACTATGATACTTCTGGCTCCACTGACCGCCTCTAGACCTATACAGATGTGTATGGGGGAGGTTGACAAATTATTTCAGTTTTATTAAAGACAAAGACCAGTTATGGTCATGCGATTGCATTGTGAAAGAAACATTGTGGAATCGATCAGAAAAGGTTGATCATCTAGCATATAAGTATTGGTGTGTACTGCAAGGTTCTGGAATCATCAAAATGATAAGAAATTTGGCCCAGTCTTCGTAAAGTTACACAGAAAGATGTATATGGGACTACGCACACGTGCGCAACACGTGCGTTTATCTCTCACAGGCCAATAGATAAACTAATTTACCAAATATATCAATTAGTAGGCGGTTTCCCGGCAAAATTGTTATCATCATGTATTAGTCAAAACATATTCTTTCACATGATTGGTAATAGCTTCCATTTCATTTTTTGAAATTTGGGCGTTTCCAATACTGGTCTTTACCTTTAAACTTATTCCCTGTACCAGACTGTATGCTGGGCATGGCGCTAGTGTATACTTTCACACTGCCTCCACACATGCTTCATTCTGCCACACATCAGTTTTTATTACTATTCAATTTACTCCACACATAACTTCTGTGTGAGAGACTGAAGTATGTATAATAGCGCCCTGTGTGAAACTGAAAGTACATTAGTGCTGCCAGGCATTGCCTTGCGTCTTATTTCCACTTTTTATATTAAAAAATGCATATTATGATGCATATACCAAAGTGTATGAGAAAGGCAGAAAGCAAGAATAAAATACAGTTTCTCAGAAAGAAATGGGCATCGCCATTTTCTTCATACATGTAGCATGACATACTATGCAGAGTTGTTTATCAACTAAATGTATTTAAATTTATGGATGCTTCCTTCCCAGATGTGTGTGGTGATTTCAGCTGAACATAACCCAGAAAGAAATAACAATTTCTCGGTCTGAAATATAATGGTGTTCTTGCCATTGCTGATTCTATTTTTTTTCTTATGTCCCCTTTTTACATCCATATCATAAATCGATCTATCATATTTTTCAGATTTCTTACTGAGTGATCACACACCGAGATCAGCAGGCAGAGATGGCTATGGCATCATTTGTTAGGTGATAAATCCACCACCACCACCATCCAGTAATCATGACGAATGTTGTGATGAGGCAGCTGAAGGCCGTGACGGTGGAGCCCGTCCTCTTCCTCTTTATGTTTGGCTTCTTCCTCCAGGGACCACTCCTTCAACTCCTCATCATACAGAAGGTGTGTCGCCTTACACACGACGGCAGTGTGTGCAGCAACAAGACCGCATTCGCCACAATAGAGGACAAAGTGGAGAGTGATTCGTCACGATGGATCCTCTACTTCAATCTGGCCTCCATGGTACCTGGTGCCATTATGGCCACCATACTTGGACCCCTCAGTGACAAGTTGGGTCGGAAGATCATCATGACCTTACCTTCAATCGGCGCAGCAGTAGGAGCAATCAACTTTATTCTCAACTCTTTCTACATAGATTGGCCTGTCGAAACACTCCTACTAAGTGGTGTAGCTATGGGAATAACCGGTAATCTAGGGACGTTTTTTGTCTCTGTAGTTAGCTATATAACAGACATTACAGACCCTTCCTCGCGTATGAAGCGCCTAGGTCTTTTAGAAGCGATGGTCTATATTGGAGGCACCCTGGGACTTGTTATTGGAGGTACAATGACAGAACGCTTTGGGTTTGTAACAGTCTTCTTCCTGTACCTCTCAATACACTTAACAATTTTGTTCTACATTGCAATACAATTAAAAGAATCATTACCAAAGCATGAAAGAGACTTGAAACAAAATGGCTCTGCAGGAATAGTGGGTAAGCCGCCCAACAAGGCTGTTCAGTGCTGCAGCTACATTGTGGAGAGTTTCAAGAGAGCCATGTCAGTTATCTTCCTGAAGCGAAAGGGATCAAGGAGAAAACACTTGATACTCAACATGATGATTTCAATCACAGGAGTCATTGCTCAATCAGGTGAGTACATTCATAGACTGTCTAAGATTTGTTCAATTCTTGTGTCAAGGGATTGATTAATAAACTAATACAGTTGTCATGCCTCAAAGATGGTAAATAATGTCATGTGTATAGGTCAGGCCATTAGTTAAGCTTGAAAACCTAAAACATTTACTGTAAATTAAGTTGACTGATAAAAGCTGCTAAGAATGAGAAAAAAAAGAGATACTTATTGAAAGCGCTAAGACAAAAGAAATCTACATACTATACATGTACTTGTAGTTGCATAATGAGGCAGGGTTGAATAATGTTTGTCAATAATCCAGATCAGGTTGAACCATGGAGGACTGGAGGTTTATAAAAAAAGGTTTGCTATAAGCTTTCATAATTCAAGTAGATGACACCATGCAATACATGTTTGATCACCCACTAGGTGACATGGATCTGACCATCCTCTACACCAAGCACTCTCCTCTCAGCTGGGCCCCTTCCACAGTAGGCGTGTACCTCGCCCTCAGGACCTTCATGAAGGGCCTGGCTCTCATCCTCATCTTCCCCATCATAGCCAGGGTCACCAATCACAGCACACCAGACAAGGACATGATTTGGGCGGAGCTGGGCATTTTTTCTACCATCGCTGGTTACACCACCATGGCTTTAGCCAAGTCCACTGGCTTGATGATGTCAGGTAACAACCTTTTGAAACATACATCAAGATATTTGTTATAACCTAGCTCGTAGCTTCAGGAACAATCCACTTTCCAATTTTCAAAAATTCATAACTTTCCAATATTTTTTGTTCAATTTCATTCAAACTATTACCAGTATGCTTCCCTAATTTTTCTTTTTTCTTCTAGAGAATTTGTTGTCAAAGTTGGATTGCCCTTCATAAATTTGAACCTAATCTTGAAACTATTTATATATTTCAAACACCAATCCCTAGCCCTGTAAATATGATAAAAATAAAACCAGGGGTAATGTTGGATCATCCCTTGAGTTGCTATGTTTCAGGGCAAAGAATTATCCTGGAATGGAGATCAGATTATTCTACAAGGTCTTCCATGTAAAGAAATTATTTATTCTCAAATTTTCTGTTAAATATAATATTCCTCTGTGTACATGAATGACATGAAATATGCTGCTCTGGATTCAATATTTCCTCATTGATCTTTGCTTTTTTTTATCTGTTCGGTTATGTCGATCAGATAATGACTTATCTTTCTAAAATGGCATTGTCTTTTCTTTCATTTTATTCAGTCTCTGTAATTGGTTGTCTGTTTGGTTTGACAAGAGCAGTGCAGGGTTCAATAGCAACAAGGCTTGTAGAGTCCACAGAATTTGGTAAGTAAATATAATACACTGTACAATGTATAGGGGCTATATATTAGATACTTGAAATGAACATTTGGATACATGTCTTAAACTACAGGGATAAGATACTGGTACTTGACCTCCATGTAGAGAGGTCATATTTCACACGTTTATAGGAACAGTATACAAAATAGTGTGCATCAATCAAACTTTGCCCAGATCCGTTATCAACTTATCCTGTTCAACAATGAAACTTCTTAACGTTAATTTCAAACTTATCAGTTTCCATGTTGTGTTTTGACCATGTTTATAACTTGATCTTTTCACTAGGTGCCATGTTTGCCTGCTCATCACTAATAGAAGCTACAATGCTCATGACAGGTTCAATCTTCTTCAACAATCTCTACAGGGCTACTATAGACTTCTGGCCAGGATTCTCATTCCTAGTTATGGCTCTACTATCTTTAATTAGCTTCGTCTTTGCTGTGTAAGTGTGAAACTTGGAGAAAATAGACATGCATATAGGGCTTGACAGGGGGTCGACACTAACAAACGCCCAGGACACATGGGCACCTTAAATGAATGTCCAGACCGCTGAAATCCTAAAAACTTGAAAATGGTGCCCGCACATACATGTACACTATAATACAGACCCTGAAAAAGTCAATCTCGCTCCTCTGTGAAAGTAGTTAATGTCTAGCGCTGATGTATGTTTAAACAAAAATCCTTCTGTTAAATTTTTTCCCCTCTTATGTACAAAGTAAACTGTGGAGTTATTCAAGTAGTAATGCTTTAGTTCAATTAACAGCAATTTTCACTTCTTTTTAAAATGCAAACATTGGTAGTATTAGAGTCAAATCTCAATGACTTGATAATTTACATGTGAAGTTTGCAACCAGCAACTATTTGATGTTATGAAATTTAATGAGCTGTTTTAAGGTCACATTTGCCTTGTAGCAATTCACTTGCATAATTCATGATACAGGTTTACTAAAATTCCATAAGTAGTTACTAGTAGAGTAAGATTACGTTCTAGCATTTGGTAATCTATTATTTTATGATTATCTTATATTACTTACGATGTAGTGTGATTGAATTTATTTTTTTACATGAAAAGTGCTTTTTCCATTGATACAAGATACTGTCCCTCTAACAATATAAACTATCATTGTTCGTAGTAGGCAATTTTTGGGGGTGTTTTTCACTCTTTCAGGGGTGTTTTTAAAGGATTTCCTTTTGTTTATTTTTTGTGTATTATGTAGAGAAAATCCAATTGTTGCTGTATCCAGCTGTCATACTATTTGATACTCAAAGTACTGATAGTGTGCAGTGTCTAGATAAACCATTCATTTATGCTCACTGCTACTAGACTTTAAAATAAAATGGGCGCTTCTCTTTTAAAGGATCTAATGTCTTCAAGACGTCATGATACTGGAGAGACAAATTTGTTACTAGCCATAAAATGGTTAATGATTAGCTTTAATTTGTTATTACATGAACAAGACTTGCAGATCCCAATTACTGGTATTAACAAAGTAATTAAAGGGTTCCCGTGTTTGAACAAGGGGTTCATTTCAAGCATTTATTACAACCTGACAGATGGTATTTTGAAAGATCACATATTTGCTGCTTTAATACCACTTCCAGAATACTGATTATAGATTGCAGATTGACCTGTCAAATGATCTTGTGGCCAAATTTCTCACTGTCATGTGTGATTTAAGAAAGGCAGCTAAAATGAAAAAAAATTGAAGATAAAAAAGGAGGTTCAGCACATATCACAATATCATGCTGTTTAAAGTATGAAGGAAATAATGAAAACAACAATAATGAAGACTTATTTCGTATCTGGTGAAAAATTGTGTTAAAATCTTTCTTCCAATTTCTATCTGATAAATTTCAATGAAACATGTACTGGGGGTTGCTAATTTGCAAAATACATGTTTGAACATTCATTTTTGGATGGTTAAGACAACAAAGTGATTTCTGTTTAGAGAAAAAAAAATCCAAAATCAACCTACTTTTTTTTACTTCTTCAAATTTCTGAAACAGATATCTGCAGTATGATATGAAGAAGGACTGGTCAGAAGAGTACCAGGAAAAAGGTAAGAGCTATACATTTTTATGCCTCCGTTATGAAGTAGCCGGAGGCATTATGTTTTCGGATTGTCCGTCCGTACGTACGTACCGTTCTCGTGATCGCGTTATCTCAAGAACCGACTGATGGATTCCTACCAAACTTTAGTCATGTATGTAACTTGCAGATCCAATGAATTGATTAGATTTTGGGGTCACAAGGTCAAAGGTCACAGGGCTCATTATGTATGCAAAAATAGCATGTGATCGCATTATCTCAACAACCGATTGATGGATTCCTGCCAAACTTAGGTCATGTATGTATCTTGCAGAGCCAATGAATTGATTAGATTTCTGGGTCATAAGGTCAAGGTCAAAAGTCATGGGGCTCATGTATGCAAAAATAGCTTGTGATTGCATTATCATTAGAACCAATGGATGAATTACCATCAAACTCAAGACATGTATGTATTTTGCATTTGGGGTCATGAGTTCAAAGTTTAAAGGGTCATACATGTATATGAGAAATAGCTTGTAATCACGATATTCTGAACTCGAATTTGAAATATTTCTTCCGTTTTGGTTTGTAAAATTGCTCTATGACGGAGGCATCACTTTCGACTCTGCCCAGTTGAAGTTCCATCTAGTTGTTGTTTGTTTTGTTTCTAATCCTTAATTTCTGTTCAAAGATAATCAATGGAAATTTCAAACTGGATTAAGATTACTTTTTTGTTGTAAATGTCACATACAAACAAAACTGATTTGTTATACTTGAAGGATGAATCAGTTTGTGTAGAGGTTTATAATTATAGGTTAAAGAAAATACAATATCACATGACATTATCCAAGATTTGATCAACACTGGTTTTATCATTATCTCCAGATTGACAAGCCTGTAGATAATATTGGACATGTCGATGTAGAATTCTATCTATATGACAAAATACTAACAAATGTCCATTAAGATTATAAGGAAGGAAATCATTGTTATCATGATTTGGTATTTGCTTTCCGTTTCGGTCGAATTATTGTCCATAGAAACCCATTACATTTGTATGTTTTCACCGCTCTTGGTTAGATAAATATAGCTATATGTCAAGGATGATTTTGATACTTGATGTATCTCATTTGTAATTCTACAGCTCAAAACTACAGATGAGGCGCAAATCTGACAATTGAGCAAATGGGGAGGGGGGGGGGGTGTTTTTTAATTAACTGGTTTTATTTGTTTTAATGGCTATTGTAGGGTGACTATCCTGAACCCTTTCTCTTGTTTATCTTTGATAGGAGATGGTGTGGTAAAGCTTCTTAACAATGAGGAGACAGATGAAGAAGATGAGGTTGAGATCATTAGCCTATCTGAGATACGACAGGACAGAGTCTTGATGACACACAGACATGTAGAAACAGACGTATAACACTGCTTCCTTCCAAAGACAAGTCCGCTTGCAGTCTTTTAGAGACAGACATGTAACCAGCTTAGACCTTTGATTACTCTGTATGTCAGGAGGAACTGATGATGATGATGATGAAACTAATCAATGACTCAGCTCCAAGCCAGCTATACAAGCCAAACACCGTACTGACATATCTCTAAACATATAATGGTATGAATGCAAATACATTTATGAATTGAACCAAGATGGTGGTACATTTCTGTCATCGAGAGTCCAATTCAAAACTATTGAGAGATACTAGTAGGATGTTGTCAATTTAAACAGATGATGTATGGTATGTTTTTTAATATTATAAAATAGACATTGGAATGTGGACTACATGTACATGATAGATGATTGCCTAGTGAGAGCCATAAGGGTGTCGGCATTATTAGCCCACCTGAAACACCTTGCATGGTGGATATATGCGCTATGAAAATATATAATGAAAAAGCTTAGAATTATCATGGCCATATTTCTAAGTGAATCCTCTGACAAGGGTTATAATATCTGTGATGTGGATTTTTAAATCTTAGAAAATCTCCTAATAGATATCAGATTATGCAGAATAGTGGCTGATTTTAATTTGTAAGTGCGTGTAAATATATATGCTATTACCATTGAAACATTTTTTTTTGTTTGCATCTTCATGCCGTGTGTGTAAGCAGCAGTTCACTTGATTTTCATTGCAGTTCTTGGTGTCTTTTTTAACATTCCGTTCTTGCATGCCATTTTTTTAAATTACTGTGGGCTTCCATCTCAACGAAATATTCCAACAAAGTACCGTAGAATAGACTGTTTGTGAAAAGATCAGGAAAATGGAAGGTGGAGGGAATTCGCTGGATTGGAATTACAAGTTTATGTTTATCTGTTGTGACATTAACACTGGTTTATTTGACATCATTTCTTAAAATGTATAGTAGTTCATTTAAATTGAAGTTAGAGTGTTTTATTTTATTTCTAAAGTGAACTGAGTGAAGGTACGTTATAGGCTCTGCATGCATCCGTCCAAGAGATACTTCTTGCAACGAATTGAGCTTCAATGCACATTATGTCAAAGGAAGATGATAAAAGTACTATTAATATGCAAACTTTGTCAGAATTGCATTTATAATACATAAATTGTGGCTTTTAGTGTTATCTTGTATGAAACTTCTTTCAGAGGTAAAGATTTTGTGATCACCTGCACACTTAGTCTGCAAAGTTCATTAACAGGCAGATGGATGTGGAATACCTAATGAAAAGTGTTTGAAGAAGAAAGAAATCAAAACTTAAATACACAGAGAAGGTTTTGGAAAGATGGAATTGAAGAAGAAAAAAAAAAATTTGCATGAAATAATAGATGTGTTCAAATCCATACATGTAGGATGGACAGTGGGGAAAATAGGCAAATCAAATTATTATAGATACATTAGATAGAAACATTTTGCTAATAACAAATCCATTTTTCTTTTAAGTTTTTTTACAAAGGACTGATGTTCAATCAATAACATTTGTTATTGATTTTATTCAAATTTAAGTAATGTAATATTTATTGAAAGTTTCTTTAGGAAAAATATTTTATTTAAAGTTTTCATAGGATTTATTGCTAGTAAATCTTGCCTTAATCTTAGTAACTCTCTTTTTTCTTCTTTATTACATTTTCTTTTTTATTACTTTAAAATCTGCATTTACTGCATTAAACACCTGCTCTATGGCAGGGCTTTTCACTAATACGTGTCCGGGACACATGGGCGCCCAAAATATAGGTCTGGACCCCAAAAATGTCAGACTTTTTACATAGGGCTTAATGGATATAGAGGGGGGAAAAAATGTTGGTGTGAAGCCCTGTCTATGGAGTTTTTCTAAATTGAGAGTACGTGTATATTTACTTATGATTTGTTTAGAACTGTTGCCATAGACATTGCTTTTAAGTGCAAGATGAATACTGAGAGAGGTAAACTGTAAAAGTGTAAGATCTTTTGTTTTAAATTCTCAAATTACCATGTAACATAATTACTTTCTGGATTGATCTGTATCTTTAAAGGTATTACAAAGTTTTGGGAAATTTTGAAAATTGGGTGGATAGTGAATCTTTACGATTTTGATATATTTGGATGCCCCTGTGGATGTACTATAAGCACTAAAAAAATTAGCCCTTAAAACACTTCTGTTTTTGAGAAAAATTGAATATAAAAATTTACCGGTGCTCCCGGTAAATTTTGATAAATTTCAAATAGCGCCTACGGCCGTACAATGGTGGCTGCGACCATGAAAATCTCAGAATATGTAGTTGTGATATATAATTTCCAAACAGGAATAGCTAATCGGTCGATTTTAGTCAAGAAAGATTGTTTCTTAGCTAAATTAATATCTTGACCTCGAGAGGGAGCTATACAACATAAATAACTTTAAACTCGATTTCAACCGCGACAACGATCAATGAATATTGCAGGAACGCATATTCTCCCAATATGTTAATTTGAACCAAATTCATGACCCCATACCAAAACTTTGTAATACCTTTAATAAGGGCTGATGAATCGACATTGTTTACTATCATTGGAAATAATCCAATTGTAAGTTCTACTTCTGTATATCTTATGTATAAATACTAAGTGCATGCAAAACTACTTCCATATTGCCCTATCATAGGGTTTTGGGTGGGTGTTGTTATAGATCATCAGTAGCACTTGGTAGTGCAATAGGTAATGTATTTCGTTTTAGAATGATATTCGATTGTTCAATTTAAAGGATGTTTCTTGCATATAAACTATCAAATTCTCATTTTTTTCATAGGAAACAAAAATAACATAGAAATGTACCCATAATGCAATAATTTCTTTTTATTCACTTTAAAATACAGTATTTATTTATGCTGCATGTATGAGGTATGCCATTTCCGAGTCTTCTTTTCCAACATGCCGAACATAACTAAAACGTGTGTGTGAAATATTCAAGGATGTTTGTTACACCATCACTGGGGTAGCATAGAAGAGGGCATGTCTTTTAATATTCCAAAATAAAAGGTTGATATAATTCTACTAAACAATCAACCATACTTCCATGCAATTAGTCTTGAATATATTTTATTATGAGTTTTTCCTGAAAAGGTGTTTGTATATAATGTATTTGATGTATCAGTATCTATTTTTCATATTGATTTATTGTATATCTTGAACATGAACAAAGCAGTTAATATGAAAAATTGTTTCATCACAAACCAAAGTATGTGATTCCTATAACTATCATTGATTCTTTTGATGGTAATAGGTTTTGTTCTTAAAGTAATATTAATGACTTAGTGGGATGGGAATCATTTTAAAGGTCTAGATGTCAGTAGGATACAAGATATTAGAATGTATATTTACCATGATCTGAAATGTGTAAAAACTAAATTTAATGAATAGCAATTGTAATGATCAAATTACCTAGGTTTAGTGCAGTAACATTTTTTGAAGGTTTCATGGGACTAGACGATTTCCCTACATATCTACAATCTGAGTAGAAAAACCGTTCTTGTTTAGAACAAAAATTGTAAGAATTGATTGAAAATATATGTGAACATGCATCAGTCATACTACTAGAAAATGCATAGTGAAATTTAGGATATTTGATAAATGGCATTATATTTCAGTACATTTGTAGTTTATATTTATTTAACAGTGCACTAAAGAATGGTTATTCATTTTTAAAATCTTTTAATACAAAAAGATGGTTTTTACCTCGAGATATGCAACATATGCAGTGTTTATATACAGGCAAACAAAAACAAGAAAGATGATGTTTGTTTCAAAGCTAAGTTTTGACCTAAACAATCTTAGTAATTACTATATATTGGCAGAGAATTATAACCTTACTATTAGTGAGAGCAGATTGTAGTGGTTTAGCACAATAATATTGTCGCATTGTATGATTGCATGTATGACTTCACAAAGTCTTTGAATCTTTACTACTCCTTTTTAAATTGTTTTGATTTCTTTTATCTTCAGGGCAAGGATGATATGGAATAGGTTTGTGTCCTATCAAAAATAAATGCATCGAAGTTTTTACCTCAAGTTTTAGATGAGTAACTGTCCTTGTTTTTTTCTTCTTCATAATGTGTTAATTTTTGTTTTAAACACTATTTATGAATTTTAATTTTGACCACTTTTTTCATTTTACAGTAACCTATTATGATGTTCTTGACTGTTTTTCCTTCGTCATACATATTTTAACAGTTCAGAGCTGTTGACATAATAATTTTTAAAGTATTCTTTTTCTATATTGACATCGAATCTGTGCACAATAAATGTTTCATATGGACATTGATAACCTTTGAATAATTATGAATATTCATAATAAATTTTGATAGCGATGTTATTTCTATGACCATTCTTAACCTGGTGAATATCTGAAATCATGCATATTTGTTAATTCTAAGGTTGAATAAAGTTTATAAGATGTTGATATGTCTGTTTTTTGTGTGTATTTATTGTATTATATTGTGTAAGCATAAAACAGCTTCCAAATGAAGACACTAAAAATAACAACAGTTTTTATGACAATAATCCATTTATTAAAAATTAGAATTTCATATATTATTACAGATACATTTATTATTCTTGCATTGTATTAAGTTTGTCGAAATTTTTGTCTTTAACAAAATGAGTAATTACACAAATTTTCAACCATGTTGAAAGATGGGATATAAATCACATATCCACCTGTAAGAGGTGTTAGAAATAATTTGAGTGTTATCAGTTGTAACTAAACTTTTTGCAATTCGAGAGGTGATAGATGTCAAATTCAACTGCTTACTAAATCTCATCATGTTGCATATTCTACATTGACATAGTAAAACACCAAAAACAAGTCATAAAAGCTGCATAATTATATACAAAGCTGTTTCAGCTCAACACCAAAATATATAATTCATTACAGCAGCCCACCATTCCTATTTTGGAGGAAAATAAACTTTATTCTACGTTCTGAGTTGAAAAATTCCCAATTTTTAATGTGCAATTTTGGCAGATAGGATTCATTAATAGGCCACATTGGTATTCACCGTGACGCTATCCAGTCAATGCATCGAAATACATTTTTAATTATATGGCCGCTGATAGTACTCAACTTTGGTGGCTTAATCTGAAAATATATTTCACCTTTGTGACACTATAATTGATCGCAAGATAAAGAAGACACCGACACGGTCCTTGTTCGCCTCTCCCTGTATTTCATAAATGAGCACGTGCTTTCATAAGATAATTAGGAAAAAAAGATTACCATTTGCCAAGTTTGTGTTGATGCATAGGCCTACAACTACAAGCATGATTTGTGACCAGAGCTATGTTACATATACATTTTACGCTGAAATCTACGCGATTTTTTATTTTTGTTTCCATCTTTGTTAGCAATGTATTTCAGTAAACCGTTTGAAATTAGGACGTAACTTCCACATACGTTCAAAATTACTTCTTTATACTTTAACATTATATATATATATATATATATATATATATATATAATATATATATATATATATATATATATATATATATATATATACCTGGTGGTGTAGCCACCAAATTCGGATGATATATTTTCATTGATTTCATCGAGTATGTTAGGATTGTCCCCCTAAATGGCTCTTGATATGGAAAAACGGTCTGAAATTGGATTGACTTGCAGTGACCCTTTAAAATCATATCGATTTCAAAGTTTAATACCGTATACCCGTATTTCACGTTCATTTATAAAACCTTTACAAAAAAAAATCCAATCACACACACACACGCTTCCAAATACACATCCCGGATGCATAATATCGACGATAACTTTGTGACGGATTTCTTTTATTGGCCACATTTAAATTTACTGATGATTTTGTAGACCCGATGACTTCAAATTTCGATGAATATTACAATGACGTCACCACGAACAATATTATAAGTACCATTGGCAAAGTACAACCCCCCCCCCCCCTAATGTAAAGTAAAATAAAGTTGTGACATATCACATGTTCGGGTTGGTTTATTCTTGAGTTTGTCAATCGAAACTTCAGTTTAAAAACTACGGGACGGGAAAATTTCATGAGAACATTCAATGATAGTTACATTTCCAGCATCTAAATAAATTAGCATAATCTTACAAAATTAGAAACCTTTCAAATAACTAAAATAGCGTCTTTGCATTGTACATATCTATGATCATTCTAAACAGACATAAACAAAAGATACAGAGTTGAAGAATGAATCCTAGTCCGTCTTTTCATCTGCTTTGGCTTCTTTCTTCGTAAATAAGACAACATATCTGGAGAAACAAAAAATAAAAATTTAGTGTTAATTATAACATAGAAATTGTCCGATGAAGGATCCTGATTTTATAACAATGGCACCAAGTAGTCCAAGTTGATTCCAAGAACAGACGAGTAATTAGTTCACAAAATCGTTTTATTCACGTAGTTGAAAAGTGTCACGATATGTATAATCATTTATTTCACTTATTATGAGTCTAACTGATTTTTCATGAGATTTCAGAGGTTTGCGTTGGCACAAATTGCTGGAATATAACGTCCTATAACTTCTATAACGTCGAATGTCTGGATTTGTGATATAAAACATTAACGGAATTGGAATTAGCTAAAATGGTGATATTACCAATTTCAAGTTGCAGATATCATTGGTCAATAATTTATTAAGCATGTAGGTAGAATTAGACTTACGTAATGCCTGATAGAATGACTGCATGAGCTGATGCTATACATATAAAGACGAAACCTGGTGAGGTCTGCACGGTGCTGGAGTATATACTATTCAGGACGAATCCTGCTACAGGTACGGTGAGGGTGTTGAGAAACGTACCTAGAGACATAAAAGCACCTGTAGATCCGATAATCAGAAGCAGGGAGAGAGATCGAGATGAAGAAAGTCATGACAGGGGTGCGTCTTTAAACCATGGCAGTTTTCTACGGCATGTTAATAAGTCTTAAATGTCTACTCCCGATTTCATTTTACATTCCTTGTAAAAATATCATAATTATATGTTACCCTTATCCGCTCAAGACTAAAAGCCAAGATTTTCCTTTCACGATCCAGTTTACTTCTATAGTTACACAGTATCTTCGCTTCCTATAGCTCTCACCACAATTAAAGAATGGTGTCCGTTAATGCATCGCCACTTTCACAGTCGGCATAATATACCTCCGACTCCTCTCACATTATAACTTTCTCACATTCACATTCTCCTTTTCTCTCTCTCTCTCTCTCCCTCTCTCTCTCTCTCTCTCTCTCTCTCTCTCTCTCTCCTGTTCCCATTCTGCATATTCTCTCTCCCTTATTGCAATATCAGTTTTAATGTAAAATTTAAGTTACCTTTATGTGCCGGGCTGACGAGTTTCGATGTTATTGAACCACTTGCCGATTGCCCAGGAGTGGCAAACATAACGAAAGCTGAAGCTGTTGTAGAACAAAAACGATATATATATATATATATATATATATATAATATTTTGTTTTACTAAGGGTAAATGCCATTGAGGAAAAGGAAAGGTATACCGTAACGAACGGTGAAGATGATCATCATGATGCTCATGATGGTGGTGATAAGTTTAATGTACTAGTCAACGCTCTTCTTGCATCCGAGGTGATTTTTTTTAAGCATGAGTTATTCACGAATTTATTAAGCTTAAATCAAAAGATGACAAGCAATAGATTTTCCGGCATTCGTGCCGATAAAAGAATCGACTATAACGACAAGAACCATCGAATGCATATTTATATCAGGGGTTCTTATAGGCACTACAATCATTTATAAATAACTCTCCTGTTGACAACACTTACTCATCATTAACATGCTGGTTGACGTTGCCGATGCCGTGATGAGGTTTATGGCCATCCCAGCCATCGATGCCATCTGCAGCAAGATGAAATCATTCCTGATAGATTTGGCGCCCATCACTTTAAAGAACACCATGGTTCCTACCGCCTGACCTACGATACCTAGTGCATTCTTAGTTGCGGTAAAGATGGAGTACATCGAAGGAGACCAGGTGAACGGAGACTTCTTAGTGTACAGCATCAGTAAATTACCCTCGGCTGTATTGAAAATGAAACCATGAGAGAGTTATGTAATTTGATAGGATGTTAAAGCGACAACTTTTTTTTGTCACGGTAAGCATGGTACATAATTATAACTCTTAATTTTGATCGGCTCCGTGTCCCTGTTCTTACCTTCTTATTTCGTTTTAATATTAAAAGGCATCATGTCAAAGTTTAGTTCCTCTTTTTTCTTCTTGAAGACCGTTAACTTTGCATAATGTTCATCGTGAAAAGAACGTTATGGCCAAGAGAAGAACGATGTGACGTTATCATTTTTATGTTGGGGTTTGTGGGATGATGGACATATGGCAGATTATGGACAATGAAATAAAGAAAAAAACAAAAACTTACCAACCATAATCGCGAAACCAATCATGCCATGTAGAACGACTACTGCCAACTGGAGCTTGACGAAACTTTCTTTCTCCGATGTAAACACTTTGACACCCGCCGTTAAGTTATCCCAGATGGTCGCAAAGACCCCTTGTGACTGATCTTCGGACTGGGATGGGGCATCCTTAGACTTGTCAAAATTCGGCTTTGACTCCTCGAGGTGGAAGACGACAAGATAGAGCACTACCAGCATCAGGAGGAAATCGATGAAGTAGGCAGCTGCTACCCCAAGCTGTTGGGTTAGAATACCAGAGGAGACAAGTCCGACAATGACCCCTAACCCCATGAAGGGTAGAGTCTTACTTAGTGCCTCAGTCCTTTGATCTTCAGGAGTGGTGTCTGTGATGTAGTTGGTCACCGTGCTCATGAAGGTCCCTATCCCACCGCTGACGCCCAATGCGAACGAGCTGGCCATTATGGCGACCAATGACGTCGTATGCAACAATGAACCTGTTAGCAGGATCACAGCAAGTAGAGTTGTGCCTATGATTGGTAGGAGCATGATCCGCTTACGTCCAACCTTGTCGCTTTGCGCTCCAAGAATGAGCGACGCCACCGCTCCAGGAATATCACAGAAGAAGGACTGGTATGTCATGATGGTAGAGGCCTGACTCTGTACGGCGTGCTCGGCGTCCGTATGATTGCCGAGATCAGCACAGACGTCATCTGAATAGCCAAGACGATGGCAAGCCATCTCAAAGATAAGATGCTGAGTGATGGGCCATTGCATTGCCAGACCACACATGAAAACAAAGAGGATGACCCGCAAAACGACTCCGGACATCTTTTATTCTTTGCTTATAGCAAATAAAAGTTAGAATCTTCAGATGCTGTTAAGAAATGAAAAAGAAAAACAACAACATGTGTCAGTGCTTGCCAGGAGTGTGTAAATCCGCCAATTGATCTGAAAGAGAATTGATTGTGCAGAATGCAATTTAAGTGCTGACACGAAAACTACCTTGACACCTCCAATAGACCGGTTTAGTTTACTATCATATTAAAATATTCATGCATGTTTCTTCTTTCCTGGGGACCTATAGTGACGAGTTATTCCATTAACCTGTTATTAATGAACGCACTGCAATACAATGTACTTGGAATCCAGTCTGCATTGTTGCTATGTCGGGAAAGTTTCGGGCAAGCTTCAGGTTGTCAGGGAACGACCTTTGTTTTAAAAAAACTATCCATACAATTTGAATATGTTTAAACAGGTCTATTACATTAATTATTCTAGGCGTCGCTTTGTTAATGTTGAAATACCAGGCTCTACAAAAGGCTCAATTCGGATGAGGGCGTACGTAGGAGGGGCTCAAAGGGGGAGGGGGAGGGGGAGGGGGAGAAGGAGGAGGAGGAGGAGGGGAGGGCGAAGGAGGAGGGGGAGGGGGCTACCCCCTCACCTACTCTGAGTTAATTTTAACCCTGTCTGAGTCAAATTTAAGCGCATGATTTTGCATTAGAATATCATTTCTATAGTTTTAACTTCAAGATGTGATCTGATCAACAGATAGAAAGGCCTCGATCCCTTTTGCTTTGGCGGATTGCTCCAAAAGATTATACGGTTAATGCATTAATTATTGTCTAAGGTCCGTACGTACTCTATACCAATTCAGTTAAGCCTGACATTGGTTCTACAATGACATTTAACGACAGGAAATCTTAGACCTCGGCTACTTCCCTTCCGAAAAACCTGAACCCATGCAGTGTCGAATTAAATTCTAGTAGATTACGGGCAATCAAGAGGCTCAGTAATGATTTATCTCCTTGCAAGAAGGAAATGTTTTCATTCATATCCACGGCACTGGTTAAGCAAGCAAAGATGAAAATGTTAAGAAGCAGTATAGAGTTAACCATCAATCGGATATAATGGAGTATATAACGCTCAGATAATTATATCCCCCCCCCTTTCTCTCTCTCTCTCTCTTTCTTTCTCCCTCTCCCTCTCTCACTCTATCGCGCGCTCTCTCTCTCTCTCTCTCTCTCTCTCTTTTCCCTCACTCTCTGTATCCCTGTCTGTCTGTCTCTCTTTCTTTTCCTCGCATGTCTTGCACAATCGTGTGCAACCTTCCCTATGAAAGGCATCTATACAATATTGCATGTGAAGGAGGTATATACAATACTTATACACATGCATGTATAATACTTACCGATCTGATATTGTATGTACAGTCAATGCAGAAGTAACAGTATCGGGTACGATCGGTGTCTGTTTGGCAAGGCACACAGAAGAAGCTAAATGTAAAGCACGATGAAACTTGATATACCCAAGTTCATTTCCAAGAGTCTGTCTCAGCTAGTGCTCATGTATTCCGAGCATGTCCGTCCTCCGTTGGAGTTATATGCATGTACACCATGAACAACGTACCGCTTATACCGTGTCAATCGGCACACCGGGAATAGAAAGCGCGAATTGTATTATTGACACAGAGTCAAGTCAACTATACAACTTCATAGCATATAGGAGACATAAAGAGCTAAATGCTAAACGGATGAGTACGTCCAGCGAGTGCATAGTCCACTCCGGTGAGCAAATAGTTATTTATAAAAACGATTATTGCACAATATCAAGGAGACGTAACAATGTCATATTCATAATGGTAATACTATTAATTTACCATTCGGGTGCATAATCGTTCACCGCCTGTCGAAAGGGGTTAATGGATGCTAACTCAGTAGGCCCGCGGATGTGATGTTATATAAAGTTCATGGCCTAAATACATGTGTATAAGTATGAATTTATAATAACATGAACTTTAATTATAATATCACCGTATACGTATTCTCATAATACAGTTAATTTACACCGTTGTGGCCATAAATTTGGCACCCAATTATTTCTCATCTCTTTTCATGAAAATGATTATGAGAAAATGTTTTTTTTCTTTAATAGAAATAGTTCATATCTTCTTAAGAGTCATAGAGATTGGTATCATGTATGGTTCTGAGAAGATAAAAACGTATCTATCATAAGAATGAATTATATTGTCAGAACTATTTTACGAAAAGAAGTTAAAAAGTTTTATTCCAACTTTATGGTCATGCAGCAGTGTCTTTATTTCCAGATTCCACAGTCCGGTCAACGCGCTGGAAGAGGTAGATTGCATATTTTCAACATATACCGCACGCATAATTAGCAAATAATTATTAGGATATAAATTATATAGGTTATTAAAAGGCCTATACTCTTATTTATTTATCTTCGCCCTGGACTTCGCTCATCTGGCCTTTACTCTCTAGATGCCCATTACTCATTTCAAAGGATATGGAGACCGAGCATTTTCCTCTATTGCTCCTCGCCTGTGGAATTCCCTCCCATCATCTATTCGCGAAATTGACAACCTTGACCACTTCAAAGCTTCACTCAAAACTCACATCTTCCTTCAGACATTTAAATGCTAACTTTATTGGAGGAGCTTGCGCCTTTGAATGTTTTTTTAAACAGATATATGGCGCCATTTCAAATGCTGTGGATCATCATCATCATCATCTATCCTTCTTCTTCTTCTTCAAGATAATCTGCCTCCTTCAATACTGAAGATTCTTGCAGATGCCGTATACTCGGCCTGATTGGGGTGTGCAGGTGGACCATTACATCGGGGTTTCCCCTTACTCTTATACAAATAGTGCAATGGGTTCTTAACGTGCAAGGGTGGTGTCTCTTTGTACACGGGGCCTCCATTTAACGTGCTATCCGAGGGACGGAGTGTTTTCCACTTGACATAACCTGCGTCTATGAACAAGGGAAGGGGCACGTTAACACACAACGCAGACTTCAGTCATCCACCTGGGATCACTATCCAAGTGATCGAGTCTTCCGTCAAATAATCTTGCACTTTTATCATTCTCATATCTTTGAATTTGCAAGGCCTCGATCCTTATGATATTATAACCGAGTAACGCATTAGGTTAATATATAGTTTTTCATTATACATGTATTTATGTGGGGTGGAGATAATTCGTGAAATCCCATTTTATGGTTGAAGTATTGAGTTGTCGATAGAAGTTATAGAAGGAAGCGGGTGGGTGTGTGTGAATGTGTTTCTTTGAGTGTTCTATTAATGGACAAGTTTATTATATTGGGCGAATCGGATTGTTCCGACAAACAACATTGTTGTTTAAAAAATATTAAAAAACACCCAACAAAATAACAGTGGCTTCTCTAAAAGAATCAAATAAATAAAGTATCTCGACTTACAAACATTCACCATCGCGTACAATACGACTTTCATTTGTTTGCTCTGTCTGCACCCTAAATTTTCAGCTCAAACAAAGTGTCACCAGCTAAAAATATAGTTTAGAGGAGAGTAATAAAACTACACAGTGCAAATCAAACACCGAAACACTGAAGATTACAAGGAGATTTACACCAAAAAAAAAAAAAAAAAAAAAAAAAAAAGTAATAGTAATACAACTGGGGCTTGGGGCATCCATAATTCAAGATTCTAATATAGGATTTGTATGTGGGCATCTATACTCCCTCATTCTTAGACTAAACAGTGCACATAGTATTACATTTTATATTGTAAGTGAGGACTGTCAGTCTGTCACGGCTCATTTCTATCAATTTCATTATATTTTTAATTTTCAATGTGTACTCACACCGTCACCGTAGGTCTATATTTGGTCGCTTATTCCTTTCCTTTCGTGCTTATCAATACAAATGCACAATTTTGCAAACATAGTTTCTCCTCTTCAAAAACCGACTCACTATTTGCTTTCCCTCCACGTCACCACGTTTGTCGCTTTCTGATCATAAATCACACGGTCTCTCACACTCTCTCTCCTTCTCTTGGTTGATTTTGCTCTTCAGACACATTTTTGGAAGCTAAACACCGTTTCGTTAGTCCCCCGTAAGCGTCCTGGCCTTTTTATCTCTACATGGCCGCTCGGCACATTTTCCTAGACGTTAAGATGGCCGCCAGCTTTTACATCTTAAAAATATTTAACAAATAATATATTTTTTAGCAGTATGTTTTTCTTTTTTCATTAAAAAAAAAAGAAGAGAAAAGCGGGCGGGGACGCTAAACATGATTTTTTTCTTCTTCTTCTCTTTCCCTTTCTTGCGTTTAAATTCTGGCCTCTTGCTCTTCACTCACAACTCTCGTTTTTATCCTACTTCAGTATCTTTAAAAAGTGCTTGAATTAATTAATTCTTCTCGATGCCTTTTATTTGGAAATTTTGAAGAAGAAATACTGAGTATAATATAACCCTCATCAGTTTTGACGCAGAACACAAACTCAAAATACAATGCACACAGCCTCTACCCCCCTCCCATTCTCTCTCCTTCGGTCTCTCTCTACTCAAGAAAGGCAAGCTGCCATGCTCCTCAAATGGATGATGCAAATATAGTTAAGGCATACGTGACCATTGCGACTGAGCTACAAGATCTAGCAAACAACATAAATCAATCAGACATGTACGGAAAGAGTCAGATACAGAGGACTTTATTTACAAATTTACAAGGTACATTTTATTGATGTGCTTTATCAATGATGACTTTACAAATGCTACACACAAAGTAGACATTTTATTCTGTATATAAAACAGATTTTATCCGACAAGAGCCAGAAGAATATCAACTACTTCTAGCTTTCAACAGGCAAAAAATCAACAAAAGGAACATTCATTTCTATAATATAAGCTTTTGCAACACACAAGGATTATGCATGAACAAATTTGTGTTTTACACCAAAAACATAAATTTGAATGAAATGAAATATACACAATGACTTCAATGCTTTTTCAAGATTTCAAATCAAGTGAATGTAGCCAGGATTTCCTGTTGAAGCATAACGCTCCCATGTCATATTTAATTTGGAATACAACTGTACACACACTGCTGTCAAATATATGAATGGAAAGGCAATTGCTAGTTTGAGAGCACAGACCCATTTACGGTTGTAATTAATTGCAAAGGGTCTGAACTCTACAGCATGTAGACTAATCTTCATAGTGGTCTGAGCTGAAGGTGTATTTATCCCTTGGTACAAACTACAGACTCAATAAGACATGATCATTGTGAAACCTACTTTGACTCGACTAAAATAATTGGTACTGGTTAAATTAGTCTGCGTCTCGAGACTTAGCAATTACATTCATTCACTGGTTTATTTATTTTATTTCTTTACAAAAATTATCTATGTAAAGAAGACAATCTTATAGTCTCTTCATAAATATAAACACTATGCTACAGACATTTACATAACATTGAATAATGAATAGTATGGTCAGTGACACAATAGCAATATAACAAATCTATCTCCATTAATAAACAACGGTCTCATGAATAACTTGTTGAGATAACAGATTTTGTTCAGTCAGTCAGTCAAGTAAATACCAGATAACACTTGTAAAACTTACATATAAGGTTCTTCATCACCCTTGTCATCATTTTTAATGATCGTTGGGCAAGGTCCAGTTTTTGTGTGTAGAAGTGGACTTCAAGAACTGTTTACACTGGTTATATCAAAGGTAAACAATATATTGAGGGTTCAGTGAAACAAAGACGTAACTCCATATTTTGCCAAAATGGGTATTTGATATCAAAATGTTTTAAAAATGTGGGCTTTCCAGGAAACACAAAGACTTAACTCCACCCAACACCCCATTGAAGTCAATGGCTAGTGAAACATAGACTTAACTACTTAAGGCCCAAGTGCTCAGTGACACATAAACCTCTTTTTCTCAAAATGGCCAAAATGGATTTACTTCTTGTGTCACTGACCCCTCAATATGACCATTACTTTCAGATACAGGTTGACCCCAAGAACCAAGTGTTAGGTTTTTAGAGACATAGGGTTATTGGCTGTGGAGGTCGTTGTATTCACTTGATGCGGTAGAGCATCTTGCGTTGCATGCGATACTGGCACTCACCTCGTCTCATCATCAACTGTACCACCTTGTGGATGGAGCGTTCGGGGTATTTCTGTGAAACAAACAAAAAAACAATTGAAGATGATAGTTAGACAGGTGTAAGAGAGGTGTAAGAGAGGTGTAAGAGAGGTGTTAGACAGGTGTAAGACAGATGTTAGACAGGTGTTAGACAGGTGTAAGAGAGGTGTAAGAGAGGTGTAAGAGAGGTGTAAGAGAAGTGTTAGACAGGTGTTAGACAGGTGTTAGACAGGTGTATATCCTGCATGGCATCATGAGGAAGTCATTGGGGAATTAGATGATGCATTATTTTACACTGAAAGTAAACATTTTTTCATTATAAATTATTTCACATCAAATTTGTAAGTTTGTTTCATGAATAAATCTTGTTGAGTGACAAGTTAGTGTCCTAAACAGACCTCTAATCATATTCTGTACAAAAAACTAGATAATGTGGTGATCTTAGACATAAACTAGATGGAACTTCGACTGCGCGCAGTCGAAAATGATGCCTCCGTCATAGAGCAATTTTACAAACCAAAACAGAAGAAATTTTTCAAATTCAGGTTCAATTGTAATCCATTAACAGGTTCTCAGAATATCGTGATTACAAGCAATTTCTCATATACATATATGACCCTTTGATCTTTGACCTCATGACCCTAAATTCTACTCAGTTCATTGGCTCTGCAAGATGTCCTGAGTTAAATAGTAATCCATTTGTCAGTTCTAATGAGAATGCGTTCACAAACTATTTTTGCATACATAATGAGCCCATGACCTTTGACCTTTGACCTCATGACCCAAGAATCTACTCAGTTCATTGGCTCTGCAAGTAACATACATAACAACCTAAGTTTGGCAGGAATCCATCAATTGGTTCTTGAGATAACGCGATCACGAGCTGTTTTTGCATAAATAATGAGCCCTGTGACCTTTGACCACGTGACCCCAAAATCTAATCAGTTCATCGGCTCTGCAAGATACATACATGACCAAAGTTTGGCAGGAATCCATCAATCGGTTCTTCAGATAACGCGATCACGAGCCGTTTTTGCATACATAATGAGCCCTATGACCTTTGACCTTTGACTTCGTGACCCCAAAATCTAATCAGTTCATCGGCTCTGCAAGATACATACATGACCAAAGTTTGGCAGGAATCCATCAATCAGTTCTTCAGATAACGCGATCACGAGCCGTTTTTGCATACATAATGAGCCATGTGACCTTTGACCTCGTGACCCCAAAATCTAATCAGTTCATCGGCTCTGCAGTATACATACATGACCAAAGTTTGGCAGGAATCCATTGATCGGTTCTTCAGATAACGCGATCACGAGAACGGGACGTACGGACGTACGGACGGACGGACAACCCGAAAACATAATGCCTCCGGCTACTTCGTAACGGAGGCATAAAAATAACCAGTTGTTGATTGACATCAGTTAAACCTTTTACAGCTGATAACCAACATTCATGGAAGTGGATTTCAGTCTGTTCCACCGTGCTCTTTTGAGTACAATGCATTCAATGAGATCAATATTTCCTTCATGTTTTATCACAAACAAGTTTTTGAAGTCCAAGTATATTACACCATGTAGAAATGCCTGTTCAGGATTATGATTCTCCTAATACAGTCCGATTATGAACACTTTGGTCATGTTAAAAGGCACCAAAGCCTCTTTAAGGATGTATTGGAGGGAAGAGTGGAAGGAACTAGACCGAGAGGGTGACCCAGAATCAACTGGGAAAAGATTGTCAAGAACTGGAGTGGACTAAAACTGCAAGAGTGCACCTGAATGGCAGAAGATATAGCGAAATGGAGAGATGTTGCAATCAAACTCCGAAAAATTCTACAAGAAGGAACTTTAATGAAAAAGAAGATGCTTTACCTGTCTGAGGAAGTCCTGCATGATACAGTGTTCTGAGACCTGAGAGCCAATGGCAAACCTTCTCTTGAGCTGCTTCTCAATACGATTCAACTCTTCCTGATCCTCTTGGGTTGCGAAGCCTTCCACACCTGAAACATAATAAGTGAAATGTTACTTGTTATGTTACGTCGGGAAAGGATCAATACTTGAATAGTAATCAAATCAGAAATGGGCAATAGTCTTACAGCAGACCAGCAGAGATGTGCAAATGGTAAAGAAATCTCATATGGTTTCTGGATTAGAGATGATTGTATGAAACATGCTTCTGTGAAAAATGCTCTGATGTAAATTTCCATCACTAATGATTCTTAAATCCATCTCTAGACCCAACACCTTACCTAATCCGTAACCATATACCTAGCCTAAACCCAATCGAAATCAAAGCCCCAGTCCTATACAAAGTTCTCTGACAGAGTAAAGCCTGGAACAAATGTTGCCAATGTTGGGTCACTCATCCCCTTTAGTTGAGAACGTCTGAAAACTTGACACAGCATGCCTACTTATATCTTTTTCAAGATAGCACTCTTGTTGACCAATTCACCAACTCATAGTTCAACCACATCATTGAATCACAATGCTGACAAATACAGAAAAGTAAACTCGACTACAGAACCCCAAAATTGGATATTAAAGTGTAAGGTGAAATGTGGTTACCTGACAAGTTTCCTGTCCTGGCAGCGTCCAAAGTAGAAACCTGGAAGAGTCTTAGAGCCTCATCTACATCCTCCTCACTAGCAAAAGGTTTTAGCCTCATCTTAGCTAGGGACTCAGCGATACGGATGATGGCCTCCAGTTGCCTAATAACCAAAATAGCAGTAAAGATATTTATGTTATTACATTTCGTTAGCATTCATGAAAAGGTTTGTATATTATCTCTCATCTTCCATAATTCATTCATTGCACATTCATGACAAGACGATAAAAATTGCCAATAACTTGGAATCTCTAGTTAACTGAATCATGGGACAGTTTCTGTATTTGAAGTACTACATATTTTAGCATATTTGATATATATTTACCCAATTACAAATTGAATATCATACCCATACAATTAAATACAAAAATGAAAACTAGAATGACAGTTTTCAATAAAGTTTTGGAATGAAAAAAAAAGAAGCTAGGTTATGTCTCCAGTTTTAATTGAAATTGTCAATGCCTGCAGACAAAAAAAAATGAGTTGTTTGCAGAATTCAATTGATCATCAAATTTTAGAAAACACATTGCCAAGAGTAACAAGTCATGTCACAACAATCTTTCTCATTACCTGACAGTGATTGGAATGCTAGTCTTTTTATCAGTCTGCATCTCATGATCCCTAGCTCCACTTCTCATCAGAACGTAACGATTCTTCAGTTTCTCTGCAGCGGCATCAGAGATACGTGGTCCACATTTGCTATAACATGAAAAGATGTGCATTAATTAATGTAGTCAGTCAAAGTGTGCATGTATTGTTCATATTTGATTATCTTACATCTTTCACATTCATCTATTTCTTTTGAGTGGGACCCTGTGCTGGGCTGCATATACACTAGCAGATTGCATAGCGCCTTTTACACTGGATACAAAGTGCCCTGAATAGTAAATTACTTCAACAAAATTGGTCTTGGCTTATCATAACATAGAACACAAGACAAACAGGAGGATGGTATTCATACTTAATTTTGGAGGGAAGCTGTAATTTTCTCATCAATGGCCGGGGGTAGTCAACCCGTAACTCACCCCCCCCCCCCCCTACATTATGCCCCACCCTTTTTTGAACTCATTACCACAAAGAGTGACTAGATAAGTAGTCCATTGGCATGGTTGTCAAACTTTGGGTGAGATAACTGCTAAGTTTGTGCAAATTGCTGGCTGATTAGCATAAAAACAATAGTGTAAACTTATAGAGCGCACACACCTTCCGGGGACGCTCATGGCGCTAGCTCAGTAACAGTTCTCTTTAATTAATACAAGTAAAGTATGCCTACATAAAACCACCCAGAGTATACATACGTGCGGATGAATCCAATGTATTTCTTGAGGAAGTTAAGGCTGAGTTCACCCTCCTGAGCTAAGGCTGCAGCAGAAACCTGGGCATTCATGTGTACACCCATCACGTGCTTGGCTAGTTTCTATCAGAAAGCAAACAAAATATTGCAAATACAGGTTAATTAATACAATTCCATTCATCAGCATTATCTATCACTGGTCAAAAAGATGATTATGAAAGGCGAGAAAACAGGTAATAATAGAATCATAGATAAACAAGGAAAATCTCCCTCCTTCTTGCTATAGATTGTGTCATGAATCTCAAAAATGTTATGAGGTCACTAGCTGTCTGCCATGACAACAAACCTAATCAAGTAATCAAGGCAATAACATAGTATTGATTCCAAACTAGATGTGTTATTGTTTTGCTCCAGAACTACATTGTTTGTGGATAATCAAGCTGATATGGGAAAGGAATATGAAAGAAATAAAAGACTCACCATATCCCTAGCTTCATCATGTTCATCTTTGATAATGAAGATCATGTCAAAACGAGACAGGATGGTGGGCATGAAGTCAATGTTCTGTGGTAAAATAAAGGGTTTATTCATGTTAATCAATAGAAAGAGAAAAGGTATTAAAAAAGAAAGAAAATAAAACAGAAACAAATATTGCATTGTCAATCTAGGTTTGAACCTTTATCTGTGGAGTAGATGCAGCATAAAAGTACTGAAATATATCAAAACTTGTCCAGTAACTTAATACATTCTCAACTCAAATACCCTGTTTAATGACAAATTTGTTTAACTTCATAAAATGAACTTTAACAAATGTATTCTATTACCACTATCAAATACTATCTGTGTACAACTGAAAAAGTTTTAAAGACTAGGAGAGAAAAAAAAGAGATATATATATACCTCATCTCCTTTAGTGTCATCCCATCTTCCAAACACCGAATTGGCAGCAGCTAGAACCGAACACCTTGAGTTCAGTGTTGTAGTGATCCCTGCCTTGGCGATGGAGATCGTCTGTTGTTCCATAGCTTCGTGGATCGCCACACGATCGTCTTCTCTCATCTTGTCAAACTCGTCGATGCAAACGACACCACCATCAGCTAGCACCATAGCACCACCCTCCATCACAAAGTTGCGCTGATGTTGGAAAGAGGAAGAGGGATATTGATAGGCCTTTGCAGTGAACAAAGTTCCTATCTTTTCCTACCCAGACTTTTCTTTAGCAATATTTCTGATTATTTTATAGATCTCATTCAAGATGGTGAAAGGTATACACTGGTCAAGTAAATCCCTTACTATGAAAATAGTTCTGAAAAGCTGTATATTGAAAGCGTATGTGAAATAAACTCATGTAAAAGAATTTTTGCTCAGGGTTGGGGCAAATATAAACAATAAAACAGTAAAAATCTGTCATGACAGGAATTTAATTAATTATCATCCAAATCAGACTTTTTGGTAGGAATGTTTAAAAATCTGTAACTTACTGTAGCTGGATCCCGCATGACTGATGCAGTAAGACCAGCAGCACTGCTTCCTTTTCCTGATGTGTACACCTGCATGGAAATAATATCATTTTCATTAATAAAAATCTCATTCTGAAATCATTAAGTATCAAATACTTGCATGACATGAAAGTCATCAATAAATGTCTGTTTCCAAACTTGTACAATTGCATCTCACAGTTTAACATAATAATCACAGTTTAACATAATAATCACTTTTTGACATGCAATCTACCATAAAACAAATGTCTGAAAACTTTAATTTATAAGGAGATAAACACTCAATAAATATTCTCATTTCCAGGTTTTAGTTATGAAACGATAAACACTGGTTCTTGAAATAACAGGATTACGAGAACGGGACGTACTGACGGGACGTACTGACTCACCCCTATAGGAGAAACCCTCTCCACAAACTTGAGCAGCTGACTCTTAGCTGTACCAGGGTCACCTAGCAACAAGAGATTGATGTCACCACGGCGCATCAGACCATCAGGGAGGCGTTTACGGGATCCACCAAACAGCAGACATGCGATTGCCTTCTTCACATCTGAAAAGTCAGCCATGATGGTAGATCAAGTTTATATGTGTACATCATAAACAATGACTTTATTTTCCTACTATCAAAAATTGAAAATGAGAAAATCTGAATAAAAAAAAGAGGCCTCATGGTCCAGAGGTTAAACAACCCCAGTCAAAGTGCAGACAAAGTGCAGACTAATGGGAATTATCCCTTGAAATAACAAAATATCCTTGCTGGTTCAGCCTTTTAATAGATGTCAACACTTCTCCTTTATAAAGAAATAGCAGAACTTTCAAAGCGAAATTTGCAAGGAGATATTCATGCTCGTTGTTTCAAAGAACTCTTCTCATAACGTTCTTGACAACCTTATATCCATCATTTGTTCATTCTTCTCAAACCACTTCACCCTCAAAACTCTAGCAAGAACTTACCTATACTTCCATAGATAGAGGGCGCAATACTTTGAGCGATGATTTGATAGACGTTGGGATTGGCTGAGAGACGTCTGAACTCTTCCTCTTCTTGGGGAGTGATATGATGGGCAGTGCTAGTCCGTCCAAGCCCTTCCTGGTCTACCGCAATACCAACAACACGGATGTAGGGACTGCGGATTCCTACTGTCACCTTGGTCTTACGTGTGCGCTGAAAAAAGAAATGAAAGCATTTAACATTAAATAATCATTAATCTCATAGATGATTTTTAGTAATGATTCATTGGCTTTCTTAAACACAGAGGTGATAATTTATAGGTTATTTCGGGGGAATTCTGTCATGCATCTATGGACTACACAAAAAGCTACAAGCTGAAGAATATTTGTTCATATCAAAATTTTAGTACAGGACTGCATTGTCTGCTACAATTCATAACTTCTACTAACTCTGATCATCTCAACTGCCATGTAGGCATTCATGGTTCTAATAACATTTCACTGATACATGAAAAGTCCAGCACAATCATGCAAAGGACTAAACGAATGTAGGAAATTAAGTTTAATGATACAAAAAAAAAAAAAAAAAAATTGCCAATGGTGTTTATCATAATTACCTTGGAAACGGGTCCAGCTTTCTTGATGGAGTAGACTCCAATGATAGTCACTCTGTTACCAGGGACAACCTTCTCACACAGATACCTATGGAAAAGCCATTAAAAAAACAATAAAAAAATAAATCACAACTATTGCATATTGAGACATGTCCATGGAAATAAATGGCTCAGAAAACAGACCAATCGTCTCCTTTTGGAAACAACTTCTAATATTTCAAGGCATTGGTGTAGAGAATAATTGATGCTGAAGCTCCTTTCAACATAGGCGTTTTTGAAAGATAAAAGAGAACTTCTAGTAGATGAAGGCATTACTGAATAATTAAATCGGCTTTGTTATCAAGCCAAGAACTGAATTATGGTTCAGGGAGAAATGTTAATTGAAATTTTGGTATAAAGAGGAACGACTACTAACCACAACTGGACTTCGTATTATTCATGGTTTGGTTTTTAACGCTGAAATATTATACATTTCACAGGCCATTAATAAAGCCTGTGTTCCATGGAATAATTTACAGAGGGCTCCATTTTAATTCACTGTGGATATTTAAAGATTTTTGGGTGAATTACACAAGGGCTCCCACTTATTTTTCAAACTGTTTAATACTAACCTGTCACAGAAGAGTTGTAGATGTCTTGGCATCTCACCATTGGGTACATCCTCAGGAGCTTCCTGGAGTTTCAAGATCTGAAAGTCGACACACTTACACTTGTCTGGCACAATGAAGAATGGATCCAATGGGCACTTTGGTCTTCCTGCCTGGTCACTAAATCATGAAATCAATACAGACACAACTTCCTATATCATATTACGCTTCCACTTGGAACACATATCTTTGAAGCTTAACGGTTACATATTTTTCTGATTTATTTGTTTAAAAGTTAAAAATCACTTGTTCAGAAATCTACAAAAGGGCTAGAGACATCTTACACGTAGAATAAAAAAGTACTTCATTTTCACAAATACATAAATTAAACGTTTATATGTATCTCTAAATTTCCTTGATCACTTTTAAAATTATAATTATTAAGTGTACTCCCAACCTCAGTCCAAGAACTTACGTGTTGCACTTCCGAGGCATTTGATAACCCTCTAGCCCAGGCTTTAGGGTCAGGTTAGGCATATAGTTTCTGCAGCTGCGGCATTGGATGGTAATGCGGGTTGCCTTGGCACGGATAGCCGATGCAGCAATCACGATGCCTGGAATCTTGATCAGCTTCGAGACTTCTTCAGACTGTAAAGAAAAGTATTTTATGTTATATGAAGACAATACTAATAGCATTGTTTTCAACATAATCAAGTAAAACAATTTCTGGAAAAGCCTTCGAGGGAAATACCTACCGTATTTCCACTGCACTAGTTCCTTAATTTGCACAATTGAATTGATCTAGTTTTTAGAGCTATGCTCGGGGAGTTCCATCCACCCCATCTTTACTAAAATTGTATTCAAGTCTCACAGTAGGTAGACTTATCCAATCAGGTTTATCTATTTGAATATTTGTCTTTTGGAGGAATGGATGGGGATTCCAATAGTAAAAGACCTGACAGTCTCACATAATCCCTATTCCCTGATCACAAAAACAACAAATAAGTCTAACATTCTTGACCCCCAAGAATTGTCAAAATGCTGATATAGGCCTGGTGCATGGTAACCATTCAAAAGTCTTTTTTCTCTAGGCCCCCAGGGGGAAAAAAGGAGAAAAGTATTGAATAAAACCAACAACACTCACCTTTAAGTTTCTGATTGCGATGGGATTGGCTTCAGATTTGAGCATGATCTGGATATCTTGAACATTCTCTTCTTCCTCGGGGCGGGGTCTAGTCACCTCATCAGCTGTTTCCTTAGCTGCTTCCTCAAACTGTATGGATTTAAACAAACAAGTTTTAAACAAAGAACTTGGGCTTATCTCTAACCAGAGATCAAAGTTTGTCCCTTTACACAATAATGAAATAATTTTCATACTTTTTCTTTAAAAACAGATGTATTGGTTTTAAAGAGGAAAGAGCAGCTTGTAAATAACAGATCATCTATGATGAACCTTTTCTTTATTTTTGTATTTGTGTGTAAACAGCTACAAATCTGACGTTTGGATATCTGTGATGAAAGTATAACGATAAAAAACAGAGAAAGAAAAACAAATCCAAGAGATAACAGCTAGGGAGGAACATGTTCTATACGGTATGTTCTATTATAATTCTACCTTTAGCAGTAGAAAGGGCAAATAATGACAATTAGAGAACTGTCTGCAACTCTCAATTGTACTCAGACTTGTATGCAGGGGGGGGGGGGGGGGGGGGTTGGGGGTTCAACCACCCCCTTTGGTATTTTTTATGTGTGTATTTTGGATGAAAACCCCCCCCCCCTTTGTTTTTTGTTATTAAAAAAAATAAATAAAAAGTGTCCCCCCGCTCCTGATTGTACTTACCAGTGGGAGGTACTCGGCTGGTTGTTTCTGTAACTGATCAGCCAAGTCCTCATCGAAGCTAGCCAAATCATCAAGGCTGATGTCTAAGAAGTAATGACCCAGGTTGTAGTGACGCTTTAGCTCATCCCTACAAATTCAGGGGAAAAAGTAAAATAATTTAGTATTTTAACTTTATAACAAATATTTTCCCTAAATCCTAAAGTATAGTACTTAGTAGTAGACTATACCATCTAGATTCTAGATCTATAGAAATCTTACTTGTTACATTCCAAGAGAAGAGATTCCATTTATATTTTAAATTATCAACCAGTCTAGAGACTGAGGTCAAGTCTAAAGACACCCAGGCAGCTATAGATTCTAGACTAGAATATCTAAAGACATGTTTTCGGGGGCCAGTGTATTAAATTGCCATTTTTGACCCGTAACTCCGGCGTGGAGATAGATCTAGACCTACTATACTAAAAACATACATAAAAAGTCAACTTCAAATAATACTCATGATAAAATTATAAAGTGGTTACAGTTCTTCCCCCTTTTGTGTCAATTTTCTTATCTTTTTTGGAGTATTTTTCCTAAAAACAAAGACATTATAAAATAGGTCTAGGGTAGGGCTTTCATCGAAAGGGTGCGGTGCGGTGCGGCGCGGTGTGGTGTGCTCAACGCACCCATTCGATAAAAGAGGGGGGGCTTTTCTCGAAAGGGTGTGTTGAGAGCGGAGTACCGTTTTAACACACCCTTTCGATAAAAGCGGGGGGGGGGGGGGCTTTTCTCGAAAGGGTGCGTCGACTAGTCTTTCGCATCAGTCGTTTAAAATGAGGATCTGGGACAGAAGATAATAGTTGCCAATTTAAGTATATCGAAAATGTATTAAATAAAATGGAATGGTCTTGATTACAGAGTGGTTTCTTTCGTTATTACTATGTTGATGGGGGAGACAGAGAGAAGGAAAAAAGGGAAAGGGAAAGGGAAGATAAAAGGAAAGAAAGAAGAATAAGAAGAAAAGAGGGAAACGGGGGGCGGGCGCGGGCGAAGGGCTCTTGCCTTCTGCTCACCTCCCCCCCCCCCCCGCCCCCGTTAAAAATAAATAAGAGAGAGAGAGAAGGGAAAGGGAAAGGGAAAGAAAATATAAAAGGAAAGAAAGAAGAGGAAGAAGGAAAGAGGGAAACGGGGGAAGGGCGAAAGGCTCTTGCCCCCCCCCCCCTGCCAAAAAATAAATAAGAGAGAGAGAGAGAAGGAAAGAGAGAGAGAGAAGGAAAGGGAAAGAGAAGATAAAAGGGAAGAAAAAAGAGGAAGAAGAATTTGTGTCCTGCCAGTGTCACAAATAGATATAAAAATATGCTCATCTGACGATAATTTGATGTATAAAACCCCTCACCTTCTTGGGGCTCCGCCCCTTGGATACATTACCAATTTGTGTCCTGCCAGTGTCACAAACAGATATAAAAATATGCTCATCTGACCGTTATTTATTGCCCAAAACCCCTGAGCTTCCGGGGGCTCCACCCCCTGGACCCAACGCCAATTCGTGACCCCTGTGTCATAAATAAGGTATAAAATAACAATAATTTTAATGTACAAAACTCCTGAGCTTCTGGGGGCTCCACCCCTGGACCCAACACCAAATTGTGTCCTGCCACTGTCACAAATAAGGTATAAAATTATGCTCATCCGACGTTAATTTTGATGTTTAATACCCCTGAGCTTCTGAGGGCTCCGCCCTGTGAAAAAAACGTGTAAAAAAACACGTTAATTTAACAGTCTTTGGGAGAAAGGCCCCCCCCCCCCCTGGCGTTCAAGGGGGGGGGGGGGGTACGATTTTTCAAAATTTTGAGGGCCCCCAAAAAAGATTAGTGCTCTCTAGTAATTTCGCGACTACTCCGGAACCGCGGCAGATATAAAGTTTTTCTTTCATGACTTTTTTCTTTCGAGTCTTACGCATCTTTTGAAACATTTTTTTGTTGAAAATCGGACGTATAGTTGCAGATTCACGTGACCTTTTGTTTTCGCATGTCAGCCCTAAAATCGCTCATTTTTGTGATTTGTGTACCAAACATATGGAAAATACCATTTATTCTTTTTAAAAAAGAGAAAACATTGGTTATTTGGTCTTGTTTCAAGTTAATGTGTTTGTTTTGGGGTCAAAATAGTTGAATTGTGGTTAGAAATGAAATAAAACAACAAAAACAATATAATACATAAATACAAATTATCAAAACAAGAGATAACATAGGGATAAACTAGCTCTTCCAACTTTGTTGTCGTATTATTATTCCAACGAATATATGTAGTGAAAAAGAACGCTTGAATATGAATTATAAAATTATAAAAATGTGAATTCTCTGACCTTGTTTGCATAAATTTCCATAAATATGCAAATGAGTGAATTTTTCAAAAAATTGAATTTACCATAGTATTTTATACACTTCACTTGACATGCATGCACATTTTCGCGGCGATCGGCTGTAAAACGGCCGAGATTTTAGGGGGGGACCCCCCCCCCCCTACCTCAAGTCTACTCCAATCACATTGAAAGATTATGTGGCAAATCTGCTGGAGAAGGGATGGATCAGAAAATCCAGTTCTCCATATTCTTCACCTGTTGTATGCGTCAGAAAGAAGGATGGGACGTTGAGGCTATGTATTGACTATCGCCAACTCAATCAGAAGACAATACCAGACAGACAACCGATTCCCCGCATCCAAGAAGTGCTGGACAGCCTGGGTGGGAATGCATGGTTTACAACACTAGATCAGGGGAAGGCATACCACCAGGGGTTCATGTTGTTTCATATAGGTTTTACTGGATGGTATAATGGAACTTGTATTAAATAATCCTTGATTATTTAAGGGAGTTTACTTGGATACCGTTTGATAATAAGGGTATGACTTAATTCTTTATGAGTAGTATGTTCATGAGAGCATAAGGATAGTTAAAGGAAAAGTCATGGTTTACATGAACATGGTATCTTTAATATAGACATGATCCAGGTTAGTGCTCGGGTTTGTATATAATATATATTGTAATTGGTTAGCGTATAGAATACATTCACAGGTAGTATTTAGCAATTTCAAAGGAACATGCTTAAGGATGAAATTGTTAAGAAGTGTGATGTACAAGACGTTTGATATTAATTGCTATGGTTATGTATCCATTAGGATAATAAGACGGAAAACATTATAATTCTAGAATGTTTGTTCTTACAATATTGCTATTGTATGATGATTTCTGTTATTTGTTGATATTTATTATGGAGATAATAAATGTGTCATTCTACATTTTGAGTGAGCACTGAGTACACCAACTGACTTGTTTCTCCTCATCTTTGATTATTTCCAGTTATTTACAGTAACCATCCCTACACGCCATAGGGGTGTAACATTTTTTTTTGTTTTTAATATTATTGATTGTCCTTCCATTAAACAAGTTCATAGAGAAAATACTTATCTCTCTGCAACATTAAAAAAGAATCTTCATTAATATGTCTTAATTTGTATTGATAGCCTTGTGGTCGCCAACAGTGACGTAGGCAGGGGCGTCTCCAAAGGGGGGGGGGGGGGGTGTGGGGTGCGATACCCCCCCCCCCCCCCCACCTGTCAGGATATTGTCGGTAAAATTGCGCTGCGGGGGAGGGAGGAGGCAAGAGCCCTTCGCCCCCGTTTTTCCTCTTTTTTCTAATTATTCTTCTTTCTCTTCTTCCTTTCCTTTTTTATTCTCTTTCTCGGGGGGGGGGGGGGGGGGGGGGGGGTGAGGAGGAGGCAAGAGCCCTTCGCCCCCCCCCCCCCCCCCCCCCCCCCGTTTCCCTCTTTTCTTCTTATTCTTCTTTCTTTCCTTTTATCTTCCCTTTCCCTTTCCCTTTTTTCATTCTCTCTGTCTCCCCCATCAACATAGTAATAACGAAAGAGTAGGGACCGCAACGGGCTACTGCGCAACGCAACTGCGCATCTGCCGAGCTGCACGCAAAAACTTCGTTTTCCATCGACGAAGCGAAGTCTATTTTCTTCGTATCCATTTCAGACGATTTCGCGTTGTATTGCGGTAGGTAGGGGTATATATCGGATACCAAAATTGTCTGCAATACAGTAGCCACAACTAGCTTAAAAATCGACGAAGATTTGCTAAATTACGATCATTTTTGAGGTAAGTACCACTTTAAACTTAGTTTTTTCCATTAAATGTTATAAGAATATTGATGAATTTGGTATCAGTTTGTAGACAAAAGAGTTTTCTACTAGAAAATAACAATGATTTTGTTTGGTTTTGTAGCGCATGCGATCGCAAGTGAGTTGCAGTGCAGTGTGTGTGGTGTGAGCTAGTGACTGCCGTGGCCGATTCATTGCAACGCAGTACGCCGTAACTGCCGCGACCGAATCATTGCAGTGCAGTGTGTGCTGTGACTGCCGTGTAGGGAGGGTGCTCGAAAGATCGAAGATACATTTTGTGCGAATGGGTCATGCTCATTTTGTGTGGTCGGCTGTTCTATGTAGTGTACTTACTCCCCTTAATAACGGTGAATTCGAATCGGGAATTGAATTGAATTTAAGAAACTGACAGAATGATATTGAAAGCTATGATTAAAGAGGGGCTTAAGACTAAAGACTTTTATGTTGAAAGTTTATTCTATTTGGCTCTTCTTTCCTTTTCACACATTCGCATAAATTAGATCAATAATTGTTTTAATTCAATTCAATTCAGGTTAGTTATTGTCTTGTCACCCGATCAAATTTCTTGGGATCACAAACCAGTTTCATCGTGAAACTGTTGTCTTCACTTTTTGGGGAGGTTACTTTTGTGGAGATGGTCAACAATTTTTTTTCTTCTTGATGATGGTTTCATGTTGACCTCAGTTTATTTTTTTCATTTTTTTTTTCAATCTGTTTTACAAATGAATGTATATTATAGGCCTACAGTATATTTGATTAATTCAGTAAAAAAAAATGAAATCAATTTAATTACATGTACTTTTCTATTTTCATCAACAGAATTCATCTAAAGTGTGATATCACCTGGAAGTGTACCTGTCTAGTTAATGCAACTGAAGAAATGGAACATTAAACAACAAAAATTCTCACAAGCATGGTGTATTAATTGTGTTATGATTTAAATTATACATGTAGTAAAGAAAATTTGAGGTGGTAGGTGAATCATTTCTGCATACTGCACTGTAGTTCAAGTAATAATTATCAATGATGTTCTTTGAAGAGAGCTGGTATTAATCCTTTCTTTACTTAGCCTGCAGAGAGAGTAAAAAAAAAAATGTACAATTATTTTTATAGAATTTATTCTTTTGTTTGCATTGCTGATGCAGCCCCAAACTAAGTAAATGTATGCTGTACTTGTACTAGAAAGCCTTTAGAAAGAAAGGTACAAGTGTATAATTATGCATGTATTATATGGAAGTTTGTTCCATTAATGAGACCCCGTTTCTTATAAATGCATGTACATGTAAAGTAACAGTCAACTTGCAAGTATTTGAAATTTAGTATGTGTTTGTTTACTTAATAGTTACACAGCATTTACAGTACCACTCAAAGTATCTAGTACAAATCATAAGACATCAACAAAAATATAACCATTCAATCATTTATTAAGAGAAGAAATGAAAGAAATTGATCAACGTACAGCATATTTACGCGACAATCAAATTGTTTACTCTTTTGTTTACATCACTGAATAAGACAAGAAAGTGGTAAACAAATATAAATTGTAATTACGAGAAGAGAACTGATATTGTCATTTCAAAACTGTTATATATTGCTAACTGAATAATGATAAATACATTAAAAGAAGTTTTGTACTTAAAACTCATTGTCGGGCGAAGTTATTTACCTTTGTTTACATGTGTTTATTTTCCTTTGTTTCCATGGTAACCACGGAATAATAAATTGATGACAATGTTTTTGAATAGTGACATCTGTTTTGTCTGCTAATGTAAGTCATGTTTTCATTTGAAAAAAACCTCTAGCACATTTTATATCAGAAATATTCTTGTATGAAGTTGTTTACTCTTTTGTTTACATAACTTTCACTATGAAAAGACTTACCTTTGTCTTAGGATTTGACCAAACTTTCCATTGAAAAATACCATTGAAAATTACCGATGCATGAAATTTAAAAAAAATCATAAAAAATCAGCCGCTTGGCCGATTTTGATGATTTTTACATTAATCAACTGGGAATTAAAGGATAAAGCAATTCTGATACATTTAAAGATCCCTAAGTGCAATTTTAAAATACCCATTTCTGTCCCTAGAAAGAGACCACTCTGTAATCAAGACCATTCCATTTTATTTAATACATTTTCGATATAGATCTACTTAAATTGGCAACTATTACCTTTTGTCCGAGATCCTCATTTTAAACGACTGATGCGAAAGACTAGACGACGCACCCTTTCGAGAAAAGCCCCCCCTCTTTTATCGAAAGGGTGTGTTAAAACGGTACTCCGCTCTCAACGCACCCTTTCGAGAAAAGCCCCCCCTCTTTTATCGAATGGGTGCGTTGAGCACACCACACCGCGCCGCGCCGCACCGCACCCTTTCGATGAAAGCCAGTCTAGTGTTAGTAGAATTATAAAGTGCAAGCGCTCAGCTAGCTCATATGGGATCCGGGCTAACTCGGACCAGGGGACAACTCGGCCCAGTTGCAAAAACTGTCATTTTTTGTCATTTTACCCTAACTCTAACCCTAACTCTAACCCTAACCCTAACCCTAACCCTAAACCTAAACCTAAACCTAACCCTAAACCTAAACATGCAAAAAATGACCGTTTTTGCATCTGGGCCGAGTTGTACTCCCTCATATGATAGGCATTGTCAATTTGTGATGTCTCTTTAAAATTTAAATGCCCTCTTTATATGCACACAATGACACAGCGCCTTGTCAGCGCAACCCAGGCAGTCTCACCTGTATTTGTAGGTAAAGTTTGCATCGTGAAACTTTCGCAGAAAGTCCTTGAAACGACGTTGCAAGGCAGTTCGATTTATCCTGCCATCATCATGTTGATCTTCTGATCCAAAATTGTCAGAGAAAAAGATTCCTGGATCATCGAAACCTGCCATTTTGAAGCAATCAACTTGGCAATAATAAGTTGGAAATCAGTCGGTGATCAGAACGTAAAAGGTTTGTTATGAACTTCGCGGGGAATATACCACGTGTATCAAAGCTGGCGCGAAACTTTGGCCTCTGGGATGTGGAGACACATCTCATTTCTTCACAGTAAAATTGTGTATCAGGTATACCCTGCTTGGACAGATAAATATAGTTTGTTCTGGCAAGCCTGATTGGATTGATACAATATTTGTAGGAGATGATGATTTTTATCTTCAAAGTTAGATAGTGTTTTAATTGCCAAAGTAGAAAAATAAACAGATAAATGAATTTTATGTATAATCTAAAAGTAATACTAAGATAATTATCGATAGTAATCATGACCTATCTTATGTTTAAAAACGTCTTTCACTATAATCCCTCCATATGAAAACACTAATTTTACCTAGTAGTAAAATGAAACCTCCCAACACGAGCTAATTGTTTTCATTATTCTCAAATCTGTTGATTACATCACGTTTCACGTTTATGTGCATGTACCATCAATATCAGGAGATATTGCATAATCTGAAGCCTGAAGGGTCTTCAGAAGTTCAGTCCAGTTACATCTCTGTTTCTGATCCGCTTGTGATTGACTTTTTTCTTTTTTCCCGTGTACAATTTACCATTTGGAATCCTGCTCAGCTGAGCATCGAGCATCGGCTCAGGCACTGGCGCGGCGCTGATCTAGACTACCTATTCAGAAGAAGAAGAGGCCAATAAGATCCGGATCCGGGTAAGTGCAGTCAGCTCAGCTCAGTCACTGCAACAACACTACGTCTACAGAACAATTATAATGCTAGCAAGTAGCATGTATAAATATGTTGATCCACTCTCTACTAGTAGTAGACCTAGATCTAGTACTTTTAGTAAACTGCATGAGTTAATGCCTATACTATAGATCTAGACTAGATCTAATAAAAATTAAAATGTAACTGTAATATATTATAAGGCTATAGATTCTAGATCTAGGCCTAGATCTAGATCTAGATAGACCTATCTAGATCTAGTCAGTATAGACTCTAGTCTAGATCTACCGGTAGTCTAGGAACAGTAGTAGACCGAATTTTTCTGTCTCGTTAGCCTCTGATTTGGGTAGGTTGGCTCACTCTTTAGAGACAGAACAGCCCTATACGCTTTAGTGTTCATGCTTTGTGTAAAGAAACGTTACACCAAACTTGGCAAAACTACCGGCCAAATTCCATATTTTACAGGATGCATATCCGGTGCATCTTATTTTGAAAATTAGGTAAAGGTTTAACTTCTTTGATTCCACTTACCAACTTGATTGAAATAATCCGTTTAATGGTCCCTTTTTAGGAAATTATGGGTCAAAATCGACATCCATGATAAAAATCTTGCAGCGATAGTTTAAACTCTCGCTGCGCAGGACGTCATCTAAATCTCATCCCTTCTAGTCTACGCCGAAGGCAAAATGATTGTGAAGGAAAAACTGTGCGCGAGCTACGAGTTTGTAATGGCATGCACAGTTTTTCAAAATTGATAAAAATTGCACACAATGAATAGAAAGAGGAATTGCAGAACTTTGCCAGGATTGACAATAGATTTCTGATTTAAATATTTAATGTACTTTCAACTTCTGTGAGTTGAGTTGATTGTATTTTGCTACCATTTACTCTTTTGGTGTCATCAATTGTCACTAATTATTTTAAAGTGAATTCTAGTGAGTTTCGTAGATTGGTGTTTATAGGAGTTTTGAAAATCAATGGAGGGTGCCTTCATTTTTTAAATTACAGTAGATCCTGAGTCAGAGATAAGACATAAAGATTCCAGACAAACTGGCTTGGTTAACTTCAATTAAACTTACTAACTCTCTCACTCGGACAGAAACTGTTTGTTTAATAGATCTTACTGTTTGACTAACATATTGAGCAGGAAAGTGTGGTATGTAACTGATGTAAGAAGGAGGACCATAATATACACAATTTGTTTTCAGCAGCTGTAAAGCTATTTAATTCAGTGTAAATTTGTGTGAATTTCTTCTATCTATCTTGCTGGATCTACGGTACATTATTCTGAATCTTAGTCATTCAGAAAGTTACGGCAAACAATAAATCTAGGTCTGTGTCAATAACACACGTCGATGGTGATGCCATGCATACATACAGGCTGCTACTTTGCCATGTACACATCTGCATGCACAAGAACGTTCATTTATTTAGACACAGGATCAAGAGCAAAAAAAGCATATCTCCACTTCTCCAGGCCTATTGAACTCAGTTGCATACCTGCATACCTACAATTCATAGAATAGTATAGTATTAATGACTGCTTTGAGAGAAATAGTTGTTTTATTACGCTCAAGGGAAGGTTAGAATTGTGCTATTACCCGAGGCATGCCGAGGGCAATAGCCCAATTGTAACCTTCCCGAGAGCGTAATAAAACAACTATTTCTCGAATATTAAAGCAGTCATTAATACTTTTATATGCCAAAAAAAAATAGACTAAAAAATAAAAAATAAAAAATAAAACAACTTTTGTCGAAGATGAGATTCGAACTCTTGCGTACAAAAGGTGATGTAACTAAAGTCAGCGCCTTAACCCGCTCGACTATCGCGCTCTGTTAAATACATAGTAGTTTTTTCTTATATATTAAAATGGATTGAAAACGGTTTCGAGTGGAGGATGCTTCGCGGCTGCTCCATATAAACAGGCCCTTCTTTTACTTTTGCAATGCATATTGGCACGAATTTAAATCAAGATCTATCGGCAGATGTTGTTTTTTTGTTTTTGGAAGTTTATTTTCGTCTTCATGTCAACAATGCAAGATAAAATTGTCGGTAAGATCGATCGAGATTCAATTGTATTGAAATTGCCGAAATTGCACACGTACGCGGTATCCTCGATCGCTCAGACCATTTTTTAACATGTAAACCTATGGGGTAACCATGGAGACTGAACTATTTTCCCAATAACCATGGTTATTGGGAATTTTACAGAAATAGTTGAAGTTTATGAATGCAATTCGACCAATCAGATGGCTGGATTTCTTAAGTGAGGTATATAAAAGCTTTTAATTATACCTGCACATTTGCAGCATTAAACAATCATAATAATAATACATTTGTATGGCGCCAATTCCACTTGACAATTAAATGCTCAAGGCGCAGCTTGTGAAGAAGATGAAATACAAGATAAATATACAAAAGTGCAATAGGAAAGGTACAGACATGAAAGGTAATGGTAACCAATTATAAGCTAAATTAAACAGATATTTCCTGTACCTACATGTACAGTTGCTATATCTAACCATTTGCACATTTCTGGGGTTGTTTGAGGATTCTCCTATAGATACCAATATTACTTGCATGCTTGTGCCTACAAATGCTATTTCAATTGCTCTTATCACATTTCAGGGATTGCTTTGGAAATTTCCCTCAGTTGACAATCATCATGTCTGGATCAAGACTTGGTGATGCCACCAAGGCTGCTAATGGATTTGGACTTCTGGTCAAGACCTTTGTTGATGGTCAATGCAAGGATGTCAACCAGGTGTGGGCTAACTCCAGTCTTATGTCAGTCGTCCAGGGTGTCCAGACCAAAACAGAAGAGAGAGTCAGTGATGCATGGATGAATTTTTCCAACAAGGTAAGATATATGGTGTCATGAAATGATTTTTAAATTGCTTCCATTGAAATATAACTGATTAATGTTAAGTGACAGGTTTGGTAGATCCATATACATGTACCAGACCTCATTGATATCTACCATAGATATGGTAGATTGTTTGAAGCAATGTAGGACATGGCAATGCAGTAAATCAGACTTATTGAACACTCTTTAATTGATGTTTTATTTTAGTATGAAATGTTTCATATACAAAATAATTTGCACTATGAGTAAGGAATTTGAAGGAAGCCAGGATGTTACAAATAAGTAACACAAGGTCTGTTGAAGGCCTCTTTGTTTCCATTAGTGAGACTGTCCTGTTGCCAATGTTTCTGAGAAATCCTTGTTGATTGAACCTTGGTGATTTTTCATCTACTTTTGTAATTTGAACAAATTATTGTCTCGTCTACCATTTGACAGACTGAGAAGATTGAGGATGATTGGGACTCCATAGTGACCAGTGATCCTGAGGAATGGGGTGATACCTTTGCTGAGTCAGCCTCCCAGTTTGCTGCTGAAGACATGGCAGCAGCTCCCTCCCACAAAGACACCACCCAACACACTACAACGTCCAAGAATGGTCCACCGGGAACAGCGCCCTCTAGAGGCTACCATACTTTAGCAGGCACTGCTGCTGCTAGGTACAGGTATAGGGTACACAATGACACTTTCCGGAGGTACTTTGATACTGGAGCCGTTTCAGCAGATGATATAAGGAAGACGAAGAGTTCAGGGCCCAAGATACCGCCACGTAAACCGGCTGCCAGACCAAGAGTGAAACCAACAGTAAGTATTCTAGATTGACTTTGGCATCCACACTTTATAAATGAATTTTTTGACCCCTTGTAAGGTTTTGACTTTTCAATAATATGTCAGGATATCATTGTAATATTTTATGATATCTGGGCGATAATCTTGAAATCAGTGTTATGCTCATTAGCAAAATATATTAATGTTTGTTTTTGTCTGATGTTACAAAAATTGTAAATCTTTATCATCATAAAATGTAGCTCCTTATACTGTGTATACGGTACCTTCTCAATTTTCCTGATAGAGTAATTTGTCATCAACATGATAAACAGCATTAGACTGCATGATTTTATGTAGCTATTTATGCTCTGTAATGAATGTAACAGTTAACCTTAATCCAAGTAATATCCATATTGAAAAGTTTGTGAATGTGAAACTCTACATATGTTTGATTGATTGTCTTCATGTATAGCTGAGTGCCCAAGCCAAAGAGAAAGCAGTCCCGGCATCAAGGATGAGCAGAGTTCTAAATTTTGGAGGTGGGATATGTGTCCATGATGATCAGTGTAATAATCTTTGTAATATGTATATGATTACATGAATTCTTCAAAATTTTCAAATAAAAATAACGGTATTAACCTATTCTATTCGAAAGAAACCCTGAAGTATGGAGGTTTCAAGTAATATACAGTGCGTCCCAGAAAAAACGAAACCGAGAAGTATCGATGTTTTATCATAACTTAATCACAACCATAATTAATGAATGATACATATTTGGAAAGCTTAGAGTCTCCTCTTTCCGTTGATGCTACTTAGATGATGCATATTTCACGCATGAGTGATTAAAAGCAATTTGAAGGAAGGAAACCAAAAAGACATCTGGCGGGCGGTATCTGAATTTCGAAGAAAAATTAACATTTCTAGAAAGTTGAGTTTCTGCCCTTTCATATGACACCTCAATCAGGAAAAATGAGAGAGGAATGACAAAGTTCTGTTTGTTGAAAGTAGTGCTTGCATTTCCATAATTTTATTAAACGAATTCGTTTTCACTGGCTGCCTGCCGTATCAATAAACGAAATTAACAAAAGACTTAACTCCGTTTCGTTGACAATCAGCCGTAGACGAGAGTCTTCATGCATGGCTGATTGTCAACGAAACGGAGTTAAGTCTTTTGTCAAATCTGCTTTTTGCTACGGCAGGCACCCAGTGAAAACGAATTCGTTTGTTAAAATTATGAAAATGTAAGGGCTACTTTAAACAAACAGAACTTTGTTATTCCTCGCTCATTTTTCTTGATTTTGGTGTCATATGAAAGGGCAGAAACTCAACTTTCTAGAAAGTTAATTTTTCTTCGTAATTCAGATACCGCCCGCCAAATGTCTTTTTGGTTTCCTTCCTTCAAATTGCTTTTAATCACTCATGCGTGAAATATGCATCATCTGAGTAGCATCAACTGAAAGAGGAGACTCTAAGCTTTCCAAATATGTATCATTCGTTAATTATGGTTGTGATTAAGTTATGATAAAACATTGATACTTCTCGGTTTCGTTTTTTATGGGACGCACTGTACAGTGTGTTAACAAGAAAAATTAACTTAAAGTGACTAAATATTTCTTATTTGGAGAACAATTTTTGTTCATGTTTGTCTTATTGGTTGTCTTGCACTGCACTTTTGGTTTTATATTTGTTCAGTTCTATCAAAATTTACGACTTCTAATAAAAGATGGCACTATCAAAGTAAATCTTACTACAGTCCTTTAATCTACAACCATGTTTGTACTAAATGATGAGTACTTATTAATGCTATTGCTTATAACCTTGTTGAAAAGAAAGTTTGAAAGCCAATTGTGTTTATTTTTCTTCCAGGTCTAGCTGCAGGGATTGGAGTTGGAGCTCTAGCAGAAAAAGTACGAAGAGGTCTTGGGTTAGAAGAATGTAAGTTCCTTTTTTCCACTTTTCGTCTATCAGGATGTTAATGCTGTAAAAGGAAAAAAGGGAAAGACAATATCTTTGATGCTGTTTAAAACAAATGAGAATGAAGAAAAATAGTATAAGGTTTCAATTTTTTATTTTTTTTATTTTTAGGATGTGATAAGTACCATGGTAGCGTAAGTTATTGTGAATTCTGTGTTTATTATTCGCAAGATCTGTTGGTCTTGTGGAAATGTATATGAGACAAATAGGGGTTGCAGTGTTTCATTTGAGAATATCCTATCATCCTTGTAATTTATAGCACATGAAGTCCTAATTATGATTCTTTGAGGAAGAAAACTTTTGGAATTGGAATTGTGAATTCCTGTTAGTAATCTTTGAATGTTGATGTAGTTATTGATATATATTTTAATTCATAAATCTTTTTTCTATTTTGGATGTTGCAGCTGGTGGTAAACTAGACTCCAGTATACTCATGACAGAAGCCAATGCTGAGAGAATAGTAGATACACTCTGCAGGGTGAGGGGTGCTGCTCTTAAACTGGGTCAGATGCTTAGTATTCAAGGTATGTGAAATTATAACCACCATGGAGTTTTTACTGGTTCTGGAAATACTCCCTCCGTTTCTTTTCTTTTGTAATGCCACTGTTACGAAGTAGCCGGAGGCATTATGTTTTTGGATTGTCTGTCCATCCATTCGTACTTCCCGTTCTCTTGAATTTTAAAAAATTGCTTCTGTTTTGGTTTGTAAAATTGCTCTATGGCAGAGGCATCATTTTCGACTGCGCGTAGTCGAAGGTCCATCTAGTTCCTTGATGTATTTATTTATTTTTTGCTGTGAATTGATAGGACTAAGGTGAAATTTTGATTAGTATTACTGTTATTTGAAATCTGTATGCCTTTGCCTTTTGGTAATTTGCGAATGGTATACTAGAGATATAAAATGTGGCAAGCAGCGTAGTGTGTATCATTGATGTATGGTTTTATGAACTTGAACCCAAATCATAGTTTGAGGCTTGATTTTTTTCAAAGCAATATGCACACAGGTCAAGTGGTGTACAGATGAAAAATAGATCTTAAGTAAACAACATTTTATGATAACATGCTTCCAAAGTTCCAATAACACATCATTGACAATCATTGTATGTTGGGCCGCAAAGTGATTAGTAATAAAGAACTCTGATGTTTTGTTTTCTTTTTCAGATAACACTCTCATTAGTCCTGAGCTTCAAAAAGTGTTTGAGAGAGTAAGGCAGAGTGCAGACTTCATGCCTCTTTGGCAAATGGAGGTAAGATAATTCTTTTTATATTCCCTCTCTCTTCAGCTTGATGTTAAATACTTTACACTCACACATATATATATATATATATATATATACCTTTTATTTTCTCCTTCCAATCTTTTTTAATTTCTAATTCTCTTTTATCTCCTCTGTGTTCTTTACCATCATTGAAGTGTTAAATTTTAATTTCCCCACAATTTTTATTCACCTGTGTCTACATTCTTTCTTCAAAGTATAAACCTGGTTTCTTTTCTTCATTTAAACTCTCTTAGAAAGCTGTTAAGAATTTGTATCCAGTGTTCTGGAAGATTTTAAAGGGAGTGAGAGAGTAGTGGTTGCTGAGAGATTACATCTCTTTTCATTATTGGAAAGCTTGACAGTAAGATATGGTATATAATTTACAACTTACTTAAAACTGTTTTTTAAATTTGAGTAAGTCATATTTTAATGTCTGTTTATTTCAGAGAGTGCTAAATCAGCAATTAGGGGACGATTGGAGAAGTAAAGTTGCATCCTTTGAAGATAAACCTTTTGCTGCTGCGTCTATAGGTCAAGTCCATCTAGCAACAATGCATGATGGGAGGGAAGTTGCTATGAAAATCCAGGTGAGTCTTTATATAGCTTGAGCTAGCTTAATCAAGATGCCATTGAAGTGAAATATGTGAAGAAACTGATATATCCATCCTATGTTGCATTAGACAATGGTGATAGGAGGAACCCCAAGACAGCTTTAATATCTTATTTTGGGTTTCAAGTTGAAGAGGCAGGTAGTTGTTAAATAAATATGTATTATTCAAATTTTTGCTGAAGTAGAGATATGTGTAATTATGAATAAACTGTATGGTTTTCATTTTTGGGGTCTTATACAGGGTAAAAAGAAATCTAGCCCTAATATTCTGGTCGTTAAACTTTCAAATTGATGTCACCATTCCTTTACGAATGAATAACAAATCTCAAGGATGGAGGTCTTTGCTTTAATATTTTTCATTTTTATATGTATGTTGTGTTATCTAATTCTGATTCGGACTCGTATATAAATATATATATATATCTCTCCTTTCTATTTCACCTTGATAATATAGTATCCTGGAGTAGCGCAAGGCATTGAGAGTGATATCAACAATCTCATGATGCTCCTTAAAATGTGGAATGTATTACCTGAAGGTAAGATCTTATTACCAGGCTATAGAATACTTATTAAATAACTCCATATACCTGATTTAATATGTTGATTAATTCAATTGGAAAGTTGACCAATTGCAAATTAGGAACTAATAAATATACTTTCTTGTAGTCTGAGGTGGTGTGTGTATCTGTATTGAGAATAGTGAAGAGAGAAAAAAAAGAGAAATGCAATTGAAGTGTAATATCCTGTGACAAATTTAACTTTTTACTATGAAAGAGAGAAAGATAGAGAAAGAGAGATTTGTAAATAGTGGAAAGAATGAATAAGAAAATATATAAAAGATGTTATAAAGTAAACAAGTTTATTGTTGATATCAAATTGTCTTATGTTAGCAGTGGCTAGTACTTAAACAATTTCATGTCTGATGCACAGGTCTGTATGCTGAGAGTGCAATAGAAGTTGCAAAGAAAGAGCTAGGATGGGAAGTAGATTACATCAGAGAAGCTGAGTGCTCTGAGAAATTCAGGTAAAAAAAACATATATTTCTTCTGTTTTCTTTTTTGTTGTTGTTTTTTTTTCTTTCTTGGGGGGGGGGGCACCCTGCTGAATGATAATACACAATCAAGGGGGAAATTTATTTTATTGTGTACTTCAGATATGCCATTTAGGTTTCAAATGGGGAGGGGGGCATGGTTGTGCCCTTACCCAAGTCCACAACTGGCCTTGGATGTTGTTTTTCTGCAGTTTTGTTTGCTCGGCTGTATTGTATGCCATTTGCTGGTTGTTCTGAACATATTTTATGTGTGGGATACAAACTATGAAAGGGCAATGTGCTTGAATGGTATAATGCTTTAATAAGCAGTTTATCATTCCATGATTTTTATACACCTTTATCGAATTCACAATTTTTCAAAAACCTCTCAAAATTGTTGTCAGTGTTCAAAAATTCTTAAAATTGATATGATAGAACCGAAATGGGCTGTCTTTTTTGTAATGTTAGAAACTTGAGTACTTGTTAGAATTTGATGTAACCTGTTTTTGTTTTTGTAACCACTGCAGTAAAATGATACCCACTTAGAGTAGATCATATTTTAGTGGATAGAATTTCTTTGAATTCTCATAACTGTGTGCACTATATGAGACTGTTTAAAATCATTAGAAGTTTTATATAATCCAGAGATGTTTATCAATTTTCTTTGTTTGTGTGAATGTATGTAATACCTAGGCACCTGGTAGAAGGGGATCCAGTCTTCACGGTTCCTAAGGTTATACCTGAACTGTCAACAAAAGAGGTCATCACAACAGAACTAGTCGATGGAGTATCATTAGAGAAAGCAGAAAACCTGAGTCAAGAGAAAAGGAATGAGGTGAGAATATATGTGTCATGAATCTTGTACCATGAATCTTATGTTTTCTCTGGTTGGATCCATAGGTACATAATACCGTTTTATGCAGTGTCATGTTTTGTCTCATTGTGTCTCATATGCTTTTATAAAAATAAATGAATACATCTGGATTTATATGGCACTTAATCCAGAATACCGTTTCTAAGCACTTACCAGATTATTATCATCCCAGTCATTAAATTTATTCACGCACACAGTGTGCACAAATTCCTATCATATGGTCACCGTGAAGGCACAGGGAAATTTCTATCACAAAGGCTCTCGTGGGTATGGACTGGCATATATGTAGATTAATGTTAGTGCCGTATCAGGGGTTGAACCTACAACCTTCGCATTTCCAGTCAAGTACTTAAACCACTTGACTACATACAACACCTCTACAGTGGAAAATAAACAATTGACATTAAAGTACTGCAATAGTCCAGAGATGGCACATGTGAATTTGTTAAATCAGAATGGAGGATGTGTTGATACTGTTTGCACAAATCCTTTGATGGGTAATTAAGATCTGCCTTGGGGGAACCTGAAAGTGAAAGATTATATCTCTCTTCCATTTGAAGAATTGTAGAATTAAATTTCTACCTATGTGTAGATTTCACCCTTGTTAAAATCGATGAGGCAAAATAGCTATATCAATGTGTTGGAGTTACTACTCATAACAAAAATTAAAAAAACAGTTTTGTCCCTTCAGTGAGCTTAATTGAAAAGACTGAATTTGAAAATATTTCAATTTTCTGAAGGGAATATGATGTTAGAATCCCCCCCCCCCCCAAACCTGACATGGTCTAGACAAGTGGTTCCCCTGAAAGCTACTTGATTATAGCACTCTTTAAAATCCACTCAGTGTGATTGATGCTATTATATTTTGGTTTAACTTAATAACATTTGGAGTGGACTTTAAAAGATTATTATTATTATTATTATTATTATGATCAGTAGCAGAAGTGTTGTCAATAGATTGTATTATCTATTTTGTTCTTTCTCTAGATGTGTGTTCACATCTTAAGGCTGTGCTTGAATGAGCTATTTGAATGGAGATTCATGCAGACAGATCCTAACTGGTCAAACTTCCTCTTCGATGAAGACACAGGAAAGGTACAAAGCATTAGAGAAAATCTTAATCTAAAATGTAAAATCAGTTATTATTGTCATTAACTATGTTCCTTCTTCATGTCATTTAAGAATTGTCAAATATTGTTTAGTTATTGGATGTTAGGAGTTAAATGGATTGATTTTTCTTGAAGTTTAAGTTTCTACAATATCAAATACATGAGCAAAGCAAACATGACATGAGAATGCATTCATACATTAATGCATTTTCTGCTTTATTATATGGCAGCAGTTAGTCCTAGAGCATTATATTTTGTATGAATCTTAGAATCTATCCAAAAATTCAGAAAGTCAGTGATCATTGCTTCTCTTTTATTTCATCAAATTTGGACTTGCATGATTTTATTATTTGTGATGTTTTCTTCCTATTTTGTAGATAACTTTGTTAGACTTTGGTGCTTCAAGATACTATGACAAGTCATTTGTGGACACTTACATAAAGGTAAGTCCTACAACTTAAAATTCTGCAGCTTGTGTTAATGTGTGTGTTTCAAAGTTCTTAATATTGAATACTATGTTTGTGCAGCCTTCTCTTCATCAATAATTGTCGGGGGAAAAAAAGTCTTTTCCAAATGTGTTTGATAAGTTTATTCCTCCATTATTTATTCATGCATTATTTATTCATGCACTATTTATTCATGCAATTGCTTTAGTTGAATGCATTCACCTCTTTTTTGTCAAAGAGAATTTCTCTTATAATTGGTATATTAATTGTTTCATTCATTCAGTCAATGATAGGAAACTGATAAAGATATACTATTTTGGGTAAGGTTATTGATAGGGATGATCATTACTTCTATTATCAAATGTACCTTAATGATATCAGGGCCCCGTCTTACAAAGATTTACGATTGATCCAAATCAATCGCAAGTCCTCCAATCAATTTCGAGTTTGCAGTCTCCTTTCTTGTATGTACATATTAATCGCAACTATGAACATAAGAGATAGGAGATTGCAGACTTGCGGATGATAGGAGGAGTTGTGATTTGGATCTATCGCAACTCTTTGTGAGACGGGGCCTGGATGTTCTATGTAAAAAATAGCCAAACAATATTTCTGATGTTTAAAAAAAAAGATCTTCTCTTTTGTGAAGAGCATTTTTCAAGTTGATCATACAATTCCTGTTGGTATTTTGATGTTGTTTATCAGGTGATCCATGGTGCAGCGAGTGGGGATAGGGAGGAGGTGTTGGTCAACTTACAAAAGCTTCAGTTCTTGACTGGATATGAATCTAAGGTTAGTTTGGTGATTCTATAGTTTATTTTACCCAACTACTAAGAAAGCTTGTGTATGCTTGTAAGAGATCAACCAGGGGACCGATGACTAAGTCTTCTTCGAAGAACTTGTTAATGAGGATTAATGCCTTGCCAAAGAGGCACTGACGAATGCACTGGTTTTGAGCTAGTGTCCTTCCAGTTACAAGACCACTGCTCTACCACTGAGCCATCTCGCCTCCTCATTTTGAATTGATGAAATCCATTACATATTTTACATTTTGAGTTGCTAATTAATCTTACTAGTGTTAGATAAGATGTGTGGAAATTTGTATACAAAAGTATTACAAAATAATGTCAGTGGTTCGAATCTTTCAAGCTTGCGTATTTTATGAAAATGATAAAATTCTCTAAAATTTTCAATAAAACAGGACTATGTTACTAATGAATGAAACAGATTGCTAAGATATTGTGAATAAATCAAGAGTAAAGATAATATTTTCAAAAATAATTTATGTTTTTGATCACATGCTCTTATTTTATTCCAATTACCTGTAAGATTCAACACACATACTTTTTCAAATAACCATTAGTCACTAACCAATAAGATGTTATTTGTGTTTCCAGGCTATGGAGAATGCCCATGTAGATGCTGTCATGATCCTGGGTGAGCCGTTCAGATCCTCCGAGCCTTTTGACTTCTCCACGCAGGATACGACCCAGCGTATCCACGGCCTGGTCCCTGTCATGCTCCACGGCAGGCTGACACCGCCCCCAGAAGAAAGCTACTCCCTCCATCGTAAGATGGCTGGTTCCTTCCTGTTGTGTACTAAACTAAGAGCTAAGATTTCTTGTAAGGACTTGTTTGATGATATCTATAACAGATACCAATTTGACAAAGAATGAATGTTTCCTGAAATCTTTGTTTTGAGCCACACTATGAATCTAGATCTACAAGGAATATTTTTGTGACACCCATACAGACATCAGTTTGATAAACCATGAAGTTTTGTTAAATCCATCCTGCCATGTACCACACTAGGAGTTAGGATCTCTTGTATGGACTTCTTTAATGACAGCAGATATTTGAAGAAGTGAGTTCCTGGAATACTTTCTGCAATCCACCAAAATAGAAGGTAATAATTCCTTCAAGTTCAAGGTCCTTCAACAGATTCACTTTGATGAAGCATGAATTTTCTCAATTATTTATGTTGCGATTCAAACTAAGAGTTACGATCTCCTGCAAGGGCGTACTAGAGATATTCTATTGTTGGGAATAATGAATGTTTCCTGAATCCTTCCTGCTATGAACTTGAGTAATAATAATGGTGAGTTCTTGTATAGCGCTCATGTCCATCAGACTTGACACTCCTGGCGCTCCATGATTATCCCGGCTTTAGAATGGCTGCCATCGTGGCGCTTTAGCATATCAAGGAATTAATTACTGCCAGGTAGCCATTGACCTCAACTTGAGTGTGGCAAATGTAGATTAATGTCTTACCAAAGCGACAGGACTTGAAACGAGAATCATGTTGTGGTGACCTGTCCACAAGACCATGACACCTCCACCTAAGAGTAATAGCCGAGATCTCTTGTAAAAATCTTTCTTTGATAATGCTTACCGCAGATGTCAATTTAATGAAGTTTTTATTTTTCTCTACCTTGGAAGCACTAAAAGACATTGAGTACCGAAGCTATGACATCATAAATATTTATTTTTGGAATTTCTTCATTTTCCGAAAGAGCATCAAAAATAATATCCAAATGTCAAAAACCAATTGAATATGTTAAGTATTGGTTGTCATATGGCCATCTGAATGTTATGAACCAGAGCAATATAACACCGAGTTCCTATAGGACATCTATTTATTCAGATGGTCATATCTCAGCCCATACTTAACACATTCAATTGGTTTTCGACATTTGGACATTATTTTTGATGCTCTTTCGGAAAATGAAGAAAAAATGAAGAAATTCCAAAAATAGATATTGATAACATCACACTTCACCACTTTATGTAGCTTATACCAAAAAGACGAAAGGATTAAATGTTGTGATCTTGGTAAAAAAATTTGCAGTTTTTGCATAGGCTGCGGAACTGTTGGTGAATATTTAAAGGAAGGAATGCAATTTTGTTATTCATATTTTGTTTTTACACCTGTACATAACAGCATACTGTCAGCAACTTACATTTCTTCCTCTCATTATCAATCATAGGGAGAGGGATGTTTTGGTTGATATTATAGCATTTACATGTACGGTAGGTATCATGTTCATTTATTGTTCTCGCAGAGAAAATGTGAAATGTTCATCATCAAAAGAAACCAAAAGTGTGTGATTTTTTAAAGTGCTCTTCTTGAATTTATCCCATTTCTTCAAATATTTAAACATAATAGAGATTGATAAAAGAATCTAGGCTTATTATTCAGTATAATGTGGTTGCAAAAAAGTACATGTATTTGATAAAGTGACTTTGGTAACTCGACTTCGTTTCAGGGTACAATTAAACCCGGTTTTGAATAGATTTGCATATTTATTATCTTCCCGGGGCCCCTGGTATTAGGATGAATTGTATCAAAATCTTTGCGGATTTTATTATAATGGGATTTGCCTTCTATGATCCTTTCGATAATCTAATGAAGCAAAGGTACTAGTAATGTAAATGAAAAAGGTTGTGTTGGGCTATGATAAATACAGAAGATTGTGTGAAAACTATTGAAATGTTAAACACTTGATTTAAAGTATTGAGGTATTCAGGGTTTTGGATAGCTCAAGGATTATGTATGTCGGTTCAAAGGGCCTGTCTTTATAAAAAGAAATATTTTGTTCATGTTTTTTATGTATATTCTGCATTCACCATTAATGGCTCGACCTGTTTACCTCGGCTCAAAGTCATTTCAGACTGAAAGGCAACTATTTCACATGGTACTGTCTTGGTTACATGGTAACTATGACAATTTGTCATGATGCTTATAAAAACTTTTATGCTATGAAAATTATTTCTAGAAATTTGTGAATGATTGGTTTATTTGGGTGATATTGACATACCATATACTTGATGTTATGAGTGAAATGGAAAACTTGTTTTCTCTATGTAATGTAGTCTAATTCCTTTAAAATCAACCATTTGTAATTGTAGATGACAATGCAATATGTAAACAACTATGTGTGAATCTTCCATGTAGAAAGAAGTACATATATATATATATGTTTTTAGGAAATGTCGAGAAATGTTGGATGGAAAAAGAAAAGATCAATGAATAAATGATTTCGTGTACCACAAAAGGAGCTCTGATTTGAGATTTGTGTATGTGCAATCATGTTAAAAGATGTGTAAGTCTAATGCAAAAGGCCATGTGAAATATTGGCAAGAGTCACTACAATTTTGAAAATCATTTTGATGTTTTTTTTTTTAGGTACAAGCTTATCTACAAGCTTATCTACAAATGAAAAAAAGATAAGGAGTAAAAGGCAATATAAATGAACATAAAGATCACTCCCAGAAATTTATTTATTTTCTTTTGTTGAACTTAAGAAGTAAAAAGCAATTGCAACAGTTTTAAAGCTGTATCTTGCTATTCATGTACCAATCACCTAGAAAAATAATTTGTGTACTGCTAGAATATATTGTAAAATATGAACCTTGGTAAAATTTACTGAGCATTTTATGAGTTGATGGTTATGAGTTGATATCCACAATTTGCTTTTAGGTTGGCTGAGGTTGCATTTAAACTTGCAGTATCTATTTATAGGAGTAATATTTGAAGCTCATATTTTGAATATAGTAATAGTATATCGTCGCTTGCCCGCACAAAGGCCGCTATCGCAAATTTGGTCAATTTTTTTGAAAATTACTTTTTGTTTGCATCATGTAGAGAATTAAAAATGCTACAATTTGATATTTCGCTTGTTTCCAGATTCGTCTTAATTATGAAGATATCCTTCAAAAACAAAGGCCGCTATCTCCGTAATGCACAAAATTTCCCTGCACATTGGCCGCTATTCGCGCTATGGCTTTTGTGCGGTGACAAAGTCCGCTTGTTGAATGCACAAAAGCCGCAATTGTAATATTCTGTCGTCTGCAAGGAAATCTGGGAGCTCGCGGAGCTAAATTTTCGTCCGCTAGATGTATCATTCAAAGTAAGTTATTTTTCTAAATTCCTTATTATAATCATTAACATAATTGAACAATGACTTAGTTTGAATTGAAATGCACAACAAGAAACATGGAAACGTTATTTTAGGCGCTCCCATCGCTGTTTTTAATCCTTTTGTTTATATTTAATCTGGGCAGCCCCACAGGTTGACTTTACTGTAGTGTTGTTTATTCTAGTTATAGTGACGTTTCAATTTTCAGTTTTGCTATAATTAAAAGTAATTTATGGTATGCACTTGATTACATAATGGTCTATTTTATATCACATGAAGCTAAGTTTGTAAAAAAAAAGACTCCAGATATAATTCCCTTCATGTTTCGTTAATTTCGAACAGCATCTGGTTAGGCCAGTACGTCATGCAGCTAAGCATTACCGCTTGGGTTGGGCCTAGTGACTTAATTGGGCCAGGGTATTCTTTGTTTTTGAGTTTCAGTCAGATCTACATCAGTACATGTCAGTAGTACTAGTATAGGCCTAGTAGTACAGTGTACAGTCTACATGTCTACATGTCTACATCTACAGTAGATATGCTAAGAGTAAGACAAGAGTAAGAGTACTGATCTAGACTTGTTTTTGCCAAGACATTTCAGTACTTATGCTTGCACAACACCATTTTTAGTGGGGCAAGAATAGTCACAAGACAAATGAAATAGACTACTGAACTACTACTAGGCTAGTAACGGTTAACCACCCCTGCAAGAGGCTCAGGCCTACTGCGTAAAGCCGTAATTAAGCCCCTTGCATTAATACTAGTGGGAAACTAACGGTTAACCACCCCTGCAAGAGGCTTGAAAACATACCTCTACAACTTCTCCGCTATCCATAATGCGTGATTAAATTAATAGCGATTCTTTATGAATAGCGGCCCTTATGAATAGTGAGCCAACCATAGGCAATTTACCTTGCTATTCATAAGGACCGCCATTCATAAGGACTACTATTCATAAGGACCGCTATCCATAACGCGTGACTAAATGAATGCTGTCTTTTATAAATAGCAAGCAGACCCCAGATAGACTAGTACTTTACTAGCCATCGACTTTCTAAGCCTCTCATTTTCATTTCAAAAGGTCTAGATCTAGACTAGTAGACTGTACTAGCTTGAAACTATGAACCTGTAGACTGTAGAATTATGACCCCTTCTCACTGGTCGTATTATATTCCATTATGCTACCTAGCTGAACTGAAATAGGAAGATTTATCCAGCCTCTGTATTAGTCGATTGAGAGACTGAAATAAGCCTACTTGTACTTGTCAATTGAGTGATAAAAACGTTCTGCTTGACATTTGGCCAACCTTCTAGTTATACTATATCTTCTTCCAAGCCTGACACGATGTAATTTTAGATTGCTGTGTCCTTGTAAATTAACACTTGGTGATTAACAATTTAAATAGCCATTTGCACTGCTATAGATCTAACTAAAGCAGAGATAGTAATATTATTATTAGTAGTATTACTAAAACTAGCCTAAAACTTTTAAAAAAGCTTAGCCTAGACCTATATACTCTTGAATAATCATTCTCTGCTCATTATTTGAGGATTTTGGTTCCTTGTATTTGGTGTTTGGATTCATTGAAATGCGCATGCCAATGATCTTCATCAGCAAGGCATACATTTTGTTTGATCACTAATGAATGGGCCTAGATGTAGATCAACACAATTCAATCACGTTGAAGATATGCTCTAGATAAGTCTAGACATTGTGATATTGATACAAAGTCTAAATGCTGTAGTCGAGGTGCAGACAAGCTGATATTCAAAGTTTTAGTTCATAAGTACATGTATATCAACTCACAGTATGAAACTCAGGCCCCGTTGAATTTCATGAGTAAACCAACAAGATTAATTTACACACATTTCAATCCTTTCAATCAGTTACTAACATTTTTTTGCAATTCTTTAAAGTACCTGTAGATCTAAGCATAATGATTTTTTTTAAATAAACAGTTATTAATATACCATATTTGATTTGGGATTTGAGAAAATAATGTTGGTTTATTCATTGCGCACATAAGAAAATATAGCAAAGAAAAAACAATTATAAATAGCGTTAATTATTTTCCATTTCTATGTTCTATAGATATGCTGAATGACACAGAAGACCTGGTTTTGGTCCGTTGGACAAACCGGAAAAAAAGAATGTGGTGGCTGTTCAGGATTTAGAGTAGATAGATGGAGTCTGGGTTGGATCAAGATGTACAATGAAGTGGGGACGGCAAAGCTGGAAGGGTACCATTCTGGCTGTTGACCGGAGAGAGGCTGAGCCAGAGAAAGAGAATGACTACAGTGACAGTGATGATGACAATATGCCTTTAGCTGTCCTTGCTTGTAAGTTGCCTATATCTAAATACTGTTCCAACGATTCATTTTTTGTAGGATATTGTAACAACACTTCCTCAATCTGTTTTAATGCAATCTTCTTTGCATTGAAGTGGTAAATGTAATTATAGAATATCATTTATCTCAAATGTCAGCATGGAAATCAGCAACAATGAAATAGAAGACATTTTTTTTAGGTACACAGTTCTATTTTAATCCCCATTATAGTAACGTGAGATCATGATACAAGTGCATGTCAGTGTGAGCATTGAGAAGAAAGTTTAAAATCTTGTTGAAAACTACTTGAAACTTATTCTTTTGTTTTCATTTGCAGAAAGATCTGTGAACCGATTTTCTACTAAATTATGTCGCGCAGCATTGTGGTCATCCATCGTGTTTCGTTGAAGTATGGGCAGCATGTGTCCGTTGCCATACACTTTTGTGTCATGGGCATTGGATGGTGGATGACCCATGTGGCTCACATTCATACTTTGTAAGTATTATTTGATTATATTTTAAGTCACTAAACTAATAAGAAGATATCATATGAATAGCATTTACTTTTCTAAAAATAGTGTGATATCTGTCATTACAATGTCCTTAGAGTACCAATATCTTGCGTCTTTTTAAAACAATAGGTTCTTTTGTACTTCAATGTCATTGATAATTTATTTCCTATTTGTGAATGCATGTGCTGCCCAAGAAGAACTGGAGGTTTTCACCATGATTTAGTTCTTGACTGGATTTGCATGAGATGTTTGTATCTGAGGCTTAGAAGATTGCTACAAACTCATTTGATTTTCCTTAGTTAGCTCACCAACAATATTCCTGTCAGAGTGTTTAAGTATGAACTATTGTATAACTAATACAATGTCAATGCTTTCTAGTACCATTTCTCTTCTGCATCTTGTATTACTCTTTCATAAACAGAATGAAACAGTACCTATCCCAGAGCAACACAATGACGAGAAGATCATCTATCATAGTATGCAGACCATCAAGGTATGTCAGCTCTAAGACATGTATGAATTTATTTTTTGGTATACATAAAAAGAGGATAGAGGGAAACACTGGTGGTGATACTTAATGATATTTTACTCAAAAGAAGAATTGTTATAATAATGGTCATGATAATCAGATAGTTCTATTAGGTAATAACTTGTTCTTTTCTACGTGAAAACTGCTTTTAAAAAAAAAAACCTAGTAAAGGTACAAAATATAATAGGTTAGCAAATTGGATGAAACCATATTTCCTGCAACACATTTTCTGTAATACACTAACAGGACTGGGACTGTGCAGGCACTTCACCGCAGACAGTCAATGAAGACATCGAGGGAAGTAGGCAGACTATTGACGACTGTGCAGACAGTGCAGCGCAGACGGTCAACAAAGACACCGATGAAAGTATGCAGACCATTGTCGAAAACCCACACAAACCAGGAAAGTCAGTTTAAGGCCTCTAACTTTTTAAGTTTCAAGAACTTACATGATAAATGATAAAGACCAACATTCTAAACCAACCAAAAGCTTCCAAGACTAACCAGGTAAGTCAGTTTAAGGCCAACATCCTTTAGGTTTCCTGACCTTACTGTACATGAAACATGAAGACAAACATCCACAAACCAATAGTAACTTAGCTTCCAAGATGACCCAGGTAAGTCATTTAAAGCCAATAACCTTAAAGTTCCCAGACATTACATGATATATGAATGAAGGCAACCATCTTTGATGATCCAGTACAACCTTAAGCTTCCAATACCAACCAGGTAAGTCAGTATAAGGGCAATAACCTTAAAGTTTTTCCTAACTTTATTCAGTTGAACTTGAATACTTTTGCTGCTTGTAAGTATCGGCTTGCATGGTGATGTAGATATACAGTATAGACAAACTGAGATTCCTGAGCCGAACCGCAGTGGACCAAATCCGTTTCCAAGTCACCCAAGCCCTATCCACAGCTAAGCCACCGCAACCCAACATTAGCAAACCAGAACGAGCCGCTATCAAAGATCTACGAAGCAACCCGTCAATACACATTCTACAGGCAGACAAGGGCAACGCTACAGTAGTTCTGAACAAAGGGGACTACAACAACAAGATCGGTGCGCTCCTTGAGACTCCGACTTACAAACAACTAAAGAAAGATCCCACACTAGCAACGGAAAGGAAACTCAACCAGCGACTCCTCTCTCTTCACAGAACAGAAGTCATATCCAAGCCACTCTACTTCAAACTTCGCTCATCTTCAGCTACCTGCCCCATCCTGTTTGGCCAGCCGAAGATACACAAACCTACCATTCCACTTGGCCTCATCATTTCAACCCGAGGATCGCCTTGCTATGACACAGCAAAACACCTGACCTCGATTCTCCAACCACTCGTAGGACAATCGCAGCACCACATCAATAACTTCAAGCATTTCGTTGACATCCTCTCCAAGACCACCATACACGATACAGACATCATGGTCAGTTTCGATGTTGAATCTCTCTTCACCCATGTTCTTGTCACCGAATCCTGCCGAATCATCAAAGAACGCCTCGAAGCTGACGACACCCTCCTTGACAGAACTCCCCTGACACCGGATGAAATACATGACCTCATGTACTTCTGCCTCAATTCAACTTCCTTCAAATGGCGAGACAAATTTTACTACCAGCAAGTTCAAGGCGCAGCCATGGGATCGCCTCTTTTACCTGTTATAGCCAACATCTTCATGGAGCACTTCGAAACTATGGCACTCCAGACTCTCTCACAACGCCCTTCTCTCTGGCTCTGTTATGTCGACAACACATTTGTCATCTGGCCACATAGCAGACGTGACTTAGACCAGATCAATGTGCATTGTTCAGCAAGTCGTTTGCTTCTTGATTTAGCGTGGAAAGCTCCGTCTCTGAAATGTGGTTGTCCATCAAATCAAATCTTCTTGAAATCGTGGAACAGCATGTGCCCTCAAAAATTTCATCCATACAGTACAACCAACCTTGGATAAACACCAAAGTGGAGCATCTATCAAGAAGAAAGAAGCGTCAATATGTGAAAGCAAGGAGCTTAGCTGGCACTCAAGAAGACTTTGAGAAGTACCGAGCTCTGAAAAAAGACTCAAGATCTGCATGCAAACAAGCATGCAATGACCACATCAGGAACATCATTTCACCCCAAGTGCAACCCAAAACGGTTCTGGTCATTCATTAACAGTAAGAAGTGTGATACAACTGGTGTTGCTCTTCTTAAGTCACCAGGAGGAATCATCCAATCTGACTGCACTTCCAAGGCAGATACCCTCAACAAACAGTTTGCATCAGTATTTACCAGAGATGAGTGCCCAACTAATATTCCAGACAAAGGTGACAGTCCTTATCCCTCCATGGAGGACATTGACATCTCTCCAGCTGGTGTCAACAGGTGTTATCTGGACTTTACCCCTTCAAAGCGACAGGCCCTGACGGAATTTTGGCTAGGTTACTCAAGGTACTTGCTGATGAAGTCACCCCAGTACTTGCAATATTATTCAAAGCATCTGTTGAACAAGGCATTATTCCAGATGACTGGAGGACGGCAAATGTTGCTCCCATGTTTAAGAAAGGTGATAGGAGCAGTCCAGAGAATTATAAACCCATTTCTCTGACATCTATTCCATGCAAGATCTTAGAGCATATCATCTGCAGCTGCACCAAGAGTCACCTTGATGAAAATAACATCCTCTCAGATGCCCAGCATGGATTTCGCAAATGTCGTTCATGTATCACCCAACTCATCCTTACCTGTGACGACCTTGCCAAGGGTCTAGACAGAGGCGAACAGCACGACATGATTTTGTTAGATTTCTTAAAGGCCTTCGACAAAGTCCCTCACCATCGACTTCTATACAAACTGAAATTCTATGGCAACCATCAGTCTACACTGAGCTGGACACAAGACTTCCTCCACAACAGAACACAGAGAGTAGTTCTCAATGGATGTACCTCAGACACTGTCCCAGTCTCATCAGGGGTACCACAAGGTAGTGTCCTCGGCCCGCTCCTCTTCCTACTTTACATCAATGACCTACCTGATAGTGTCTCTACCCAATGAACAGCCAGATTGTTTGCAGATGACTGTCTCCTCTACCGCAAGATTTGCTCTCAAGATGATGCAAACAATCTGCAACAGTGGGAATCAGACTGGCTGATGACATTTAATCTTCAGAAATGTCAGACCATCTCAGTCACTAAAAAGAGGACCCCAATCAACAAGACATACTCAATCCATGGTCAAGCACTGGAAAAGGTTAGCTCTGCCAAGTATCTTGGTATAAACATACATCAAAACATGAGCTGGAATCACATATTAGCCTGGTCGCCAAGCAGGCAAACTCCTCCGTGCCTTCTTGCAACGCAACGTGAGCTCCCGCCAAGAAACATCAAGGTGCTATGCTACAAGGTTCTCCTCAGACCTGTCCTGGAATATGGAAGCGAAGTGTGCATGGGACCCCTTCACCAAGGATAATATTCGGAAGCTGGGGATGGTGCAACGACGGTACACCATGTTTACTATAGGAGACCACCATCGCACAAGTAGTGTCACCAACATGCTCTTTCGTCTGAAGTGGCCCACTCTTGAAGAAAGGCGTGCTCAGTTCAAGGTGATAATGATGTACCGCATACACAACTCCTTGGTTGATGTACCAGCTGCGCAATACTTCAATCAGGCCTCAACTTTTCTTTGTGGCCATCAGATGAAGATGCATGTCCCTTATGCTCGCACTTGCACATATCAGAAAACCTTTGTTCCTGACACCATCGGACTCTGGAACGTTCTCCCTGCATGTGTAATTGCCTGTACCTCAGTAGCCAGCTTAAAGACTGAGGTGCAGAAAACACAGTTGCGCTAAGATTACGCCTGTTCTTTTTAACCGCACATAGATTAAATCTTCTACATCACTGTCTGCACAACCTCAAAGTAGGAAGATACACCAACAGCATGGAGGCCTGGCTTCTAATGAGAAGGGTCCTGGGAGTCTCCTAATCGCACCCATTTTGCCTCTGTGACTGACTGGCTTGGAGTGTATTCGAATTAGGCTGGTGATTGTTCTCCATGTCTGGGAGGAGACTTTTCCCTTACTTCAGTTTCCCCTCAAATTATGCAGATATTCACTTGAGTACCGATGATGGGGATGGTCATTTAATGGACCAGGGTTGAGGTCTATGTCACCACATTTCAGGGGTGGTGATCGATCTAAATTTTGCTGTAGAATTTACATAGTATGATATTCTGCGTCCAATATATCTCACAAAAAAGTAGTTTGCCCCTAAGCAGGCTTGTGTTGTATACTTCTTGTACATGATGTACTTGTTTTACACATGAGTCCTTATATTTAAAACTTTGTGAGGCAGCAAGAATCAGGAACAATAACAGCCCTTTCATTGTCCTTTTGTGGGACTAATCTGTTCTGTTTGGGTTGACAATTAATGAAGACTTTGCCGGCTCAGTAAACTTGGTTGTTGCAGTCCATTATTCTTGTCAGTAGCTGAGCAGGCCAAAATGGCTTCTCTCTGTAATATTTTCACTGCGTTCAGGTGATACAGAAATCCTGCCCCCCCCCCCCCCCCCTCCCACTCCGAGAACGGACGGACCCCATGCGTGTTACCAAAATGTCCGGTAAAGATGTACTTTTCGTGCGACAAAGTCCGGCCCGAGAATTGTAAAAAAAAAGGGGTATTAACTTTTCATCCAGAGATTTCTTTAAAGAGGGGGTGTTTTTTTTCTTCTTTTCTCTCATCTCTTTGGACTCCTAAGAAATTATTCTGAATTTAGGGGGGGGGGGGTACATTGAGCATTTTTCATGATTTAGGGGGGTCTCCAAGGCAGGAAAAGCTCACGAAAAGCCCGCGAAAGGGGGGTTCGGAAATGTTGGCAGTCCTCAGATAGGGGGTGCTTTCAAAAGAGGGAACAAGCATATGCGTACCCTAAATAACACTGAGTTGGGGGAGGGGGGGGGGGGGGGGGGGGGGCGGGACAGAAATGTATAAAATGGTACATTTCTCTGAGCAATGGGTATGCTAGTCATACATTGCAGTATATTTTGTCTACTTGATTCAGAATGGATCAGGCAGAAATGCTATGATATAAGTAAAAATACAAATATACAATTCTGCTAGTGCCATACCAATTAAAGCAACTAAAAATGTGAACTGCAATTGTGAACTCATGACAGCTAGGTTAGAATATATATATCTGCTTCTGAACAAATATCTTGTTCACATTCTTTAATGTATTGTCAACTGATTAACAATAAATTAAATCCAACTCGTTAAGTGGAATAATATATAAGAATGATATGCTGTTACTTGCCCGAAATAGAAATTTGTGTAGGAAAATGTGAAACAATCATGTTTCATGTAGTATAGAAATGAATGCTGACAATTTAAAATGATCAATAACATACCTAATAATTATCAACTATGTTACTTAGGGACGTTGCGCTTCAAACATTTTTTGTTTATGCATTGTTCCTACTATGTATTATATATCAATGTAACCCACTGTATTCTATTATCTGTAAACAGTTATTTTACATGGTGAATAATAAAACAAACAAACAAACAAACATAACAACCTGACAAAAAGAGGAGATAAACAAACTTTGTATTATCAAATAACTGAAATTAAAGGTATTTTGTTTGTAATATCTCTATTGATTTATTTTTTGGGGGACTGGCAGGAATATGGACATTGCTTGTATTTTGAATGTACACAAGATATCAATTATCCCATGCAGGGG